>JAVIWB010004117.1:0-530580 GCA_031893035.1 Dermolepida albohirtum | reverse complement strand
AATTTTTTTTATTCCTTACAAAATCGGACATTTCATATGTAAGAACCTGATATTATAACACTTTAAAATTATTACAAATAGTGTTTTGTTTTGTGACTGAATGAATGTATATCCAAAAAATCCCATATAATCCATTACCATTTATTTTCAGTCTGACCCAGGTCTTAATTCGACAAAAAAACTAGAGATATTTAAAGAAGTAATGAAGATACTGGAAAGGGAGCAAATGTTCGAGGGGTTCTCCTGTTCATTATTCAATATCATACCGGAGAAGTGCATGAACGCGCAAGATGTTTCTAATATTACCAACGCCCTCTACAATATCTACCTAAATTCCGAAAAAGTCGAACAGGTCGACGACGTCACGGAATTGGACGACTTCTTCACTTTGCCAATACTGTACGATTATATAGACTTGTATTTGTTTTCGGAATGCGCGAAAGCGATTGCAAGAAAATTAGTGGCCAGTAAGCACAACGAAATGATAAAGATTATCAGGAAGAAGTGGTTCCCGGATTTAGACACTATTACCTCTCATTTGTTTCTCACGCTCGAGGATTTTTTAACGAATATCTTAATAAATTCCACGGTCGTCGACCCCGAATACTTCGTCTCTGTTTGGTATCCGTTTCAAAACAACGTTACCGGTTTCGCGCTAACCGCCGAATTGAACGACGCGAATCCATACAGCGTTAAGCAAATTTACGCCCACCAAACATGGAAAGACATTCATCAAGCTCCTTTAAAAATGGCCGCATACGTCCCGTACGAGCTTTTAGAAGACTTGACAAAAGATTCGACTCGGGAAGAGAGAAGAAACTTACGTGTCGTAATGTTATTGGCGTACAATGACGAGAAACTCCACAAAATACTTGGTTCGAATATTGCACAAGTTGCGGGAATTAGCATACCCGGTTTCCGTAAAGATAACTCCTTCCCAATGCTGGTAGCGTATTCTGCGTCGACTCACGAAAATTCTACGGGTCTTTGGAGTGAATTTGGTGCGAATTACTACGACCCGTTTTATTATCCAGGACATAAGAGCTTTTTTGATAAATTATCGTATTTTGCCCGTACCGATGACGAATCTTTCAACTCCTTGACACTAACGCATTGTATATACAACTCTGGCGTGGAAAATTATCCAGAAACGATGTCATGGGTTGCTTCGGAAGGAGTTATATTTTCACCGAACTTTTGCATGAACGAAAATTTTTCTATGTACGTCAGGCTTTGTAGAGAGAGCTTCAAAAATGATCAGAAAAATTTCAGGTTAGTAACACCATTGATAAATTATTATTTTTTTATATAAAGATTTCAAATAATCTGTTGCACTCCATGCTTAGTAACAAGTAAATACCGGCAACATAGAAATTTAGATTTTCAAGAGACTTTGAAGATTGAAAGATTCATAGTTGAATTTGATGGAGCCTGTGGTTGATTGACTTGATCAATAAGGTTGATATATAACCCCCTTTGCACATTAACTTTGTAAATTCTGTATACGCATTTCGACAACCAAGTTGTCATCATCAGCAGATAATTTCAAAGTGTCGCACCTGGTAAAACACGGCGAAAAACAACCGTACGAAAATCAAACTCCGTACGCGGTCCACACCGTTCAAAACCTAGATGTACACTGCGACACTTTGAAATTATCTGCTGATGATGACAACTTGGTTGTCGAAATGCGTATACAGAATTTACAAAGTTAATGTGGAAAGGGGGTTATATATCAACCTTATTGATCAAGTGAAAGATTCATATAACACATACCTTTCAGCGGTTGATCTCGTCGACAATTGCTGTAATACGAGAGTGGCCCCAGAAGTACCAGACCCAACAAAGAAAACACAAAAATTTTGGAAGGAAATATATTTATTTTTCAACATAATCTCCTTTCCGCTCTATACACTTTTCCCAGCGATGTTCAATAAGTTCGATACTCTTTTATAATAAGAACAGCGTTGCTCCTCATAGCCATTAACTGCCGACATCACTTCTTCATTATTGGAAGATCTTTGACCACTGAGCCATTTTTTCAAGTTTGGGAACAGAAAATAATCCGAGGGGGCTAAATCTGGCGAATAGAGTGCATGAGGTAGCAATTCAAACTTTAATTCATTAATTTTGGCCATTGCAATAACGGATTTGTGAGCTGGTGCGTTATCTTGATGAAACAACATTTTTTTCTTAGCCAAATACGGTCGTTTCTGCTTGATTTCTTCGCTCAAGCGTTGCAAGAAGTTCGCATAATATTCGTCGTTGATAGTTTTTCTTTTTGAAGATAGTCAATGAAAATTATTCCACGCGCATCCCAAAAAACCGATACCATGACCTTGCATGCAGATAAAACAGTCTTCGCCTTCTTTGGAATCGGTTCTCCCTTTTGAGTCCATTATTTTAATTGTTCTTTTGTCTCGGGTGTGAAGTGATGGACCCATGTTTCATCCATGATTATGAAACGCCGCAAAAATTCTGCTTTGTTACTGTGAAACTTCGCTAAACACCCAATTGAAACATCTTCACGACACTGTTCTTGCTCCAATGTCAGCAAACGTGGCACCCATCTTGCATACAACTTTCTCATGTCCAAATTTTCAGCTAATATGCGATGTACCGCACTTTTTGAAATGTCTACTATATCTGCTAGCTCGCGCACTTTCAGTTAACGATCAACCAGTACCGCTTTGTGGATTTTCTTCACCATTTCTGTAGTCGTCACCTCATTTGTTTGACCACTACGATGCTGGTCTTGGCAGCTCGTACGGTCTCGTTTAAACTCTACTACCCAATATTTCGCTATTGTAAACGAAGGAGCAGACTCACCTAGAGTAGAATCCATTTCAGCTTTTATATCGGTTGGGCTGAGGCCTTTCAAATAAAAGTATTGTATCACGTAACCATGACCAATTTTCTCCATTTTTACAAATTCACTGAAAACGTTCACTATTGATGGCTGACAAACAAATACTAAACAACGTGGCGTCTTGAAACTTGAAACACATGCTTTATAGATTGTGTACTTTCTAATACAGTGATATTTTTCAAACAACTACCGTCATCTCTAGGTCAGGCCGGGTACTTATGGGACCACCCACGTATGTACCTACATGATATCTGACAACATTGACATTTAGTGTGTAGTAGAAGATTGTAAAAAATTAATATCTGTTACTGTGTTCGAGATATTAAGAAAAATTGAAATCGCATGCAAATTTTTGAAGGGGGGAATGTGCTCCGGAGTCAAGGGGCGCTAAAAAAATATGTTTTTATACGAAAATACTCTTTCAGTCTTTAAATTTTGATCAAAATCCGAATTTCCGGTTTGATCCGATGTTTACTTGTAAATAAAAAGAGGGACACGATACCTACTTTCAAGAGATTTAATTTCAGCTGTTTCAGGGGGCATCCCACGTCAAATATTACAGAATATCTATATCAGGTTTACCTGACGTGTCTAAAGAAATTATATGCGTGCAAGAAATTGATTATAGAACCTAATTTAATAACATTCGTGGACGTTTTCTTGTACGGCAGAATTTTGCAGATGAATAATACAGCTGCTGCGACCGAAATGTCGCTGTTGTTGCAGAAAAGTCTAGAACTAATCAAAAAACAATCTCGGCGGAAACGCCAGATGACTTACGTTTGCGAATTCTTAAGATTATTCGTAAGTGGAGAGAAAACGGTCCATCTCAATCCGAAATTCTTTTACTTCAACATAGCGTCTGACGATACGGACAGGGGATTCGTTCTATACAAAGATGAATCGAATTTCGGCGACGGTTTCAAGGTCAAAAGGTTGACAAACACAAACGCGAGTGATGATTTTTCGTCGGACTATGGAGTCGAAGTTATAGCTCGCATTTCGGATAATACAGCGGGCTCGAGGAGTTGCCGAGTAGATTTCTTCGTCATTTATGACAATGAATATTCGGAAGATGAAAATTACGCGTGCCAAAGTCGCATTTTAGGTGTCAAATCCCATTGTAGGAATTCGAGCCAGTTGAAGCTTAAAATGTATTTCAAGATCTCGGACGGTAAGAAAATGCTGTATACTCAGGGATATTGGTCCGAAGTTTCAGTGTTCCGTTATTCTTTTGCGATGATATGCATTTCGGAACCCTCTAACAACATATGCGACTCGGGAAGTAAATTGTACGTCTATCAGAAATACAAGGAAACGTCCAGAGACAATATTATCACCGGAAAGGTTTTCGTTCGAATAGACATTTTATCACAACTAGCAGTGTCGATGAATCCAGATTCTAAAGACTTGTACCAACGACATTCCCCACTGTTGAAAATAATCGCTCTCATAGGAACTTCTTTGTCCGTTTTCGGCATTACTTGCATATTTATTTGCTCGATATTCGTGAAGGATTGGTACAGGAAGAGATTCAAGACGGTTCAATTATCTTTCGCGCTTGCCTTCGAAATAACATTCTTTCTAATGAATAACGAATCTCTAACGCATGTCCTCTATTTAGTTTTTTATTTCGGTGTATTATCCCAGTTCACGTGGATGTTATTGATTGGACACACTCAGTACACGAGATTCATCAAAGTGCTTGAAACTTCTCAGTTAACCGTGTCGAAATCACTGGCCATTGGCTGGTTGACGCCCGCTTCAATCATGACTCTATCCATATTGGCCCATCTAGATTGCTTAAAATGTAACCTCTGCTACAATAACAGCAATATATTCGCATATTTCGTTATTATACCCATTTCTGCAATCATCTTCTGTAATCTGGCTACCTACGCCTTGATCATGTTCAAAATATCGAATAGAAAATTTGCGCTGGGTGCGAAGGCTTCGCGAGCCAAGCTAAGAGCTACCATTATGTTTCCCTTCCTGTTTGGAATATCTTGGATTTCAATTTTCGCCGTCATATCACCGTGGTCCATGGTCTCTTTGATCGGTTCGTATTTGTTCCATATCATAGCGCCATCTCAGGGGTTTATTTTGTTTATTTTCAGTATCGCCCTCGACCAAGACACTATCAATTGGTGGAAGGAAATTTTAAAATTCTCGCGTGAATCGTCTTTGGTCACTGAAACCTTGCAAACGCAATCTACAAATATTTGAATTCATTGCGATACTTAGTCCAGATATACCGCGGAGAGCGAAGGGAAGGCACACCTTTCTACTTTTCGTTTTAATTTTTTGCAGTCGTAACACTATGTAAAGTAGGTGAGAATCCGCGAGAACAGTTACGTTTGTAAGTTATATCGTGTGTTCGTCTGGATACTAAAGCATATGCAACCCAATATACTAGGGTGATTCAAATTTGACTTGCATTTCAGTTATACAAACTACAAATTAATATTATTAGATTGTTAGATGAGTCCGTTCGATTTTATTCAACGAAATACATTTACTAAAAGAGCAAAACTTTTTAACAAATATACTGTCCATTACTTTTTGTAGAGATAATTGGACGGTGTAATAGCTGGGAGAGTGACATACAATATCCCATGAAAACTCTACCAACTTCCTGTATGGTGGTTACGGGTGTGTGGGATTTTGATCATGACATGATGAAAAAATATTCATTGTCTAGTAAATAACGCAGGCCGCTTTTTATCCAGAGCTTGCTTCAAATTATTAAGTTGTTTGTTGATTTTGCACTAGATAGTATCAAACAATATTTTATGTGGATACAATATTAAACTATAATTTCACCCTATGTTTTTGCAACAAAGGAAAACACTTTTTAATTTCGTTGCTGATGCTTACACTTTGTATAATTTTACATTCACATAATTATATTTATAATTCTTGTGTATTATAATGTGGATGAACGAATAAATGAATTTGAATACCTTGATTTCTTTACCTCATCATATGTTTGTCATAACCTATAATACGCATAGGTCGTCTAAAGAGTACAAGAAAAATCCAATTAAATAAGCGCCATTAGTACAGGCCGGTATACATCTGTACCAATTAATCGAAAAAAAAGATAAGAAAACCCTTACCACATCAATGTTCGTACTCTGTATACGTATTTCGACAATGAAGTTGTCATCAGTAGATTATTCATCACAGAGTCGCACCTGGGTTCGCGGTAATACACAGAAAAAGTTCCTCCCATTTATCAAGCCAATGTCTGCAAATATATCCACGAATCTAGGTGGGACACTATCATTAATTACCAACTTATGATGGTAAGCTAGTTGTCGAAATACGTAAACAGAATACGAACATTGACGTGGAAAGTTGAGTTTACCTTTTTTTTTTATTAATTCATTTAACCGCAGTCGCTAATAATATTTACTTTGACTCGTTCTAATATTGAATTATTTTAGTACGTACTTAGATTGGCAATGTTGTCTAATCTAATGGTATTGTAACTAACATTGTTAAACAGAACTTCCCACGGACAATATTCTTGAATAAACGACCAATGAAAGTAATGTACTGCCACTTGAACATTCAAGATCCCCCACAACCAAATAAAAAAGAAAGAAACAGATAATGCACGGTGTATGTAATAAACTTTGTTTCACTACGACTGGTAAAGATATTTATAAAGACATAACTTCATCTAAACATGCTGTTGTTAAAACAGGCAGCGTCTTAATTTAATATTCACTTAACTTGAATGATTTCAATGTGTTTACATTATTTTTTTGTTATGTGATGATAATAATAACAATAATAATAATATTTATTATTTAATAAATATAATAAAATGAATATTTACAATACAGACCACAAACGCCATTACATACATATATGTATATGAACAAATATAGCAAAATGTAAAAATAATATACAGTACTATGAAAACGAACCGCAACACATCAAAGATTAAAATGGTAATTGCCTACAATTTAAAGTGGGCGGAATTTCCTAATGCTGAGATGGGGAGGTATTATATCGTGAACAGGTGTTATTCTGAAAATGTAGGATTGTCCCCCAGGAAAGTAAGTTGAGGAATTAAGTTCGTTCTTCCATAATTAGTCAATTGTTGCTAATATCAAGAAACTCTAACTGTTATTAAGATGTGGCAGTCAGTAGAGGAAAGTGTCGCGTCGGTAAAATAGCCGTTTTCAGAATAAAATACAACCATGCTCAGATGTATTAGACACCCCAGGTAAAAACCCTTATTCTCGGTATTATCCAAGTCTGACGGAAATTAACCGTAAAAATAGTTAATGGTATTTACAGAAATGCGTTTTTGAACACCCTAGTTAATCCCCTATTGAAAAGAATAGGTGGAAAGGGGAAATTGTGGATTTTAGAAATTTAGTGTCATTCTAGCAGTGTGTGAGCAACGTGCGTTTGTGAGTTTGTGATAGAGATCAATTGGATTATTCTATTTTTCACGCTGTGTCAGTTATTTGTTGAAGAAAAATGCCTAAAACGCGCGAGTTGTCGGTAGGGGAACGCGCCCAAATAGTGCTACTGCATTCCCAGAAGTTATCAATAGCTGCAATTGCAAAAAAAAAATGTTCGCGATGTGCAGTCCGTACAACCATTAGTCGCTATCAGGAGAGTGGGTCGTTTGATAACAGACTAAAAAGTGGCAGAAAACCCTGTACCTCGATTAGAGAAGACAGAATTTTACAAAGACTGACTTTCAGTGATAGGAAAAAATCGTCGAAACAGCTCGCCAGTGAGCTGAAACAGCGTTATCGCGTAACAGTTTCTGCGCAAACAGTGAGAAGGCGTCTCCAGCGTGCTGGTTTACGAGGGTGTAAAGGGCGACGTAAACCGCTTTTAACTGACGCTCATAAAAAGAAGCGGTATTTATGGGCCAAACAACATGAAAATTGGACAATCGAGAAGTGGTCGAAGATTCTTTGGTCTGATGAATCGAATATCGAGGTATGTAAGTACATCTTCATGACTAATATTCTTATCGTTGTATGCAATTCAATCTACATGTAACATTAAACAAAATTAATCCTGTCTAAGTGCTAACTTTCTTCTTTTGCCTGGCAACTTTGGGAACTACCTGGGACGCTATACGTTCGGCGTAGGCAAGGGGAAGCTTATGAACCACAATGTATCATTCCCACAGTAAAATTTGGAGGTGGTAGTATCATGGTTTGGGGTTGTATGTCTGCATACGGTGTTGGAGAAGTGTACCTGTGCGATGGACGGATGAATAGCCAACGCTATTTAGCCATGTTGGAGGAAGTATTGGAACCGTCTGTGCTAAAACTATTCGACCAGCATATTCCACAATACATTTTTCAGCAAGATAATGCGCCGTGCCACAAATCGGGAGCTGTAATGCGTTGGTTCGAGGAAAACACAGTGGAGGTATTGGATTGGCCGCCACAAAGTCCCGATTTGTCGCCCATTGAAAATTTGTAGAGCGTATCTTAAAAACTAGGATCACGGAACATAAATGCCTGTCAAAAGCAGAATTATCAACAAAAATTCGCGAAATATGGGCTGCAATACCACCGGCAGAGTGTTACAATTTAGTAGCAAGTATGCCTCGACGAGTGCGAGCTGTCATTAAGGCCAAGGGCGGAGCGACAAAATATTGATAAATTGTACTATATTACTAAATAACACTTTGTACATAATTTTCACAACAGTTTTATTTTCCTCACCTCTCTTTTGACTAAACTATATAAATTATATATGTATGTATGTACATAAATTCGTAAGGTGTCTAATACATTTGAGCATGGTTGTATATAACAATTACTTGTACGCTGATGTTATTAAATTTAGATAATATTTCCTCATTGGAGTATCGTATTATTATTTAAACCACCTATGATTGCACTGAAAACGTATGTCACATAACTTATGTTTTTTATAATTTTTTTTTGAAATGGTGGGGTTCATTTTAACGGTACTGTAGACATACTTAAATAATTTATAATCAATTCTAAAATAAAATAGTCTGGGTAATTACATTGTAACATACCTATAAAGTTTTTCTTTTTAATAAATTACACTCTAAATAATATTCTATTGAATTAATATAGTGTAAGCAATACACAGATATGTGTAAATAAAATAAATTAAAAAATCTTATTGGGAATATTTCCACTAAAGGATAATTCTTCCAGAGACCACTAGCGGTTCAAAATTAGCAATTATAAGTACACACTTTCTAGTAATTCTTTACTATAACATCTCATTTTTGACGACAATTCAAATACTAATAGAAATAAAAAAGACTAGAGCAAACACGTTTACTTTAGAATAAATCCAGATAGATAAAATGTTCTAACTGGTATCACACCTCTGCAATATTCCTGAGAGATTGCAGTTAATAGAATAAAACATTTAACCGGATGTATTGCATAAAAAATTTCCTCCACATACTTTTTTCTTTGGACATCTACAACCTTATACAAAACCAAAGTCTATTATAAAAGACACTTATAAAATTATTCCTACTTACGATCTTGCTGAATTAATGACGCTTTAATTTGCTGATATTTACAAGGAAATGAAACTAAATTACCACAAATACCTCTTGATTAAGATTAGAAAAGTAATACTCTCAATCATGATACCGACATTTGGAATGGAAAAGCAAATACATGAGAATACATCCTTATCTAAACATGTGTGTGTATATTTACCGCTAACATTTTTCACTTTTTAATCCTATATTTAAGTCGTTAAAATATGTATGAGACATTGCATCATCAGCCGAAATTCTTTGTGTTGGGTTACAAACTAAAAGCCTCTGCAGTAAATCTCTGCCTCTGTTTCCTAACTTTGGCACAACCTAAAAAAAAAAAAGGTAAATGCGTTACTTAAGTAACATTTAGGAAAACAATGCTGAAGATTCCACATGAAATGTTATATTTAATGGGGAAAACAAAAGAAGAAAAACTGTCTTTTATTACCAAATCTTATAGTAAAAGATTTTAATTTCAGTAATAAAATATGTTCTAAGCTGTTAAAAAAAAAAAGTGAAAACCACTGATATTGCTCAATAATTCCCTTGCTTATTTCTACAAAAATTGAAGTACCTGTGATAAACTCATATTAGGTTGATATAATGGAAACGGCTTATAGTCAGGTAAAGTAGAAATCCCACTCCACGTTTCTTCAGTTGGTGTACCTAATAATTTAAAAATTCTTCTTAATTGGTCATCAACATCTGAACCAGGAAAAAGTGGTCGACCTACAGAAGCAACAGCTTTTTATAAATTTCTAACATCAAAATTTACAAGTAAAACCTGCATTAGCTAACTCAGCAAAAATACAACCAGCAGACCACATGTCAATGGAAGTAGTATATAATTTTGCACCAAACAGCACATCAGGAGGTCTGTACCATAATGTTACTACTTCTGCAGAATAACACTTTACTGGAATACCAAAGGCCCTGGCCAACCCAAAGTCAGCCAGCTTCAGTTCCCCGTTTTTATTTATTAATAAATTTTGGGGTTTTAAGTCTCTGTGTAGCACATTGTGTGAATGGCAAAATGCCAGGCCTCGTAATAACTGGTACATGAATGATTTTACGACGTCAGGATCTATGTCACCATTTAAGCTATCGAAATACTTTTTGAGGTCTTGATCACAGTGTTCAAAAACAAGAGTTAACTTTTTATCACTGTGTAGTATGTCACATAAACGGACTATATTCTTATGTTTTAATTCCTTTAATAAACAAATTTCCCTTAATGCTGAAGATGGTACACCTTCATCATCATCATCCAATCTTACTCTTTTCAAAGCAACAATTTCATGAGATTCTCTATTTTTAGCCTTAAAAACAGTGCCATAAGTACCTTCACCGATTTTCTCCAATTTTTCGTATTTTTGCATATCTTTAATTAATTAAAACCGCTAAAAATTATATGATTATTATGTTTAAAAAGCCTCTCCTATATTGTTCTATTCACCATTTGAAAACAGCCAAATTCCCTTAACTGAAGGAAGTGATAATTACACAAAGTTAATTATTATTTACTGTATTTACCAATTTATTTTTGTATATTTGTATGGTCCTACTGAACCCCCTTATTGTGCTTCCAATAGATTCCAGTATATCCTTTGCTTAATCTTTAGAAAATATATTCACTAGCGCCATCTAACGATGAGAACATAATCAAATGCTTCACTCATCAATGATTGTAATAATGTTCCATCTATCAATTTCACAAGTACATATTAAATTTCAAAGCAAAAATATACTATAACACTCTGTCAAGACTTACACATTGCTATTTTTAATTTGAGCGTCTATTGAAAAAGAATCCGAAGAAATATTTTAAATGTGAAATGATCAAAATGAAAATAAATAGTTGCCTTTTTTTTCTTTATTTCATAAAATTAACTTGGATTTTTTGGATAACAATTTATTCATTAACAAACATTAACAAACATGCGTTTACCTTCTTTTTTTAGATGAATATTATATTCTATTATAATAGATAAATATTTTAGGGATCAGTTAAACATTCATTAGGTATAAATTAATTATAAAATTAAGTTTAATTTATTGAGTTATATTAATAAATAACAAATATTATATACAAAATTTATTTCGAAGTTGGGATTTTTTGTAGTATCCCTTATTATATGCTGTAAGTATCTCCCTCTGGTTTTCATAAGATGCATTAGCATGACGTAGAAGTTTAATTTAAAAATGATTGTTCCCGCCTTTATAGATCAGCATGAAGCGCACCAAACATTTTCTATTGATAAATGAAAGACCTGCGCACTACAATTTGTAGTGAATCATTATGATATATAAACAGAAACTGTCGTATAAAGGGGGAAAAATCTGCGCGGAGGGGTATGCATCCCTCGGTTGAGTTAGGGTAGGGTAAAAAAAAGAGAGTGACCGTCGAATCGGCAAAGTGTGGTGATTTTCTCTAGAAATGTTGTGAAACGAAGAAGTGCGAGCAAGAGGTATCAACATAAACAATGTTAGTGTAATTAAAAGGTAAAATATGTACATACAATATATTTTACCTGGTGTCTTTTAAACAAGTTTTTCCCTCTATTGCAATATTTACGTAGATGCATTTAAGAAACAGGACATTTCAGGTAATCTACCGAATTTTGCACGCAACTTAGATTAGGTTATGTTTTTAGTATAAAGTTTTGGCTTCTTGTATAAATAACATAAACAGTGTAAATCACATGTCTGTTTATAAATAAGCAATTGTATCATATGATTGCATGTTATTGATATATACACACACACACACATATATATATATATATATATATATATATATTATTTATATATATGTATTATATATATATATATGTATATATATATATATATATATGTATATACATATATAATATACATATATAATGTATTTTGGCCAAAAATTCATTAATAATAATTTCCTTATTTTTTGTAGGAAACGTCGAGTCTCTCTAGGATTAAATTCTCTTAAATAATGTAAGTAATAAATATTTCTTGTTATTAAATATATATTAATATTTAACTTTCCCTTATAAATTTAAATATTTGAATTTTTCTCGATTTTTTTTTGTAATATGCTGCTACAACGTAGTATTTTATTTAATTTTCTCAATATTTAAAAAGTTACCTTAAATGTAGTATTCATAACTTTAATTTTAAAAATATTTACCAATTTTTTCTGATTAAAATCATATAATTCAGCCGTAAAAAGCGAAAATTATGTTTCGCACAGCTACTACTACATAACGGTACCAAAATATAGGAATCCACACAAAAAACACGTTCTTGACCTACTCAATTGATCTTAGTGTAACCGTAGGTCGTGGTAATCGCGGTACGTTAGGCAGTGTACGTATAAATAAATGGCGCATGCGTTGCCACCGCCCTTGATACGCTTTTCTAGGAAGTCGGGTCCAGATTCCAACCAAATGTTCAATGCTTTTCTCTCGCGTTTAACATTGACCGTTTTCGTGTACAGAGATCATGAATTTGGCATTTATTGATTTTCGTTTACAGTTCTTTTTACCCTGAGAAAGTAGATGCCTCTACCCGAAACTTCGAATGGTTCGCATGTTATCGGAATATACAAGAAAACAACAACTCAATATGCATTTTTAATAACAGTAACATTGTATACAGTGATGTACATAGATATTGGTACAATTTGTAAAATAATTCTTTTATTTGCTATTGCATGTTAGCACTCTCTCTTACGTAATGTTATTGACCTACTATTCGATCTAGAAAAATTAATTCTTCAATATCAGTGGCAGGCAGACTCTCCCAAGTCATAACCTTGTCTTGAACATCTCGTTTTAGACTTCCAAAAATATTAAATTTGGCGTTGCTTAGCAGCTGCTGCCGTCGTTCCAAATTGAGAATTTTTATTTACATTTTTTAGTGTGTATTTCGTAAAAATTTGATGGCTTTTTGATTGGAAGGAGTAAACCATTCAATCTCGTCTTGTCCATTGATGAAAAAACTTTACATACGAGGGAGCGTTTTTATATTCGCGGAATGGGGGACAAGGGGTGGAAATAAAAAAACCAAATTATTTTTCTTTTTCAATATATTCACCTGCAAGACGGATACATTTTTCACATCTTTCAATTAATTTATTTATACCCTCATAAAAAAATGATTTCTCTTTATCTGCAAAATACGCCGAAACTGCCTCCTTGACTTCATCATCGGCAGTAAATTTTTTACCCCGCAGCTCTTTTTTCATTTTCGGAAACAGGTAATAATCACTCGGGGCCAGGTCTGGGCTGTAGGGTGGGTGATTCACAATTTCGAAGCCCACCTTATGCAGGGCAGCTAACGCAACGCGGCTCTTGTGGACGGGCGCCTTGTCGTGCAAAAGCAGAACACCTTTTGTCAATTTTCCGCGTCTTTTCTCTTTAATGGCTTCTTTTAGTCGCTCTAATATTGAAGCGTAATATTCTCCGGTTATAGAAACACCTTTATCTTTATAATCAATCAACAATATTCCTTCCGAGTCCCAAAATACCGTTGCTTTCCCAGCTGATTGTGACACTTTAAATTTCTTAGGAGGTGCTGTGCCCTTTTTATGCCACTGCATGGAGTCTTGTTTGGACTCAGGTTCATAATGATGAACCCAAGTTTCGTCTCCAGTAACAATTCCACTCAGTACACCATCCTTGTCTTCATTACAGAGGTCCAAAAATGCACGCGAACACTCTACGCGCTGTTGTTTTTGCGGCGGCGTGAGCATTCTCGGCACCCATCTTGCGCTGACCTTAGACACGCCGAGATGATCGTGTAGGATTTTAAAAATTGTTGTATCGGATACTCCAACCACTTCTGCGAGTTGTTTCTTCTTTAGTCGAGCATCTTCGAGTACAATTTGTTCAACTTTTTGGATAAGTGCTGGCGTGGTCACCTCAATGCTCCTGCCCGGCCTCGGGTCGTCTTCAAGGGATTCCCTTCTTTGTTTAAATAAACTATGCCACTTGTACACCATGGTTTTTCCTGGACAAGAGTCGCCGTAAACCAATGACATCTCATTCATTATGGTAGCGACTGATTTTCCTTGCCTGGTAAGGAACTTATAACGGCACGATATTCGATTTTTTCCATATTTCACTTTTCACTCCTGATTATGTTACTTGGTTGACGATAGCTCAAAGACTAACTGTCTAATAACAATGAAACTTCGTATTTATACTAATCATGAGTCGCTGCACAGGCCACGCCCCCAATGCGCCTACTCACCCCTCTACAACCCGCTCATTCCGCGAATATAAAAACGCTCCCTCGTATATTCTACTGTGATACTTGTCTTGAATTGCTAAGGGTCCTGCCGTTCATTAGGTTTTTTCGTGGTTTCCTTTCCTATCCTAAGTGAATGCTGGCAGACGAAGATCTTAAGTTGCCTTAAGAGTGCGGACGTAATAAGAATTCATAGTCTGTCAAAGCTTTCTGTATGGCGTTAAGCTGTTGAGGGATGTGAAGGAATTATTTATTATTATTAATTGGGTGTTACAAACCTTTTGGAAAAAGAAAAAATATAATAAATTACTCTTTTATACAAGGATCTGTTGAGCCTGATATACAGGTTTCGCCAAAACATCTATTTATAATTTTTCAAAGCTTTCCCCTGCACAGTCAATGCAATTTGCCTCCGTCAACACCAGTCTTCACCACAACAGTTTCTCCAATCTTTTCGCATTAGCTTGTTCCTTTTACTTTTAAATACATCCGCTTCTTTGGCCAATATAAAACAATCCCGTAATTTAGTCCTTACGCGTGGAAACAAGTACTTTAAATGCTATCTGCCTCTGGGCTTCCGGGCTGGAACCGCGTCACTTGCAATAGTTCAGCCCTGAAGATGTCAAATACAAATGAGAATGAAACGTCGGCAGATGTACAAGTGACGGGGTTCCAGCCCGGAAGCCCAGAAGCAGATAGCATGGACCACGACCGCGGAAGGCTAAGTACCAGATTAAGTGCTTTAAATGTTTTGGGCATTGAAATACAAAATATTCTTTCGTTTTGCATGATTTTTGCAAATTAAATTTGCTGAAATATCAATTTATATATTAAATAAAAGAAGTTCAAGTTTATTTAACTCTTTATTTCAACATGTTACATAACTATAACAATAAATACAGGTTGGTAGAAAAGTTTTGAAAGCAAAAATGAAACAATGTGAATTTTTAAATGAAATTAGTTTTTTTATTCAATGTAATCTCCCTCAACTTCAATACATTTATTCCAATGATTCTCCAATAATTTTATACCATCTCTGTAATGATTTTCTGGAAGCTCTGCAAAATACTGTTCCACGGCTGAAATAGCTTCTTTATTCGATGAAAAAACGCTGTCCACGAACGAATTATTTCATGTTTCTGAAGAGGTAGTAATCACTCGGAGCCAAATCTGGTGAATACGGTGGCTGTTCAAGCAATTCGTACTTTAATTCATTCAATTTAGCCATCGTCAAAACACTTTTGTGTGAAGGCGCATTGTCTTGATGAAAAATTATTTTTTTTTTCGCTAAACCAGGTCTTTTTTCACGAATTTTTGCATCCAGTTGATCTAAAAGGTTACAATAATACTCTGAGTTAATTGTTTTACCTTTTTCAAGATAATCAATCAATAAAATTCCTTTTGCATCCCAAAACACTGATGCCATAACCTTTTTTGCCGATCGGTGGTAGATCCAAGTCTTATCCATAGTTATAAAACGACATAAGAAATCGGTTTTATTCCGGTTGAAACGCACCAAGTTACGCTGAGAAATTTGTTTTCGATCCAGTTTTTGTTGAATTGTCAACGAATGCGGCACTAACTTTCCAAACAGCTTTTTCATATGTAATTCTTCATGTAAAATATGGAGTACTCCTTCGTCTGAGATGCCTATGGTATTAGCAATTTCACCCTTAGTGAAATTCGGATCTTAACTAACCATATTATGTACTTGCTCGATGATTTCTGCTATTGTTGCAGTTTTTAGTCGTCCACTACGTGGTTCATCTTCAACGCTTGTACGACCATGTTTAAAACCCATCTCTCATTTTTGTACTGTTGGAAATGAAGGAGCACATTCCTTTAACACGTTCACCATTTTTGTATGAATCTCTGTTGCTGCTGATAAACCTTTTTTTTGGCCAAAACAAAGAATTTTATCACAGCGCGATATTCAGTTTTTTCCATTGTTAAAAGATACACCGACACGTCTAATTCAAATGGATTGCTAACAATGAATGAATTGACAGATCGAGATAAAATTTTTAGTGTGTTCATATGACACATGAAATATTAAAATGGCGTATGAATTTTGATTCCTCCACTGCTAAATAGGTGTCGCTTTCAAAACTTTTCTACCAACCTGTAAATATGTTTCTTAATACCAAAGAGCAAATAAAACTTTTTATATTCAAGGACAAACAAAATAATTGTGCATTAAAATAGCTATCATGCCAAAATACTATTTTGTTGTTTGACCTTTATTGTTTATCACCTCTTGACACCTGTGGAGCAACAAGTTCACCAGTTGCCTGTCTTTGCTGAAATTGATTGCCATTCGGCTTGGCATATTCTCCACAGATCGTCAATATTTTGCGACTTAGCAGAAGATACAATTTTTCTCAACTCCACCCATAAATTTTCAAATAGGGTTTAAGCCTGCAGATTGTGCCGACCAACCCAAAACGCGATCGTTATTATCTCGAAATATCCTGCATATACAACCATCATAGTGGCATTTTTTCCTCTGCATATGGGAGAAGCACAGTTTGTAACATATTTACGTAGATGTCACCATTCGTTGTCTTCTATCTTGTGTAAAGGGCCTACGCCATACCACGAACCCCCCCCCCCCCCCCCACATACACACACCATGATGCTTGAGCCTCCGAATTTTATCGTCTTTTTGGTGTACTGGGGTTGAACTGCTGTCAATGGTGATCGTCGTACGTGTTGTTGGTAGGTACGAGAATTAAATAAAACTATTTTCAATTCATCGGACCACAGTACATTACGTCACTTTTTGCGTCTCATTGTACGTGTTCATGAACAAACGACAATCTAGTTCGTATTTGCTTGTATTTAATAATGGTACCCTCCTGGGCCTTCTTGCATGCAACTTTCCTTGAATCAATCTTCGTCTAATACCAGAGGTGCTTATGCAAAGGCGTAACACACTTTTAATTGCAGTTGAACTTATGAACGATGTCTTCTTTGCACAAATTATAATGTTTCTGTTTTCTCTAGGGCTAGTTTTCCGTCTTCCACCACGATTTTTTTCACTTTTCTCCAGTTCTTAGCGTTTGCAATAATTTTTGCAGTAGATGAGAGAGTATTTTGTATAAACGTGTAGCGTTTGTCTCTATTAAGTAGATCGAGTATAATTGTTCTTTTTTCCGACGAACAATGTTTCTCTCGGCCCATATTACAACACAAATGGACGATTAAAAAATTATTGAATTATTCTGCAACAGACAGAACTTTCTACGTCTGCGTTTAGTGCCGCCAGCTATGGTACTGCTATTTTAATGCACGGGCAAATAACAGCACATGACTATAAAACTCAGTAATTCCCGATCAATAAGGTTGATATATAACCCCTTTCCACAATTAACTATTTGTAAATTGTTTTGAACGGTGAGGATCGCGTACGGAGTTTGTTTTTTCGTGCAATTTTTTCGCCGTGTTTTACCAGGTGCGACACT
The DNA here is from genome assembly GCA_031893035.1 of Dermolepida albohirtum. Lineage (NCBI taxonomy): Eukaryota > Metazoa > Arthropoda > Insecta > Coleoptera > Scarabaeidae > Dermolepida > Dermolepida albohirtum. The sequence goes on along the minus strand of JAVIWB010004117.1, from coordinate 512,492 downwards.
TTGAAATTATCTGCTGATGATGACAACTTGGTTGTCGAAATGCGTATACAGAATTTACAAATAGTTAATTGTGGAAAGGGGTTATATATCAACATTATTGATCAAGTCAACCAACCACAGGCTCCATCAAATTCAACTCAGTAATTCCCCCTCATATTCGATACTTTACCGGAAACCATATGTATTCAGAAATTTGAAATAATTTCAATGTAGCTGCATCAGAATTGTCCGTCGTAAATGTTATTTATAAGTATTAATTTGCTATTTTCGTGCGCATGACTGTGTAACTTATAAGTATACGTCAGGAGACTCGAATTCACCATTCTTCGTAGTCTAGGGGTGAAGACACGTGGCCGATTAACGTGAAATCGCGGATTCGACTCCCTTGCGGAGAACAATAATTTTTTCAAAAATTCGTGCATAACATATACCATGTATAAAGCTGTCTAAATTAGAATTTTTCAGTTTCACATCATAAAAGTTCATAATTACATGTACTCTTTCAATCACATTTTTAAGATACATTTAATGGACGCTGCCGTTGATATTACCTTAATCACAAATGCTGATATATGTATAACCCCTTTCCACATCAATTTTCGTATTCTGTATACCTATTTCGACAACTAAGTTGTCATCATCAGCAGATAATTAATCACAGTGTCGCACCTGGACACCACACAAAATCCGTACACGATCTGTACTGTCGACCTCCAAAGCGCACAGTGTGTGCGGCTTTCGTTGGTGTAAGTTTCGTAGGGACATTGTCTCTGTGCGAGTTTTGTTATGGCTCCAGGTGCGACACTGTTTAATTATCTGCTGATGATGACAACTTAGTTGCCCAAATACGTATACAGAATACGAAAATTGATGTGCAATGGGTATTACATATCAACCTTAAGCGATTAAATTAATCAACCACAGGCTCCATCAAAATTATCATCAATCGTATCACTGATTTTTCTCTTCTCTTATTTTATGCTAGGTTATACAAAAATATTTTAACTCTGTATGATATTTTTAATCGCTTAAGATTGATGTAATGGGTGTGCAACTTAATTCGGTTACTTCTTTTGTAAAAAAATGCCTTTACTTTATAATCAAAATGAATCAACATATTATTCAAACTATTGTCCATCGGAAGCTACAACTTTTCCCCATCTTTCGGGCAATTGATGGCTTCCTTCCCAAAAGAACCGTTCATCCTTTGAGGCTAAGAACGAACTAAGCCAATTTTTGATTCCTTCAACTGAAGTGAAGCGTATTTCAATAAGGGCATTCTGTATCGACCGAAATAAAAAGTAGTCAGAAGGGGCAATATCTAGGCTATAAGACGGGTGAGGTAAAACTTCCCAGCCGCTGTTTTCCAAATAGTTTTTAGCTGATCTTTCAACATGAGGCTGAGCGTTGTCATGATGGAATATTATAGACTCATGTCTGGTCGCATATTCCGGTCGTTTTTCGGCGATTGCTCTCTTCAAAAGAATTAATTGTTGTCTGTACAACTCGCCCGCAATAGAATCACCAGGTTTTAACAGCTCATAATGGATAATACCCGTCGAACCCCATCAAATAGACACCATTACCTTGGCACCATGAATATTTGGCTTCACCGTTGATGGTGATGGCTGGCCAGGCCTTACATAAGATTTTTTTTCGTTTTGGATTATCGTAATGAATCCATTTTTCATCACCAGTAATGATTCGATGCAAAAACGACTTCTTTTTATGGTGTTCAAGCAGCATTTGCGACATGCAAAATCGTCTTTCAACGTCTCTTGGCTTCAATTCGTGCGGTACTCAATTTCCTTGCTTTTGGATGAATCCCAATGCTTTTAAAAGTTTTGAAATGGCTTGGTGAGTTACTCCCAACGTTTTTGCAAGGTCTTCTTGCGTTTGACATGAATCTTCATCTAGTAATGTCTTCAGTTTCTCGCTCAAAAATAATGTTGTTGTACAAAATTCAAAACAATGTAACTAAATATAGTCGACATATGTCAAACCTTTCCAACAAAAAAAAAAAAACAGCTGTCATACTCAACTATATATAACAACTAACTACCTCCATTTAAAAGTAACCGAATTAAGTTGCCCACCCATTATAACCCCTTTCCACGTTATTTTTCGTATTCTGTGTACGTATTGAAAGTGTCCAGATCGTGTACGGAATTTGTTTCGTGCGGGTTTTTGCCGTAGTTTTCCAAGTGCGACACTGTTTAATTATCTGCTGATGATAACAATTTAGTTGTCGATACATACATGTACAGAATACGAAAATTAATGTGGAAAGGGGTTATAGATATATCAACCTTAAATGATTTAAGTTAATCAATCACAGGCTCCATCAAAAGTTTATTTTGTAATTCCTTTTTTGGCATTAATCTTTTCTTTTTAGTACACAATTTTTGTTTCTCATTTTCCCACTTATATGGATTTACTTCTTGCTAATATCCTTATTAACATTATACTAATACATCATGTTTATTGGTTAGGTATCCTTGAAAATTATAGATGTATTTTTAAAAATATTCAAATAAAATATAATTTCGTTACACATACTGTAGCATATAAAAGTCACTGAACATATAAAACGTAATACCGTACGTTTATTATAATATATACATGTGCCTTCAATTCCACAATAAAAATTTTTATTTACAACTAAATCGAAATACTCACGCACTAATTTGTATTTTTAGGAAACGTCCTTTTTTTTGTATTTACTACATGTACTTTTTCGTTCTATTTTTATATATTCTTTTCTTTTTTAATACTTTGGTTGTTTTGTTTTAATTATAAACTTTGAAATAATGAAAATATTTAATTTTTAGTAACGACGTTTCGGGGAAAGGAGTTCCCTGTGTCAAGTTGTTTATTTTTTTTATTAACCTGCAATAGTTACATATTTTTATTTGTGAATAATAGTTTTTTTTTATATAAATAAATATTCGTGATTACATTCTCAGAGAGAAACATACAAAAGAAACAAAGGAAAAAAGTAAGTAATGATAAATATTTATTTATATAAAGAAACTATAGGCTGTTTCAAAATGCCTGGTTTTTTTTAAGAATAAATAAAATATAGATGGCGCACTGAATTTGTCTGGGTATGTGGGCATTTAAAAACTGTGATGTATGACATTTATAAAAATGGTTTCGTATACGGTACAACAACGCGTTCAAATTGTTGAATTATTTTATAAAAATCAACGTTCTGTAAAAAGAGTTTTTAGAAAATTACGTGAATTTTATGGTTTACATAATCATCTATCTGAAAGCACTATTGGACGAATTATTAAAAAATTTCAAGAGACCCGTTCCGTGGAAGATCAAAAAAGTGAAAAATACAGTCGTAGTGGTCGTTGACAAGAAAATATTGGTTTGGTTCGTGAAAGTGTTGCTGAAGATCCTGAAATGGCCATTAGACGACGTTCACAACAACTTGGACTTTGTGGATCAACAACATGGCGTATTTTACACAAGGATTTAGCTCTGAAGGCATATAAGGTTCAAATAGCATAGGAACTGAAGCCATTAGATCATTTAAAACGTCGTTTATTTGTCAATTTCATCAATGAACAATCAGCTGATTGTTCTCAAAAAATGTTTTCCGATGAGGCACATTTTGAACTTGGTGGCTATGGGGTGAGGAAAATCCACGAATTATTCATGAGAAACCTATGCATCCTAAACGAGTTACTGTTTGGTGTGCATTATGGTCAGGTGGTGTAATTGGACCTTACTTCTTTGAAAATGCTGCTTGTGAAGCTGTAACTGTAAATGGTGATCGATATCGTCGGATGATAACCGAATTTTTGTGTCCTGAATTAATGAATATTGATCTAGAGGATATGTGGTTTCAACAGGATGGTGCTACATCTCACTTTGCACACGAATCAATTGAGTTATTGAGAGAAAAATTTCCTGGAGGTGTAATCTCAAGAAACGGTGATGTTAATTGGCCACCAAGATCATGTGATTTGACACCGTTAGACTATTTTCTTTGGGGTTATGTGAAAAATCAGGTTTATAAAAACAATCCACAATCAGTTCCTGCTTTGAAAGATGAAATTATTCATGTCATTCGTGAGATAGAGCCTCAATTATGTCAAAATGTCATTGAAAATTTTAACAAAAGAGTGGACGTCTGTGGAACTGCAAGAGGAGGCCATTTGGCAGATATTATTTTTCGCATATAAATGTCATAACTGATACTTCAATTACCAATAAAAAGTTTTTGAATGAATGCAAATTATGTGTTTTATTTATTCTTTAAAAAAACAGCGAAATTTGAAATACCCTTTATTATTCACAAATAAAAATATGTAATTATAAAAAGTATTGCAGGTTAATAAAAAAAGTAAATAACTCTCCTGAAATGTCGTTGGTGAAAATTAAGTATTTTTATTATCCCAATCGAAAATAATAAAGTTTAAAGTTATAATTTAATTTTATCTATATCACTTCTAAATATAACCACTACTAATATCAACTTCGTTTTCTACAAAAGAAATTTACAATAATTATGGATAATGTTTGTACAAGACTTTAATTTTTTTCTCGATTACTAAATTTTCTTAGTAATTCATTTTTAATTCCTGTTGAACAATAAGGCTCTTTACTGAATTACAATACATCGTTGAATCAAAGAAAAATCACATAAACGCATGAGTCAAAAATAAGATTTTTGTTTTTATTACATGTAAAACATACACTATCGCTCATAAGTATTTAGTCACTCGCATTTAACCCGCAAATTGAAACAAAAATAATATCTAAAATACAAATATCTTTTTATTATTTACGTATATGAAATATATATATTTTTGCATCTAAAATAAATTGTTATATAATATATTTATCTAACTTTTAGACTCGTTTATATGCCCTCCTTTATTTTTAATCACTGCAGCACAGAATCGAGGCATTCTTTCGATTAATTTTCGTAATGCCTCAGATTTTATTTTACCTCATGCCTCTTGCAGGTTCTTCCGCTTATTAACAACAGATGTGGGGGCCGATTTTCTTACCTCTCCGTCAAGTTCTTCCCACAGCAACTCGATGGGATTTAAATCGGGACTTTGGAGAGGCCACGCCATAACTTTTATGTTCCCCCGTCCTCCTATTTCTGCAAATATTTCCGGCATAGTTTGGAAGTGTGTTTCGGGTCATTATCTTGTTGGAAGGTAAAATTCTGACCCGAAATTTTACTTCCAGAGGGGATTGCGTTTTCCTCTAATATGCGCTTATACTGTTCTTTTTTTTAATATACCTTCGTTATTTCAGAGATCGCCCACATTTGTTCCAGACCGTGCTCAACAGTAGGGACTATGTATTCTTCCCGGGCACGCTCACCCACAGACCTACCTCTTCACGAAAACACGTCTTCATGAACCTAAAATTTCGAATTTGGATTCATCGGTCCACAATATTTGATTCCAGTCTTCTGTGGTTTTACCTTTTGCCAGTTTTATGGTCTAAAACGATTGAAGATTCTAACCGATTGAACACACACGATGTTATCACTCTGAGCACCTCACAAAAACTAACTGCAATTTTGCCAAAATGCCAAAGTATGAATACTTAATAGTTTACAATAACGCGCTACTTTAAAATAAGATCATAACAATCGAAAATTTCCAAGAATTGAGAGATCTAATCCCTTAAAAGCAATTATTCTACCTGGAGTTTTATAAGGGTATTATCATTCATTGTGAATAATAGGATAATCGCATAATGACTTTTCAATAAGCTTTAATAGGTTTTAATGTTTACTATAAAACCATTTCTTACTACAGAAATAACTTTTATAATTACAACTTTTCTGTAGAAACTGTAATGAAACAAGGGTGACCAAATACTTATAAGTAGAGCGGCGACGAAAGTGGCAATACCATAGGCGGTACGGTAGAACGGGCAATTGGTGCGCCGTAAATTAGATCATTCACATCAAATACAATACGGTTCGCGGTTGGTAAATTATAAACTGCGGCGAAAGTGTCCGTAGCAGTGCCGTGTCTAGACTTATTCTTACACAATTAGTACTTACCTAGTAATATGTAATTTCATAACCCTGGTAATGTGTTGTGGAAGTAACTGTACATCTGCATCATTGCATACGTCTCTACGGTTGCTTCTGTAAATGACGTCCTTGGCGACGAGAAAATGTTTTTGTCTAGAGAAAAAGATCGTGGCGTCTATTGATGTAATTTTGGCAGAAAGAAGCTGTTGTTCAAAATCATTCCACTCACTATTTGCACATTTGTCATAAATAGTTCGTAAATATGCAAGTCCGGATTTTTTTTTAAAACACTTAATAATTTTTGATGAGCTCGTACACCAGCAGCGTCAGTTAAACTATGCAAATGAGCGGTCACATTTTGCACTATGCATAGTGATGCGTCTAAGGGCAGCGAATCGTTTTCGTTTTGAAGTTTTGTAATTGCTTCTACTAATGGATGGTAATTGTTATATATTGTATGCAGATCTTCCAGAATTTGGGGATTTTCAAATTGATGTTGACTGTCTCTGATTGCTTGGGATTCGGTTGGCCTAAATTTTGATATAACGGATTTAACTTTGTGAAAATTCTTATGGTAATAAAAAGCTGCATTTAGCCACGTGCCCCATCGTGTAAGAATGGGTTCTGGTTCCGTTTAGTTTTATGCAATTCTAACCGATTGAAACACTTGTTTGGTGGATCCAATCAAATGATCAACGTTTTTATAACACTTCTAACATTTTCAGCAACTAAATGAAGAGCATGGAGTACACAAGTTATGTGTATTAATTTAGGAAAAGTTATTTTGCCAAAATGCCACCAACAAGTGATTGAATACTATGAATAGTTTACATTATTACGCCGCTACATGCTTGTATACGTTTACAGGCTAACAAATAGGGCTGTGAAAATGTGTTGGCTGATAACAATCGAAAATTTTTTTTTTTAAATCAAGAATTACAGTAATCCACACATTTTTATTATCCTCTTATATTTTCAAGCAATTATTCTACCTGGAGGTAATTTATAATTTGGCAGTTTTATCATTCATTGTGAATAATAGGGTAATGCAGTCAACATAATGAAAAATCATTTTCAAAGGTATTTCATTTCTTTTGTTCTTTATGTATTGCAGTTCACATGTTTTAATGTTTACTATAAAACCATTTCTCATACTTTAAATCGGGAAATTCTGAAATAAACTTTACATGTTTGTGTGAAGTTATTATAAACACCAACCGTGAACCGTTTGTATTTGATGTGAATGATCTCATTCATGAAACAAGGCCCGTGTACCGCCTATGGTATTGCCACTTTCGTCGCCGCTCTACTTATAAGAGATAGTGTACATATTATTGTCACTATTAAAGAATATATCAATATAGTAACAGTGCAAACCTTTTGATTAGTCTTTGTCTATTGACTATTGAACACAATATTGCTACTTATCATATTTTCTTAGAAAAAATATCCATTTAAAAACATATGTTAAAATTGTAAATCTCCGAAGTTTATTATTTTTTCTTGTAACAAAAGAATTTTTATTTCGAAGATTGAAACTTTGGAAATAAAAGCTTGAACAACCGAAAGACCGGCTGGGTTTTCTCAGTCGTACCGACACCGTCAACAGAATGCGATGGATATACGTACATCAGAGAAGGAGGGTGGAAGGAATTTTCCATTCCATCCGCCATAAATGCTTATTTCGCACAGAAATGTATTTTCAGTACAATTTAGAATGTCCGTTCCATAGCACTTCTCGAAAATTATTTAAACTCCCGTCTATTTATGACATGTTTCTGTGTACAGAGATAAGAACTGTTCAATTTTTATTGCTTGAACAAACAACTTTCTTCTCTTTAAGCCGCCTTTCTTTTGTCACAATTGCATTTACCATGAGTTAGGGACCGAGACCGTAATACATTTTATGACATGTCTTGTGCTAACGTCATCTGTTGTTAATTATTTGTTCAAATCTGCAAGTATCAACGCGGTTACATTTCGCGACCGCCAATGTTATAACAAAATTGCATACGATCTCAATTTTTTCTTCGTCAAATACAGATTTAAAAACAATTAGTTCTGTCGGTAGTTCAGAGTAATTTAACAAGTTACTTATTACTTAGTTCGTAGAATATAAAAATTAAATCTATATGAATTGGAGAGACATGCCGCCGCTTTAAAAGTTAACTCGTTAATTTCCTACTTCAATTTTTGTACGATAGATACCCATGTATGTCCATAAAAGTGCAAATAATAATTTGGAGGATTTTTAAAACACAGCGTTTGTGTGCACACTTTCATACAGTGATGGACAATAGTTTGAATGCAGTTACAAAATGCTAAAGTAAAAATATAAGAATTCAGTCAAATTATACCTTCCCAAACTTTTCCCAACGACAGTTTGCCGATTTTGTTGCAAATTGTTAAATAAACTGCATGCTACTTTATTGATTCTGACGCGATCATCGAAACCAATCATCATAACTTCAATACATTCTTTTTCTCCCCATTAGCCCCATAATTGCTCCTACGAGGGTAGACGTTTCGGGAATAGGAAACAAAAAAAAATTTTATTATCGAAAATAGTTTTATTGCTTTTCAAAATATTTTCCTTCAAAATCAATGCAGTTTTGCATTCGTTTAAACCAATCCGAAAAGCATTGCTGCCACTATGAAGGCGGTATCTCCAAAATATGAGTTTTGAATGCCTCAACTACCTCTTCCGGCGTAGAAAACTGTTGACCACGAAGTTTATTCTTCACGCGTGGGAACAAGAAGAAACCACAGGGTGCTAGATCAGGGCTGTACGGTGGAAGGCTCATCAATTTAATGTTTTGCCCGGTCAAATATTCAATTGTTTGAACCGACTTGTGTGAGCTCGCATTGTCATGGTGGAGAATGATCTGTCGTTTTCGGTTTGTTTTCCTTATTTTTTCAAAAACTTTTGGCAAACAAATAGTTGTGTACCATTCGGAATTGACCGTTCTACAACTCTCTGAAGGCAAGATTGCAACGCGACCGGTTTTTCCGAAAAAACAGGCGACCATTTGTTTTGATGTGCTTCGAGCGCGAACAACTTTTGTTGGTTTTGGCTCATCTCGGAATACCCACACAGTCGACTGCTGTTTACTATCGGGTTCATACGTATAGATCCAAGATTCACCACCTGTGACGACTTTACAAATGTTCTTTGAAGCACCGCCATTGTATTTTTTGTGCGTTTCTTGGCACCAACCGACGCGAGTCAATTTTTGAGCGGTTGTCAAATTATGTGATTCCCAGCGTGAACGTAGCTTCTTAACGGCTAAATGTTTATGCAGGATCATATGCACGCTGGTGTTACTAATACTTAGAGATGTCTCGACCTCACGGTATGTCACATGACGGTCTTGCGTTATCAATTCAGACACTGCATTAATGTTTACCGACACGACAACATTTGTGGGACAATCTTCACAAAATTCATCTTCCAAAGAACGCCGTCCAAGTTCGAATTCATTATACAAACGATACACTGTAGTTTTCAATGGTGCTTCATCACCATATAAAGAATTCAGCTCGTCGATGCATTCTTGTTGAGATAATACACGCCGAAAATTATGAAAAATAATTGGACGAAAATGTTCGCGAGTTAGTTTCATTTTTTCGCTGACATAAAATTTTCAAGTTACTGTCAATAATAGAAATAGCGACCGGATAAGAAAACTGTCAAGGTAAATATATTGTCGAAAATAACAAACTTCACGATGCAATTATCAGAAAAACTCACAAAGAATTAATGCAGTATGCGACGGTGCATTATCGTGGTGCAAAAACCAAGAGTTGTCGGCCCATAATTCTGGCCTCTTTTTACGAATAGCATTGCGCAAATGACGCATAACACTCAAATAGTATTCTTTGTTGACAGTTTGGCCGGTCGGAAAGAATTCGGAGTGCACCACACCTCGATAATCGAAGAAAACTGTCAACATAACCTTGATTTTTGACTTGCTTTGACGTGGTTTTTTGAGTTTCGGCTCACCTTTGATACGATATTCGGCCGATTGATCGTCTGTTTACGGGTCATAGGCATAGATCCAAGTCTCATCTTTAGTTATGATGCCTTTCATTTTGTCTTGATAGTCGGAAAGCATTGTTTCACAGACGCCAACGCGACGCTGTTTTTCGAAAAAAGTGAGTGATTTTGGAGCAAATCGTGCTTTCACTTTTCTTAGACCCAAATGATCTTTCAAAATGGTTTTCACTGATCCTTCCGATATTCCAACGATGCCAGTAAGGTCTCTGACTGTTAATCGTCGATTCTCAAGCACCAATTCCTTGATTCTATTGACGTGTTGATCATCAGTTGATGTTGATGGTCGTCCTCGACGTGGGTCGTTATCAACGCGTTCTCGACCCTCTTTGAATAATTTTTACCAATCAAAAACACTTGCTCGCGACAAACAATTATCACCGAAGGCCTTTTGCAACATTCTGAACGTTTCGGCACCAGAAATTTGATTCCGTACACAAAATTAAATGGAACTTCTTTGTTGAATAATTTCACTCATTGTAAAAATCGCCGAATGCACTTTTTGTACTTCAGAAAGACAAGCGTATACTAAACACTAATGATTATTTTGATGTGACATTTGGCATAGATGTCACTGACAGTCATACCAACCTAGAAAAAAAAATATTTCGACGAATAGGTTTTCGCGCGAAATTTAAATTAAACTGTCTTTACTATTTTTTTGCCCACAGTAGTACATTTCCAAGATGTAGGACATAATTTTCAATACGAAAATTTTAAAAGTTTGGAACGTGAAACTAAATATAACAAAAGATTATTCTTGCAAATAGCACACATTAATGGACAGAAGAATACCATTTAAATCGGATACGAATCAATTAAGTGGCATACATTGTAGTATTCTTCATCGATAAATTATTTTTATTTCAGTAATTTTGTAAAATTTTGTACAATTTTATTTTATTATAACAAAAGAAATCCATTTTTGTATTTTCCTTGCTTTGGCTTCTTTCTTTGATGACACATCCACTTTGTCTTTTATACGTTAGACTTTTGTGACTTTCATGTATTTTGCTCAATTTTAATGTAAAACCTTTATATAAGATTATTGTAAGCAATTACAATTGGATCCAATATTTATTATATTGTTTCATGTTGCTTTTTGTTGTAATTACTCCTGATAAAACTGCATAAATATTTAGGAGGTATTGAGGCTCTAAAAAAATAAACAGTATACAGACGGAACACACGTGATTGATTTTGTTTTCGTAATTACGTACGGTCGAAAATTTATACACTCCATATTTCAATATTTTGATCTAAAGTATACTGTTTAATCACTGAAGGTTGATATATGGCTCCTTTCCACATTGGTTTTCGCGTTCTGTGTGCGCATTTCGGCAACTGGGTTGTCATCGTCAGCGGATAATTGGGGGGTGTCGCGCCTGGGAAACTACGGCGAAAAACAAACTTCGGTGCGACACATTTTAATTATCTGCTGATGATGGCAGCTTGGTTGACGGAATGCGTGTGCAGGGTTCGAGGGTTGGTGCGGCAAGGGGTTGTATATCAACCTTCAATGATTAAGTGAATCAACCACAGGCTCCATCAAAATTACCATATCAAGATGACTTCCCGGTCAAAGGAGTACAACACATTTCACAAGATATACAGTAAATAATAATAATGTATATATTTGCCCAACAGATCTTTACAATCCTATTACAGGACAACTTTTAATTCTAATTACTTCTGCGTTGACTTACAGTGAACACTAAATTTTCTAAATACTTTAAATACTAATTAACATTAAATACTTATTTGTAAGACCCACCACCACAAGAAGTATAAACACACCTATACACTACAAACACTGACGTAAAATCGTTGGTAAAGGACTATAGTTTATATCCACGGCTGTTAAATTATTAAAGTTATTACATATTCGGTAAACCGGCGATCCAATCATTACATTTGTCCTGGGAATGGGCAGACGAAAGGTGTTCATTATTCTAATCGCTTGCCTGGGAACCAAAAAGTATATCTTTGCTAGAATTTCAGGTGCGTCTATTCCATTATGTAGAAGATGGTAAAGAAACTTCATTTCATTGCGGTGTCTACGGAGCTCTAATGATTCTATGTTAAATGTAGTTAGTAGATTAATGTGGCTGTAGCCCCTAGGAGGATAGTTCCCAAACTGGCGAAAGTAGAGGTACTTCAGAAAGCGCCTTTGCACTAATTCCAGCACATGGATATATGTTCTATAAAGAGGTGACCACACCAATGACGCATATTCGAGTTTCGACCAAACAAAGGCAAAATAAAGTGGTATTATGCTGTCGATTGACGAGAAGGACTTGGTGGTTCTAATTATGAAACCCAAAGTTTTTAATGCAGTTTTAATGATATTGAATAATAATTTGGAGTCAAATGTAATACCCAAATCCCTAACAACTTGGCATTTTTCTAGGCAAGCATTGTTCAAAGTGTAATTGAATTCGATAGAGGAACCTCTACGAGTGAATGAGACACATCTACACTTAGAAATATTCAAGTGAAGCCCATTATCGGTGCACCATGTCTGGATTACATCCAACTGTTCCTGAAGGTGAGCGCAGTCATCGATATTATTTACTGCGTGATATATTTTCAGATCATCTGCGAATAATAATTTCTCACAGTCTAGAACTTCAGCAAGGTCGTTTATAAAAATAGAAAATAAAAGAGGTCCGAGATTTGATCCTTGCGGAACTCCAGATGTTGAATGAAAAGGCTGTGATTTATGACCTTTGTAGTAGACGTAGTTAGGTCTATGAGATAAGTAGGACCGAAATAGGAGCGCGAGCGACGGCGAGAAACCCACCTTAGCCAGCTTGTGTAGTAATATTGAGTGATCTATCCGATCAAACGCTTTAGAGAAATCGGTAAAAATAGCGTCTACTTGAATGTTTTTATTTATAAGTAAAGTTAAGTTATTAAGTGCAGACATTAATTTCTTGAAACGCTGTAAAAATAGTAATGTTTTTCCAAAATTAATTAAAATAAAGGCAACATCAAATTGTAGAATGAATGAGAAAGTCATTTCATATGCGAAAATGAAATGGTTAACACTTGAAATGCAATATCTGCACAGTAAAAGAAGTAGATTAGAACTATAATTATATGAATTAGTGTAATAAATCACACCTTTTTTAATGTCTTTCTTCCTAGGTTAAGTAAAACAATCTTGAGAAACGAATATATAGTGTACATTTTGGTTCTCAACGGCACGGATCGCGTACGGAGTTTGTTTTCGTACGACTGTTTTTCGCCGGAGTTTATCAGGTGCGACACTTTGCAATTATCTGCTGATGATGACAACTTAGTTGTCGAAATGCGTATACAGAATTTACAAAAGTTAATGTGGAAAGGGGTTATATATCAACCTTATTGATCAAGTCAATCAACCACAGGTTCCATCAAATTCAACTTCATTACTATATTGACTTGAATACAAATAGCTATTATGTTATGAATCACAGATATGCTCAGACTGCCTATGTTTTGTTTACATGGTGAAAAAACCATCTTACATGAATTCGGCAGATATATTTTCGTGTACATCGTAAACCTTTTTGTGGTACCTACTGTATACACAACACAACTCAATTATTCAAGATAAATATAGTATTTAGTATTACATATGTATTTTATTATCGTCAGCATTAATTAGTTTTATTTTTTTATATCATTCACATTTAACTGGATACTATATTGACTAATGTTTCTAAAACAGAACTATCAGAAAATGTTTTTATAACACGTACTAAAAATAATTCATTTATCGTATATAATATATCATGTAATAGTAAATGAAAAATTGTGGTTAAATAAATAAACAAAACTTGAGAACACTTATCAGAAAAGTATTGGGTCTGGGAAAAAGTTCGTGGCGTTTTTTCAGTAAAATTCAACTGGTCCCCGCATGGCGCGTGGACGAATTCATTTAAACCGAATATGCTATTATTATCGACAATGTTTTTGCCATTTTTTTGGTAGATCCATGATCACATCGGTGAAAAACTTCTGTGGTTTCTTTTTCAGTAATATAAGTAGTTTTCAAAGGTTTTTTTAATTTTAATTCCATAGAGAGTTCAGAATCGAAACAGATGATAGTCAGAAATATATCCGGACTGTAAGGTGGGTGCATCAAAACTTATGTACTTTCTCTCTCAATTTTTGACGGGTCATCAAATAAGTGTGTGGTCGGGCGTTGTCATGATGGAAGACAACACCTTTCCTATTAATCAATTCGTGCCGTTTTCTTTCAATCGCCTGGCGTAATCTCAACAGTTGTGCACAGTAGAGTTGAAATCAATCGTCTGACCAGTTGGAAGTAGCAGTGGACGATTCCCCTCCAGTCCCACCATACACACAGCATCACTTTTTTTGGCGTCAAAGTGAAACTTAGCGAACGCTTGTGACGGCTCAATTTTATCCACGATCTTTTACGCTTCCGATTATCGTACGTAATCCATTTTTCATCTCCGGTTATTAAACGTTTCAGAAACGGCTCAATTTCATTCCGTTTCAGCAGCGCATCGCAGATGTTAATTCGGTCCATCATGTTTTTCACGCTCAACTCATAGGCGTTGCCATACGTCAAGCTTTTTTTGTAACCAGCTTTGTGTAAATGGTTCAAAACAGTTTTGTGGTCAATGCCTAGCTCCATGCCAATATCGACACTGCTGATATGCTTATCTTGTTGGACTTTTTCAAGAATTTCATCAGATTTTTCAGTGATTGGACGACCGGAGCGTGACTCATCTTTCACATTGAAATTTCCAGAACGAAAGCGAGCGAACCATTTCCGCGCAACAGATTTCGATAAAGTACCTTCCCCGTACACAGCACAAATTTTATCACAAGCCTGCGCAGCGTTCTTCCCCTTATCATAATAATATTGCAGAATATAGCGAAATTTCTCATTATTCTTCTCCATTTTCAAGTGCGAATATTTCCAACCACTGCACCGATTACAATGTTTCTACGCTCAAACTAACGTTCGGAAGGTCATCTAAAAACGAGCCGTCGGTGGTGTCGCTGTGACTTGTTGTTTCTTTAGTTATCGGCAACCAATGCCATTATCGGGAAATTGTTTAACGCCACGAAAAATTTTTTTCTGATACAGACCCAATATATTGCGGTAAAATTTTTTAATTATTTTATTATGTTGGTTGTATCTGTTATGAAAATAAATATGTATACAATGGATGTGCTACAATAATTGCGAAACGCTAGTTCTTACATTTCCCAAAACCTCTTTTTCTTTACTTTTGTTTCAATTTCTACCAATTTAAAAATACAGTAAAAGTTCGGTTTACAAATTTTTCAGTACAATATAATTTTGGTACCCTTCAACCTAAAGTTTTTTTATATTTTTAATTTGGCGAGCACTGGTTTCAGTAACGTCTTGGAAATACAAACAAAATATTAATATTCTACAACTTAATAAAAAAATATATGTACTTTCTGTTATCAAATTCGAAATTTTTAATACAATGATAAACAAAATTTGGCATCAACTATTTCTTTTCGACTTAGTTTGCTATTGATTACAAATAACCAAGAACTTCTTATGTTAAATAATAACACAACACGACGTGCATTCAAATTCGAAAATCTAAGGTCTTACTTTTGAAAGTACAGCACTGAGTGCTGTCTTAAATTTGGAAACGGGCGAATTCTCGAAACAATATTATTAAATACAAAAAAGTGAAACAAGAACAATGATTTATTTACGTTTAATTTGATCACAAATATAAATTAGAAATGATAATTCAAAAAGGATTCATATCGTCCTCTTTTAGCGGCATTCTTAGTGAATTTCGTTTAATTCAACGAATGGCGATCATTTGTCTAAACATTATCTATGCAACGCAAAATCTCGTAATTAATATAAATAAAATAAAATTTGTAAGTGACTAGCTGTACCCTGCGCGCGTTGCTACGCCACCAACTAATTATCTGTCGAAAATTGGTCGTACCAACTTAGAAACCTTCGTGGGCTCATACACAACTACTTTGCTAAAGATCATCACATGATCAAATGCATAGTTTACGATTCTATAAAGGACGTACAGACAAACATTCATTTTTATATATACAACCATGCTTAAATGTATTAGACACCTTACGAATTTATGTACATACATACATACATATGTATATAATTTAGTCAAAAGAGAGGTGAGGAAAATTATGTACAAAGTGTTATTTAGTAATATAGTACAATTTATCAATATTTTGTCGCTCCGCCCTTGGCCTTAATGACAGCTCGCACTCGTCGAGGCATACTTGCTACTAAATTGTAACACTCTGCCGGTGGTATTGCAACCCATATTTCGTGAATTTTTGTTGATAATTCTGCTTTTGACAGGCATTTATGTTCCGTGATCTTAGTTTTTAAGATACCTCCATTGTGTTTTCCTCGAACCAACGCATTACAGCTCCCGATTTGTGGCAGGGCGCATTATCTTGCTGAAAAATGTATTGTGGAATATCCTGGTCGAATAGTTTTAGCACAGACGGTTCTAATACTTCCTCCAACATGGCTAAATAGCGTTGCCTATTCATCCGTCCATCGCACAGGTACACTTCTCCAACACCGTATGCAGACATACAACCCCAAACCATGATACTACCACCTCTAAATTTTACTGTGGGAATGATACATTGTGGTTCATAGGCTTCCCCTTGCCTACGCCGAACGTATAGCGTCCCAGGTAGTCCCCAAAGCTGCCAGGCAAAAGAAGAAAGTTAGCACTTAGACAGGATTAATTTTGTTTAATGTTACATGTAGACTGAATTGCATACAACGATAAGAATATTAGTCATGAAGATGTACTTACATACCTCGATATTCGATTCATTAGACCAAAGAATCTTCGAATCTTTTCGATTGTCCAATTTTTATGTTGTTTGGCCCATAAATACCGCTTCTTTTTATGAGCGTCAGTTAAAAGCGGTTTACGTCGCGCTTTACACCCTCGTAAACCAGCACGCTGGAGACGCCTTCTCACTGTTTGCGCAGAAACTGTTACGCGATAACGCTGGTTCAGCTCACTGGCGAGCTGTTTCGACGATTTTTTCCTATCACCGAGAGCCAGTCTTTGTAAAATTCTGTCTTCTCTAATCGAGGTACAGGGTTTTCTGCCACGTTTTGGTCTGTTAACAAATGACCCACTCTCCTGATAGCGACTAATGGTTGTACGGACTGCACATCGCTAACATTTTTTTTTTGCAATTGAAGCTATTGATAACTTCTGGGAATGCAGTAGCACTATTTGGGCGCGTTCCCCTACCGACAACTCGCGTGTTTTAGGCATTTTTCTTCAACAAATAACTGACACAACGTGAAAAAATTGGATAATCTAATTGATCTCTACCACAAACTCACAAACGCACGTTGCTCACACACTGCTAGAATGACACTAAATTTCTAAAATCCACAATTTCCCCTTTCCACCTATTCTTTTCAATAGGGGATTAACTAGGGTATTCAAAAACGCATTTCTGTAAATACCATTAACTATTTTTACGGTTAATTTCCGTCAGACTTGGATAATACCGAGAATAAGAGTTTTTACCTGGGGTGTCTAATACATCTGAGCATGGTTGTATTTAGATTTATGAACCGTGATAATTCTAGCTTAATAACACTGGTCAACAAACTTCAACCTCTGGTTTTGCCAACGAGTGGCGTCTACTAATTTCTATAGAAAGCATAGAAACATTTATTTTAATAAAAGGTAAATAGTCAAGTTAGATCTAATTCCATTTCGATTTTATTGAAAAGATTTTTCTGTTTATAACATACTTTAGTCAAACTTTAAGTAATTAAGAGTAATTAAATGTAACTCACGTAATGTATATGTAATGACATCAGAATGGGTTGATTTATCATTACTTCAAACGCAGTGTTATTACTACTTTGACTCTCTTTGGTTTCTTTGTCAGCTGGCGGTTGAGGAATTGGATGACGTCCGTCATGTCGTTGCGATTTTTCAGCTGATACCGTCTGTATATCTGTAATTATGTTTTTTTCTTACGGCACTTGAGTCTTACTATGCTATTAACGCAAATAGAGTAATCCTCAACATGGTTCTTTTGTTCTCTCCAGCGCATAGGAATAGCGAAAAGCGTAAAGAATTTCGTTGTCCAGATAACCAATTCCTGAATCTGCTGCATGTAATACATATTTACCATGCATGTAGAACCCATGATACGAGGAAGCGTTTTTTTATTCGCGGAATGAGCGGGTTGTAGAGGGGTGAGTAGGCGCATTGGGGGCGTGGCCTGTGCAGTGACTCATGATTAGTATAAATACGAAGTTTCATTGTTATTAGACAGTTAGTCTTTGAGCTATCGTCAACCAAGTAACATAATCAGGAGTGAAAAGTGAAATATGGAAAAAATCGAATATCGTGCCGTTATAAAGTTCTTTACCAGGCAAGGAAAATCAGTCGCGACCATAATGAATGAGATGTCATTGGTTTACGGTGACTCTTGTCCAGGAAAAACCATGGTGTACAAGTGGCATAGTTTATTTAAACAAGGAAGGGAATCCGTTGAAGACGACCCGAGGCCGGGCAGGAGCATTGAGGTGACCACACCAGCACTTATCCAAAAAGTTGAACAAACTGTACTCGAAGATGCTCGACTAAAGAAGTACCCGATACAACAATTTTTAAAATCCTACACGATCTTCTCGGCATGCTGTGTTCGCGTGCATTTTTGGACCTCTGTAATAAAGACAAGGATGGTGTATTGAGTGGAATTGTTACTGGAGACGAAACTTGGGTTCATCATTATGAACCTGAGTCCAAACAAGACTCCATGCAGTGGCATAAAAAGGGCACGGCACCTCCCAAGAAATTTAAAGTGTCACAATCAGCTGGGAAACTCATGGCAACGGTATTTTGGGACTCGGAAGGAATATTGTTGATTGATTATAAAGATAAAGGTGTTTATATAACCGGAGAATATTACGCTTCAATTTTAGAGCGACTAAAAGAAGTCATTAAAGAGAAAAGACGGGGAAAATTGACAAAAGGTGTTCTGCTTTTGCACGACAACGCGCCCGTCCACAAGAGCCGCGTTGCGTTAGCTGCCCTGCATAAGGTGGGCTTCGAAATTGTGAATCACCCACCCTACAGCCCAGACCTGGCCCGAGTGATTATTACCTGTTTCCGAAAATGAAAAAAGAGCTGCGGGGTAAAAAATTTACTGCCGATGATGAAGTCAAGGAGGCAGTTTCGGCGTATTTTGCAGATAAAGAGAAATCATTTTTTTATGAGGGTATAAATAAATTAATTGAAAGATGTGAAAAATGTATCCGTCTTGCAGGTGAATATATTGAAAAAGAAAAATAATTTGTTTTTTTTATTTCTACCCCTTGTCTCCCATTCCGCGAATATAAAAACGCTCCCTCGTATGTCTTGATTTTTGACGCTCACGCGAAAGTAAAGTTCAGAGATTCGTTAAATACTTGGACTTATCTTTTCACTCTTATCTAATGGAGGAAATTTATCCCACACATACCAAAAATTATTTGAATGACTTGCACACGAACAAGGCATGATTGAGTCCATAAAGAACTAAATTACAGTCTTAATACAATTTTTGATGCCTATCTAATATTAAAAAGCAATGTTAAAAACTCATCATCGTGACCTTATGCTGCTGTGCCATTGCAGTCACATCTTTTATATAGCATGTGGTCGCTTATCTCCTCCCTAAAGCGTGGCAGCCAACCAAAAGAGCAACAATGCAAGCTCTTGAGTGCACAAATCGCATCACATCAGAACAAGTATCTACCTGCATTATCTCCGTAACCAGAGCAAAATTTAGCGATTTTCGAATAATTTGTAGTGTGTAATGCTATTTAATTTCGTCAGTCATTGATTTATGATATAAACTTTGTTGTCCAGTATAATACTATCAAGATATTTGAAAAAACAAGAACTAATTAATAATTTTCAAGCAATTCTTCATGTCTTATGAATTGGTTTTAACAAATTATTAGAAAATATTATTTTTAGTAACTCTATATTATTTTAACTAACGTTTAAAATCCCCCGAAATATTTCAGTCATAAATGCAAAATGAATTTAAATTTGCACACGCTCTATATAATTTTAAAACTTGTTTTTAGGGTGCTTTAATTAGTTGCGGCGCTTCTATAATAGGAATTGGGACGGATATAGGAGGTTCCATACGAGTACCTTGTGCTTTTAATGGTATCTTTGGGCATAAACCCACATTTGGTAAAATTTTAACACGAAAACAAAATCTAATTATGTTTTACATTAATACATCCACAGGAATAACTTCAATTGAAGGCAGTTTCCCTTGGTGTGATGACAAACGTTTTGCAGAATATTTGGTAGTTGGTCCCATGGCTAGGCATGTTGAAGATCTAAAGTTAACACTGCAAATATTGGCTGGAAAAAATGCTCAAAAACTCAATTTAAGTGATCAGGTAGATCATTTATTTGGGAATCTAAACACACATATCATTGACTTTTCGATTACAGGTAGATTTCCAGAATATTGTTGTATACTATATGGAAGATTCTTCTCAAGAATTTGGTCTCCCTCCAGTAGATAAAGCAATAAAAAAGGCTATCAGAGGAGCCGTCGCATATTTGAGTAAAAACTTCAAATGCAACGTGAATGAAACAAAATTCCTTGAAATGGGTGATTCACCAGAAATATGTGGCTTAATATTTAGATTGGAAAATCTACCAAGTGTCTTTACTAATTCTAAGGTACTTGCAATTGTAATTTTCAAAACGTTTATGTTTTGTAGGCATGTATCATATCAGGAAATAAATTTTCATATGTCCATGTTATATTTAGTAAGACATAGCCATGAACTAAAACTTCCAATACATTTCTTTGTTTTCTTGATAACAAATTCTATAATCACTTTGATATTGTACAATACTTATCTACATTTACTATATTCTTCTTTCTTCTTAAAACTATTTCAATTTTCTTGGCTTGGCAATGTTTCATAATATATATTCTCTATTCTGAAAATAACCGAAAGAGTTCTACTTTAACGAAATTAATGGTTAACGGGAAGTTGATTTATAAAATATCAATTTTCCCAAATAACCTTTGGAAATTTCATGGCGTTTCGATCACTTGAGGTCAAGATGCAGCGTATGTACTTAAATGACAGAAATTTATATGGATCTGTCGGAAAATGAAGAAAAGCAAAAATAATGTAAATCATGATAAACAGTCAAACCCATGACTTAAAATGATGATTGAAAGTCCTTGAAAGAGAGCGTGACTTCGTGAACATTTCAAAAAAAATCTTCAATTAATTTAATTTTGGCATATACAAGGTATTAATTATACGCATTTTAGAAAAAAAGCCTTATTTTCAAATGCTAAATACATTACACGTCGCAAAGACATCTTAGCTGGAAGAGAAACTTTTGAAAACGATTGTAAATGGTGTATTCAGTACGTCCCAAATATCAAGCTTCAGAGCTGAACAGTGGTTACTGGTTGAGGGAAATTTCGTTTGGAAAAAATTAAATATCAAAATAATATTCATCGCTTTTTCATATTTCCAAGTAGATTATCCGCAAAAAATTTGCTCCAAGCAGTACAGGGGTTAATGTTGGTATTATTTTTGTGTATTCGGAATGCTGTAGCCATGGATTTAAAGGCCCGTAGAGTTGAAATATAAGCATATATTCGGAAGGCTGTATTCGTCATCTACGCTCTGAATATCGAGAACCAATCAGTTAGCTACTATTTCACGATAATGCATAATTCATCAATTGTAATTGACTTTTGTTATCAAAGAATAATTCTTGCTTGCTTCCACATCTTCCACATTCACTCGTTTTACATTTGGCAATCAGTAATCTTTTTTGCATCAATTGAAGACATTAGACATTCAACAGTTAATGAGGAGCAATCTCGATATCACCGACATAAGAGATGGTAAAAAGTTATTCGGTGCATGTAAATATTCTTACTGAGTGAGAATATTTCGAACAAACTAATTTTTGTTAAGATTTCTATTCCGGTTATTTTTGGTACAAACAATGTTTCCATATTTATTGACACAGCCTAAGATGACACTAGCTATAAATCTATTAGAGTAATCTATATTATCACCGAAGGTTGATATATAACCCCTTTTCACTTTAATTTTCGTATTTTGTATACGTATTTCGACAACTAAGTTGTCATCAGCAGCAGATAATTAAAAAATGTCGCACCTGGAAAATTACCGTTGGGAACCAGAATGTACACTGTATATTCGTTTCACAAGATTTTTAAAAAATTGTTTTACTTAAACTAGGATGAATGACTTTAAAAAAGGAACACGGACAAGACAAATAAATACCTACATGTGATTTACTGCACTGTCCCTTTTCTGTAGATTTTGGAAAAAAATTATTATTTTTACAGCGTTTCAAGAAATTAATGTCTGCAGACATTACAGAAAAGGAACAGTGCAATAAATCACATGTAGGTATTTATCTGTCTTGTTCGTGTTCCTTTTTTAATGTTATTCATCCTAGTTTAAGTAAAACAATTTTTAAAAATCTTGTGAAACGAATATATGCATAGTGTACATTCTGGTTCTCAACGGTACGGATCGCGTAAGGAGTTTGTTTTCGTACGGGTATTTTTCGCCGTAGTTTTCCAGATGCGACACTTTTTAATTATCTGTTGATGACAACTTAGTTGTCGAAATACGTATACAGAATACGAAAATTAATGTGGCAAGGGGTTATATATCAACCTTCAGTGATCAAGTGAATCAACCAGAGGCTCCATCAAAATTACCCAACCTATATTAATTCTTTTGACTTGGATAGTGAATGATTTTAACAGCTCTAAGCTAAGCAGCTAAACTCTAAAAAACTTCCTGTTACTTCTCATATGTATGTCAGGTATTTTGGCTATTTTGAATACATGTAGTAGTACCAATTTGATTTTACAAAATTTGGTTAGCTTCTTACAAATTCCCACAATTTTATTATTTCACAATATCAATAATTTGATGATTAAAATACTATTTGGTTCGTATCTGCAGATTAAGGATTAACAAATGGACACCAGTAGAACGGCCATCTTTTTCACAAAAAAAAATACATCTTCCACCTTTTGTGAAATTATTATTTAAATTGATTTACTAGCTATCTCTTTTCAGATAAAGTACAGTGTTGGAATGGAGTTTCTTAAATTTTTAATTGGAAAATCGATATTTCCATTCTACTCTTTTGTGTTTGCTGTTTTAAATAAAATGAATTTTTTAATATCCAACAAGGAGCTCAAATTGAACTTGAAGAAAATATCTGAATTCAAAGAAAAGTTTTCGGTGAGGATGCAATGAAAGCGAAATTATTTGCGAAAATATATGTTTAAACTTTTAGAATACACTAGGAAATAATGGTATATTTTTGTATCCGAGTTATCCAACAGAGGCCTTTAAACATAATGGTTCTATAAAAGGGTTTGTAGGTAGTAGATTCACGGCAATATTTAATCTATTAGGCTGCCCATGCACTTGTGTGCCTATCGGTTTAAACAAAAATGGATTGCCTCTTGGTATACAGGTATGTATTACAAATATTGTATATGGGGGTTTATCCACATTCTCCAACTTTCATGTGTCTAACTAATTAAAAGTGTTAATATTTAATAAGCTAAATCGTGTGCAAAATATCAATTTCGTATTTTTACGAGTTTTGTAATGTAATTTAATTAATTCAACTATGTCTCGAGTTATTTGTTAAAAGTGAATAACAAATAACGTCATGTGACATTTATGAAAGCATGGTAACTAGTATCATAAGAAGGTTTTTTATGTCTCATTATGCAGTGATTCGTTCTTACAAGAAATAACATTTAAAACATTCATTATGTAGTACCCAAGATTAGTACACAAATTATTAAAAACACAGTCTCTGTATGGAAAGGATAATGGAAAGGTAATGGAAATTAAACGTAAAATAGGTAGTGATAATGTTTCAAATCGTTAAAAAAGAAATTAAATTCTAATTTTTTTAAAATACAAAAAAAAAGTAGAAATGTTTTCTAAATAACAATGAAACAAAAGACCTACGACTTTTTTGATAATTTTATTTTTCAACTTAATCTGCAATAATATCAACGCACTTGCATCAAAACTTTATTCTATCAGAAAATGATTTCTGTTGATCTTCAAAATTCAATTCGTGGTCTTTGGTTGCCTTGCGAATTCACGCATTGCCATGAAGAAGGAGGATTTCTTTGAACCGGACGTTTTTAGTCAATAGCCCTACATAATTTTGTTAACGTATTTCCATAAACAATTGCTGTTATCACTTTTAACATGCATTTAACAAAAATAACTCCTGGCTTGTCACGAAAGACGATGGCCATGACCTTTCCAG
Source organism: Dermolepida albohirtum (assembly GCA_031893035.1). NCBI lineage: Eukaryota > Metazoa > Arthropoda > Insecta > Coleoptera > Scarabaeidae > Dermolepida > Dermolepida albohirtum. Next base: position 488,020 of record JAVIWB010004117.1, on the reverse strand, counting down.
CTGAAAATTTTGTGTATAGGCCTCTTTTGCAGTAGAGGAACCCTTATTGCCCCGTGCACAAATTCTAATTTTATTTCTAAATCTCAGTGATGTGCCCAATCTCATTGCCTGTCATCATTGCGTCCATGTCCATGCAAACATCAGGATTGGTTGCGTCCGAAAGCCTTCCGCTTCTTGGATTATCACACGAAACACTTTATAAATCACATAATGATGAGCAAATTGAAGTCAAGTTTGACACTTGAATAGAAAAATATCGCTCCTATTGAACGCTACTAGACGAAGCACAATTAGTTATTTCTATCGCGACTAGGCAGATTTTTCTAGTTCCTCACATTTATAATGATAGAGTTTTTAAAGTACATCACTAACACTCTACTGAAACAGCTAAAAATAGAAATAATGATCCTACGCAATTTCAAAACAGATCTGAAAACTGTGTTAATATAACTCTTGCACTTCAGTAGTGTGATATATTAAGCACATTTCGAATAATTAATAATAACAGACTTTTCTTAAAATTAAAAGTAATTCGTATAGAAAAAATTTATATATGCTTATAAATTAATGCTAACAAATAAATCCTGGTACTTGGGTAATCGCCCTATTGTTTAACACATCATAAAACATATTACTAAAGTGCATATTAATGGATGTTCCAATATGCAACACCTTGGATTGTTGTGGTATTTAGTATTGAATTTAAACCCACAGCAAATTTTTAAACTGCATCAAAGGCCTATTACCGTCGATATGTGTGTTCCAATGACCAAATACGTAAATGGACATTACAGGAAGTAAGGATTTAAAGCATAGTTGTCGACTTTACATTACGTGGGAAATGAAATAGAACATTGCGATGATGGATTGGCAACCTTGGTGTCTCTTTTCCAAAAGTGCCAAATAGAATATAATAATTTAACGAAATTATATCGAAAAACATTCTTTTTAAATAAATTTTCTTATTGGAAATATAACGATCAACCCTCGTATATATGTATGGAAATAAAGATTTATACTAATGTTTATCATTTATAATATTGCAGGTAGTTGCTGCTCCCTACCAGGACAATTTAACACTTGCAGTGGCTAACGAGCTGGGAAAGTATTTTGGTGGATGGCAACCACCGCATTGAGATATTTCGCCTTAAAACTATTGTTAATAAATATGATCAAAGTTTGCTTTAATTCATCAAACAGTTTCCTTCTTGAATATCAAAATAAAGTGTTTTGAAGTATACTGTTGTTTCTACATTAATTATTAATATCAGTGACTTTTACAAAAATATTTTACACTAATTTTTCTTCCTAACTCAATATTCTTTGCTATGTATATGAGTAATACTTTTATATTACACTATTCTGCACAAAATTTTTCATCCCTTTTTCAAATCATATACTAATCTATGTTTCATCTAGTATTTTATAGACATAAAAATAACAACATGGCCAATATGCTCTTAATTGAACGCCTCGTTCTATATTCCGAGTGGTCTAAAACAGTCAAATCATAAGGCCACTCGATATACAGGAAGCAAACACGTACCAATAGATACATATTTGAATGCAAATCACACCCTTATTCAATGCAATTAAACGGAGTAGTAAAAACTTTAACAAAACAGATTTAAAAAACTGACCTACAGGGAGAATTCATGCAACTACACGCAGCATCAAAACAAGACAAACAAATTTAAAGAGTGGAAAATAAATAACCGAAAAACGACAGCAGCAACAACTACAACCTAAAGATGACACGGCAAAATATCCGATCGAAATAAATCATCATATATATATATATATATATATATATATATATATGTATATATATATACGGTGCATTCTAGAATTAGATATGCGCTGTCCACAAGTGGAAAGAGTGCAGTTAGGTTAAAGCGCGCGAGAAAGGAGGATAGAATATCTCTCACTGGCAGTTTCGTTTTCTCCCACTTTTGTATTGCAAACAACTTCCCCTACTGTATTCACTTATTTGACGAAGATCAAGCTAGAATTCGTCAGTTACCTGAAGAACGAGAACAGAGGGAAATCGAGGTGTGCAGTATTGTTGAAATCGAACCTTCTTATTCTAGTAAACAAATATCTGAAGTAGTTGACGTAAAACCTCTAACAGTTCGTCGTATTCTACACTAGGATTTTTAAAAGTTTCTTTTAATTTTTTCATTGTTTGAAAATCTTTTTAATTTTTAGAATTTTCTATTTCATTTATTTCAAGAATATTTTATTAGTTTCACGCCAAACGGCAAAACATTTCAAGAAAATAGCCATGTTTGAAAATCTTTTTAATTTTTAGAATTTTCTATTTCATTTATTTCAAGAATATTTTATTAGTTTCACGCCAAACGGCAAAACATTTCAAGAAAATAGCCATGTTGCATTTTATTAAAAGATTCAAATAAAATGCATCAAATAATTTATACAATTCAAAAATGTAGGTACGTATTGTCAATGCATAATGATTTACACACATCATGTCGCTGGTGAAGACTGATTTCAGACATTCTCACGCGTAACACGCGAGAAAGTAGGGGAAGTTGTTTGCAATACAAAAGTGGGAGAAAACGAAACTGCCAGTGAGAGATATTCTATCCTCCTTTCTCGCGCGCTTTAACCTAACTGCACTCTTTCCACTTGTGGACAGCGCATATCTAATTCTAGAATGAACAGGTCTGTATATAATATATACATATACAAATCAGAGTTTCTCGGGTATCCCGCGTCGTTGTATTATCATTTGAAGGATAGTTTCTTCGCTGACGTTTCGACGAAATCCTATTAATCTTTTTCTTAAACTTCTTCGGACGGTAACTGCCGCTGCTTCTTTCGGGAGTTGCGCCGTTTAGATATCGTTAAGCTCTGGACTAGTCTTCAGCAATATCGCTGTTGCCATTCTCAAGTCGTTGCTGCCGCCGTCATTCTTCGAGTGAAACTGCGTGTTATCCTCCTGGATGCCGTTTTTTTGTCGAGCGAAAGCGGAATGGGGACTACCGCTTGCAGTGTGGGCGTAGTGTTTTCTATGCTTTTTTCCTGGCGATTCTATTTGGTAACACATTTTACGCAACATACTTGAACTTCTATATAGTATATCTTTTACTACCTGCAAAACAATGGGGAGAGAACAATAAATCATTATGGATTTTAACCATAATCAACGTCCTGTATTCTAAAAACAAGAAAATAATTTTGATAGATTAAACTGACTTTAGAAAGTGAAACGATTCAATTTTCAATTGGTGTAATAAAAGCGCGGAGTAGTTAAAAGTTTGAAATTTGTGCTAGTCTGTACGTACCATCTCTTCATAGAATGATGCACGCTTCAACAACGTTCACAAATTATTCAGATTTATCAAAATACACATTCAGTTGCAGTTACTTTACTTACATTAACTTCTATTTTCGGTCGTTATAATTGTCCAAGTCGAAGGATAATTGAAGAAATTCAAGTCACCAAATTCACTTTATAACGCTCCCATGCCAATGAGACAAAAACTGCGAATAGCGAGGAGAATATTGCAGCTAGTCAGAATATTTATGAAAATCCAAATGTGTTAATTCCTGATAATTTCAGATATTGAATATTTTCAACAACAGTTGTGACAAAATTTGAGAAAATGTTTTGGGCTGCATGCTTACAAGATTGCCTTAACTCAAGAACTCAAACCAGACGGTCATTTGTTTTATTACAGATTCGGTAATTGGGCTTTTGAGACCCTTGAAAATCTTAAATTGAATGGTTTTGTGAGTAATGAAAAAACGTGGTCTGAAAATTAGGCAAAATAATGCATGAAGAAGCATTGAATGCACTTAAATTGGCTGTCTAATGTAAATTTCATGCTGGAAGAGTCGCTGAACCTTATATTTTTCAACGATGCTAGTCGTGAATGGAATTCGCTACTCTTGAATGACTGGATTCTTAATCCGTATTAGATGTTTTTGACTTAAAAGACATGTGATTTCATTAAAAAGGTGGTACTTGCCATACTGCCAATCAAGTAATTCACTTACTGAAAGTGAAGTTTAGTGAATCGATGATGGACCCGTCAATTATCCTTCATGCATATGCGATTTCACACCCATAGACTTATTTCTGGGGAATTGTGTTAAATCGTTACTTGATGCCAATAAACCAGACTTGCAAACTAACTTTGAACGTGTCTTTGCTGACATTCGACCCAATTTATGTAAAAAATCATAGAAAATTGAATTTAAGGTATTTCTTCTTGCCAGCATGTCCGTGGAGGATGTTTGAGCGACGTAGTGTTCCGTCAATAATGGTATTAACTGTATTTTAAACCAAACTAGAAATAATTTGAAATTTCTTACCATAAATGTCTTTTATTTTACAAATGCGTCGCTCTTAATGAACACTCTTATATTATTCGACGTGTGCGTTTACAATACTCACTCTGCAATTAACAGTAAAATGTATACTTAAGAAGTATTGATAATAATAATTATTATATAGTATTTTACGTATATTGCCTACACGTTAATTAATAAATACAATAAGCCAAATAAGTCAAAATAACGAGTTCTAAAATAAATATTAGCAACTACCAATGTCACAATCGTAAATTTAAAATGCCTACATATAATTAGCAATTAAAAATTCCTCTGTCATAATGACTATAAATGTTGAAGATCGTAATTGGTGTCACGAACATAAAGTTTAGGATTTCTGATTGGATATAGCTGACAGAATAATTCTCTTACTACTTTCACAATATAATGTCTCACACGTGTATCATATAAAATTTTTACGCGTTCTTACATAAATGGCAAATGAAAACAAGATGAACTTGTTATTCATATGTCTATCCATCCTTTATGGAAATTCCAAAAAAATGTTTGCTATTTTTGACAGGAATATCAAGTTTATAAGTGCCTCTGTATCTATAAATAATAATAATATTTAGTCACCATCCTTTTTATGTTTTTTGGAGTTCCTCTTACAAAATTTATATTAATTGTATTATGTAACGCCGGAATCTCTAACGAATCTTTCTTAAATCTGAATCTTTCGTTAACACTGTTGCTGACCGAACGCTAGCCAGGTTAACTCGAACATATAATAAGCATTCAATTTTCTTATATTGTAATCGTAATTGATATAATTATATATACAAATACGTATTTTGAATTAGTCAATTCTTAATTTAAATTGGGTGCTAAAATATTAGAATTAAATAATAAGTAGATGTACAAAATTTAGTTCATAAAAACGTTTTGCTTTAAGGAGAAAATAATAAAGTAAATATATTTAAATTTATTTATCAGCTTTAAAGTTTATAAGTGTTCAATATGTGTATATATACATATCGGGTTTTTCAATAAGGACATAACAATTTTGTATTTAAATAAAATATAGAATAATTGAGATATTGCGCTGAAATTTATTCCAGGTGCAGTACACATGTTACGTTTAACTATGGAATTCGATCTTGTTCACATGATTCTTTGGAACCAATTTTCCACCACTTTTTCACATATCCGCCACAATATTGGCAATTTCACGTTCGATATTGTCCACAAGCTCCTTTGGTTTGTTGGCATAAACCAACGACTTAAACGTAACTCCATAAAAAGAAATCAAACGGCGTTAAATCGCATGAGCGGGGTGGCCATTAAACCAGCTGTGTGGCACCATTTTGTTGGAACCACATATCACTGGTGTCAAGTCCATCGAATTCTGGTCAAAACTAGTCTTTCAATATGGCACTATAGCGAACTCCATTGACCTTAACATGGCGATCATTCATACACCTCCGGCATGAATTCCCACCACGCGGTCACTTTTTGGGTTGTAATAGAATTTCCTGAAGCACATGTGAGTTTGTTCCTATTAAATAACGTATATTTTGTTTATTGACAAAGCTATTAGGCCAAAAATAAACTTCATCGCTGAAGATGATTTTTTAGATGAAATTCGGGATTTTCTTCAAACTTTGGCAGAGCCCAATCGGAGAACTTTCGGCGCTTCAAATGATCGAGAGGCTTCAGTTCTTGAGTTAATTTGATCTTGTAACGGTGTAAGCCAAGATTTTCACGCAAAATTCGCCACGATGTGGTTTGAGAGATTCCCAATTCCTGTGAACGGCGTGGAATCGGCTGATTTGGCTCATTTTGAACTGAAGCACTTACGGTTGCGATATTTTCAGTATTCCGACCGGTGCCTTGCATCCAATAGTAAATAATTCGACTCGAATTTATCCGCTATAGCATGAACAACCTGTCCGGTAGGACGATTATTACGACTAAAAATTGGAGTAAGCGCTTTAAAAGTTGCGATCACCGACTCAGAAGGGTGGTAGTAATTTTTAAATAAATAAATTAGCAAACATTGCTCGTTCGTGAACTTCACTATGATACAAATATTAACTTTGACTGACACTTTGACGTTGACAGATCATGAAAAACGTTCAAGGGTGCGTTCGTATTAAAAGAAAAAGTTGTTATGTCCCTATTAGAAAACCTTATATATGTATATATATAAATATATATTGAAGTCAAATTCAAAATCGAAGAACAATACGAAGAAGTCACTAAAGACTAAGCCCGCCGAGTAAAGTGAATATAAATATGGGAGCAATTCATAACGTACTTCAAATACTTGTGTTGTACAATTATGAATGAGTTAATGCATCGTCATAATGAATCAGAATTTTTTCTTTGCTAAAGACCGTTTATTTTTGATTTGAGTGCCTATCCTATCTATACTTCTTAAGATATTTAAAGTATACTGACTGCTCTACGCGTATTCAATGAGATAGTAGTCATAACTTTCCCAGCCAGAACTATTTTTCGAAACACATGAACCAGCTCCCACACATTATAAACGTTATTTCGTTTTGTGTGTTGGATTCTCATCTCATCAACAGGTATAAGGCGATGCAAAGATTCGAGGAGATTGCATTATAAACACTCTGATACTGCGTTGAAATGTTCACATTATGACGTTTTGAATCAATACAACCAACAATCGTGGCAATAAGAATTGATTCCATCTTAGTTTTGGTTCCAATTATCAGGAAAAAAAATGAATAGAATACTGACAGTCTAATGGCGAGTGAAATAATCCGTCAGAAGTTTGTTTTAAATACCAATAATCTTGGAGAAAATATATAACAGGGATAATACAACGAAATTTTAAGAAAACTTGCTATTGTGTAAAGTTATGCCAAATTTGACAAAAGTATTCTTAAGACAGTTGAATTAGCTATCGAACAACATGCTTTTCGATCAATTTATTCATTTAAAATGTAACAATATATTTTAAGGACCCTAAACTATTTTCTGATCATACTCAAAAATATAATCGATTAGCTAAGAACTTTTTTAAAGACGGTTCCACCGTATTGACTCCCTCGTTTTGCTATTCTTTTCCAAATATTTATTTCCCGTTACCTATAGTATGTGAAAACCAGTTTATGGGAGAGAACTTGGAAAACTGCGAGTGAAATTGGTAAGTCTGATTTGTTCTTTAACATTTTTACTTAGATGTCGTGATTATAAAATTGTTCCTAAATTTTTACAGGTCAAACATCACATTATCTCTCCTTCTGCCAGATCCATATATCAACGAGCGGGTCTCGCATTGGTTCGAGAACGTATCAAACATACCAGACGTGATCTCAATTCCCTTTCTAATAAACTCCTTCACATACACCTACAACTTGCTTCTACTTTAACCCAATCTGATTGGGATCTTCTAGACCGCATAACCTTTCAACAAGCGGAAAACATCAAACACCATATTATCCAAAGGCACATCCGCAAGTTCCAGGCCTTAGTACCCAAACCTCGACAACATAATATTTCTATGTCACACACTGTCATCAATCTCTCTAAACGACCCTTATCCACTGATGAGATTTCTGTTCTTTCCAAAGGGCCCAATTTTGCACCCACTCCCAAATACATCCCTACGGAAGACATCATCACTGGCATAGAATCGGCTCTTGTCAAAATTCCTCCGGCTATCGCCGATCCCATCCGTTTCGAATCTTCAAAAATCCTCACGCAGGCCAAACCACCGAAATCTAATCTTCAAAGATCCGAGATTCTAGCCCATAAAGCCCTAAAATCTGACCCCACCATCGTTGTACTCAGAGCTGATAAAGGTAACGCCACTGTTGTCTTGGACAGTGATCAGTACGAGCTTAAAATACAAACTCTTCTCCAGGACGGCTCGTATAAACTTCTTAAGCGAGATCCCACCTCACGAATAGAACGTACCATCATATCATCTATCAAAACCTCTTCTATCCCTACCGATTCTCACAGAACCTTATTACCCAGCGACTCCAAAGCCCCAAAACTGTACGGTCTCCCAAAAATTCACAAACCCAGCATTCCTCTGCGTCCCATAGTGAGTACCATAAACAGTCCCACTTATAAATTATCTAAATATCTCTCGAACATTCTCAAACCTTACACCGGCAATAGTGATTCTTTTATTAAAAATTCCAAACATTTTGTCCAAAGACTAAATGGCCTAACGGTAGATCCTCATGATATACTAGTTAGTTTTGACGTCGAATCTTTATTCACCAGAGTTCCTATACCTGACACTATCCAGATAATCCGTCAAATCCTTTCCACTGACAACCAACCTGATGATTTGGCCAACCTGGTGAATACTTGTTTAACCTCCACCTATTTTCAGTTCCGTGGTAATTATTATGAACAAGTATCGGGTGCAGCTATGGGGTCTCCTCTCTCTCCTGTTGTCGCTGACATTTTTATGGAGGCATTCGAACAACAAATTCTTCACTCTTGTGACCAAAAACCAAAATGTTGGTTCAGATATGTGGATGACACCTTCGTTATTTGGCCCCATGGTCGGGATTCCTTGAACAACTTCCTCGTTTTCTTAAATTCACAACACGATTCCATAAATTTCACCATGGAGATTGAATCTGAAGGTTCCCTTCCCTTCCTCGACGTCTTGGTAACTCGTCATCTGGATGGTTCACTAGGACATTCAGTGTATCGCAAACCCACACACACTGATCGGTATCTCAATGCCCTCTCCCATCATCATCCTGCCCAGAAACAGGGCGTTATCAATTCCTTAGTCCAAAGAGCTGTCAACATATCTGACCAGCATTCTATATCCCAGGAATTAAGTCACGTTACCAAGGCTCTTATAAATAATAATTTCTCCAACCATAATATTCAGCGAACCATAGATCGACATCTTAATCCCAAAATCTCACAACTTAATACACAGCTTACATCATCTCCCCCCTCTCTAAAGCCCACCTACCCTATATACAAGGTGTTACTGACCGCATCAGTAGGGTTCTTCTCAAAAACAACATCAAAACCATCTTCAAACCCCATTCCAAATTATCTGACCCTTTTTCCGTAAAAGACCATGTTTCTTTAGAATCAGCTGGTGTGTACAGGATTCCTTGTTCATGCGGCAGGGCATATATTGGTGAAACAAAGCGGTCTGTCGGCACTCGTGTTTCTGAACATGAGCGTTGTACTAGGTTGCTGCGCATAGCCGGTTCTGCACTTGCCGAGCATAGACTGGAAACCGGGCACCATATTCAGTTTAATTCAACCAAGATCCTATCCCGCACTAACCACTTCTATGGTCGCAAAATCCGTGAAACTATAGAGATCTTTAAGCACCCCAATAATCTTAACCGCGATGATGGCTACCCCCTACATAACGCTTGGCAATCCTGCATCTCTAATCGACCCAACCGTAACCGTAACGCTCCATTGACCCATGACCCATTATCCATATATAAACACGTCCCCCATCGACTTACACCAGTTTCAGTGCAGTAGTTCAGCCCTGAAGATGTCCCATACAAATGGGTACGAAACGTCGGCAGATGTACTAGTGACGCGGTTCCAGCCCGGAAACCCAGAAGCAGATAGCACAGTTTATGGGATTTAAAAAATGGTATAAAGAAAATAAATAAGTTGTTTATCAAGTGATTATTGATTTCAAAATAAGCTTTATTCCCACAAAGAAGCAGAAAGTTGTCAGCCTATCGGGAAAAGTATATTTTTATATTTAGTTCATTTGCATTTAAGAGTGACGACTTCACATTTTTGGATGTTTAAATTTGCGTATGCAGCTTCAATTGGCCACTCTTGGAAAACTAAAGTCCACTAGATCCTAACAGTGCGTTTATAATCTATAAAGGCACTGTTTTTGATGCACCAATGGTTTCTTACAACATTCCTATCCATCGTTTGCTTAGTTAAAGGTAAGATATGAAAGAGAATTAAATTTTGATATGAACATTGCGAGATATAACGATTGGATACGGAAATAATCATAAGATTAATTAGGAAAGCTAACTTAAAAAAGACAAATCGAGGTACCACTTGTTTGCAACTCCAAAACAATCAAGGCAAACAATTTATATGCTTATCATTTCACACAGTTATAAAAAAATTAAATAGGATTTTTAAAGAACACGGATTTCAAATTACATTTCGGTACAGAAACTCTATCAGATTTCTCTTAGGAAATGCGAAAGATAAAGTCGAGTTAAATCAGTTATCGGGGATTTCCGAAATAAAATGCCGAGATTGTCACAGACAAAACATTGGTCAAACTAAATGTTGGATAGGAATAAAGAACATATGGCGCATATCTAGTTTATCGACCTGAGCAATTCAGTTTAGCGAAACACGTGCTAGAAAATAATTATAGTGTAACAGCGGATTGTCTATATTTAATCAAAAATATATATAATTACTATGAATTAGATAGCTACGAAAGCATATTCATCGCGAAAAATAAAAACTATGTGTTAAACATAGACAAAGTTCCGGCAACATATTCTTACCTCTTTGAATTCCTAAAAGATATGACCGTTAAAAACGATCCATAAGTGGAAGCGGGATGTAGTTTAGGATAAGTGGTAATTTTAAGACTAAGAAACATATTATATTGTGAAAAACTTTCAGCGTGTGGTTGACTTTTAGCGGTAGTTTAGCACGAAATTAATCTGTGCGAATATTACCGTAGATCTAGGTACGACACTGTGATTAATGATATACTGATAATAACAACTTAATTGTCGAAATACGTGTACAGAATACCTTTTATTTACCTTTTCTTGATTAATTCAATCAACTACAGTCTCCATTAAAATTTATCATCTGGAATGGTTACTGTTTTTATAAATAATCTATACTGTAAGCCAAGTTTATCATAATCACTAAGGTTGATATATAACCCCTTTCCACATTAACTTTTGTAATTCCGTATACGCATTTCGACAACTAAGTTGTCATCATCGGCAGATAATTGCAAAGTGTCGCACCTGGTAAACCTGTACGAAAACAAACTCCGTACGCGATCCGCACCGTTGAGAACCAATATGTACACTCAGTGTACATATTGCGTATACAGAATTACAAAAGTTAATGTGGAAAGGGGTTATATACCAACCTTAGTGATTAAGTTAATCGACCACAGGCTCCAACAAATTCAACTTCAGGTTTATCAGTTACGACCTATGACATTTTGTTATGAAAACATCGTTCAATATAATAAATATTATTTACCATCTCCACAGAGAAGCATTGAAGACCGATCCTGTTTATTTGTACGAAAGACTACTCAAATAAGTAGGTTATGTAAGCATATAAACTAGCTTCTTATAATTTCTATTTAAACATTTCTTTGCGTGGTTGAACAGAAAGTGCAGATTTATTTATAATGTAAGTATTTTATTCTTATTATTACAATAGTATTAAAAGCCTCATTTCCTCTTTTAAACATCTTAATAAATAAATTCGAAGTAGAATTTAAAAAAAAGCACAAATTTTTCTAAATATGCATTACATCTATTGTTATTTGTGTTTGACGCAAGTTAACTACAGGTGAATTAAATTAAAAAATTAAAAATTTATTTGCCATCCCTCCTAATTTGTTTCAGAATACTGAAGTATATTTTTTTCAGACTCTGTGCATTTTCCTACAGTATAATTTGTATGACTTTAACACTAATATTCGTATTAATATAATTATTAATCCCGTGTGAAATTTTATTTAATTCAAAAAAATATTGTATGTAAGTATTTATTTATATATACAGGGCGTTACAGGGATATTAATTAATAATAATTCGACAATGTTTTTACAACTACTGTGTAGTAGTCATTCGAGGTCATTTTTTAATGAGAGAGAAAGCATTGAAAAGATATGTAAATAATTTTCAAGTATAATTAATGTGTGCATTAATTTTAATATTTCTAATGTTACTCACTTCAAGAATAAGTAAGTCAAGAGTACATTATTTACGTAATTAATCAATAGTTTTGTAGTTTTTTTTTCAATATTACAATGTTTACATTGCACTACATCCTGACTACAACTAATAACTACTACAGATGTATAATTACTCGTTTAGAATGTAACAATAAAGTGTGGATTTCTATACCTTTTACAAATTGTAAAGCATAATTGAAAGATTAAAGTCTTTTAACTACTATTTAATTCATGATAATAATAATAATTTAGTATTTTAAGGAATTTGTGTCGAAGACCTGTCAAAGGCTTTTGATCGTATAGATCATGTAGTTCTCTTAAAAAAGCTCAACTTTTTCGGATTTAGTCAACATCTGCAATCACATCTTGTTTAACTTACAGGACGCAATATGTGTGTTGTAACGGATATAAACCACTTGCTTACTTCTGTAAGATCGGGTATCCAATAGGGCTCCAACCTAGGGCCCCTTTTGTTTATTATGTTCATAAATAACCTCCTGTAATTAAAGCATTGTAATAGACTAGTATTTGCATATGATCTAAAAGTTTTTCTCGTAATCTTTATTGACGATTGTGACTTTTAGCAATTGATGCAGATTAACAAAATAGCTCAATGGTGTAGTGACGACAATTTATCTGTGATTGTTTCGAAGTGTGGAATTGTAACATATAAAATTAAAATTCAACCATTAATATATGTCTACCGCTTTGAGGGTACGATACTTATACCTTCTGAATCGGCTAAGGATTTAAATATTTATTTCTACTCTAACTTTATTTTTTGTGAACACACATCTGCTGCTATAAAGATCTTGGGTCGTTATCAAGAACAGTTCATATTTCCAAGTACTTACAATTATGCATTTGTAACGGGTGTTTTTCTACGAACTTGAGAAATTATAATGATAATACAAGACAGAAATATTATTGGAATAAAATTTTTTTTATTATAATCTGGTAGATAATTTCATGGCATTTAGTTTTTAAATATGATTTGCGGTATATGTCCGCCGCGGCTACGAGTTACATGGTTCATTCGATCAGTCCAATTTTTGACTACTTTTTCCAATAAATGTGGCCGTATGGCATCAATGGTGGCTTGAATATTGGCTTCCAATGCTTCAAGAGTTGCTGGTTTGTAGCCCCACAAAAAATAATCCAGAGGCGCTAAATCGCACGAACGAGGGGGCCAGTGAACAGGACCACTTCTGGAAATAAAGTTGTCACCAAATTTATTTTGCAATAAATCGATCGTTAAGCGCGCTGTATGGCAAGTTACGCCGTCTTGTTGAAACCAAATGTCGATGTTTAGCAGATTCATTTTTGGAAACAAAAATTCAGTAAGCATGGCTCGATAGCGCTCGCCATTCACCATAAAGCAGCTCCTTCCTCATTTCGAAAGAAATAAGGACCGGTGATGCCGCCAGCGTGTAAACCGCACCAAACAGTCAATTTTAATGGACGTAATGGTGATTCGTTAACGGCTTGAGGATTGTCTTTGCCCCAAATACGGCAATTTTGTTTATTGACGTAGCCATTTAACCAGAAATGAGCTTCATCACTAAACACAATTCTTTGATAAAAATACTCACCTTCGGCCAGTTTTAAATGGGCCCAATCAGCAAAAATGCGACGGAAATGATGGTCGTTTGGCTTCAATTCTTGCATGAGCTGTATTTTATAGGCACGTAAACCAAGATCCTTACTTATAATTTTCCACGTGGTCGATGGACAAAGGCCAACAAGTTGAGAACAACGACGAATCGACATTTCGGCGTCTTCTTAAATACTTCGCGCTACAGCAGCAATGTTCTTTTTGGTACGCACATTTCTTTGTCTTGTTGATCGTTTTGAATCGAGAAGAGTAAAATTAGTGCGAAAACGATCAATAACTGCACGAATTGCTTGCTCACTAGGCCGATTATGTTGACCGTAAAATGGACGAAGTGCTCTATGAACTTCTCGAACAAATTAATTTTTTTCAAAGTAAATTTTCACAATTTGGAAACTTTGTTCTGGCGTTAAACGATTCATGATGACTTGCCAAACCTTACTGAACAGAAATGTCAATATAGTTTGACATTATCAGCTATCAAACCATAGTTATCGATATCGATAGTTCTCATGCAGCTTAAAAAACCCATTATAATACGTATGTACGAACTAGACTGGAATATACGAGTTTTATCTAGAACTCGTTTTACGAAACTTACAAGGCTATTGAGGAGGTCCAGCAGAGGAGGTTTCCTAAATAACCATAATTTGAAACTGTTGGTATTTGTCCTACTAGATATATTGATTATAATATCCTTTTAAAAAAACCTCAACTTGATTCGCTTCAAACTAGATGTGTTATTAAGCGTTAAATTCTTATTTAACTAGTTATTTTTGAGATTGACTATCCTGAGTTATTATCTCGCTTAATTTTTTTTGTATTGATAAAACTTTGTATACGTCTCCAACACTAACGAATATTGCGTCAAATTCTCCGATATAACCGATGGATCGATATTTTATGGTAATAGTATAGTATTTTACCGTGTCTCAAAATTTATTTAATTTGATTGCCTTAGCCGCGAAACTTCGGTTTCGATATTTTCATTGTGGTTCGTTATTTTTTATTAGATATAGTCATTTACATTACTTAGACTAGAATTGTTAATAATTTATATCTGTTATTATTGTAGTATTCTGCTAAATTTAAATATTTAAATTTTGTCTATTATTTTATTATTATTTGCCCAAAAGCAATAAACAAATAGTGCACAATTTAGTATACATGAGTTTGAAAACTAAAGCTCAATTAAATATGCTTAACTTAACACTGACTTTAATGGGTTATAATACAAACAAATCCTAAAAATTAAGAATATGTTCGTTTTCAAAAAAATTCGGATAATATATACAAATACAGAGGCTTTAGAATGCAGATGATTAAAATTACAACTATCTTTCTCGAGAAAAAACGAAACTCACAGGAATGTATGTACTATGAGTGAGTTCACTCGTTGTAGGAGAAGCAAATTATTTAGGCTTTAATGTAATTTTATTTTAAAAATATACTATACCAAAACATTCTTAAACTCTTTCATACTTTATTCAAATTATTCTGATTTATGTCAAATACAAGGTAAGATGAACTAACTACATGTAAAAATAATTTTAAAAGAACTTAAATGTTATTATCCATTTTTTATATGTTATCAAGTTACAGAGTCATAACATAATTCCCCATATACGTTGCTCTAATCATTGCGTTCTTGTACTAAATATTAAAAAATACTGCTATTAACTTCTTTATTTTACGCTTTGTCTACGTGGGACATCCGTTCTTCTGATTGATTCATGGTTTTTCTTAATATTGACGGTACCATTTCTAATACGTCCAATTAGATTTTACTTTGTAAACCTTATTGTTAAGCCAGCCCCACAAAGAACCATAAAGAACAATTTAATGATGTGGGTTCGGGAGACCTGGAAACCAACTAATAGGACTACCGCAAGCAACTCAACGCCTTGGAAGCTTTTCATCAATATTGCCTGATTTGTGCATTTGTGCATTTTGGATAATGATCTCCTATGAGATAAGGCTCCAAAATAGAAGGACCAATTAAATAACTATGAACTATACACTCTGACTGAAAACTTGTACTAAAAATGAGTTTCAACTGTTGCGGGATTGTCGAATATTCACAGGTGAATATTGTTTTATCGATAAAAACTATGTACGATACAACTCGAGAATTACCATTTATCCATCGACAAAATTGCATGCTGTTAGCATGATCTTTCTGTTGCAGATGATATACACGCTGTTAATGGCATGACTGTGAACTTTGTGGATTATACAGATTATTACTGGTTGAGGAACACCTACTTGAGTACACTTTTTCGTAAGCTGATCGTTGGAATTCCTTCTATTAAACGAAGAATATTTTCAACTTCATCTTAAACATGTAGATTTTCACGTTCATATTTATGTTAGCACTGGGAAGCATTTCGGTCTCGCATGGTTTGTTGAAGGCTTGAGTAAATACATTTTCGTCCATGTGGAAACCGCTTAAGATATTCTTCAACAACCGCCTTTACAAAAACCATAAACAATCACATCCGTATATTCGAAATGTGGATAAGCTTGGCATTTTATAATACTTAATCGTACGCAAATTGACGTCGTATCACTATTTTCAATATATACACTGGCATTGGCACACTGACATTAATTTAAAACATCTGAAAAAAAAGCGAGAATAACACTATTTGTTGCACGTAGAATACGATTAGAACAATATGTGTATGGAAATTATTTATGACGCTGTAACTTGTAAAAGTTTAGATATTATTAAATCTTCCTACACATATTAAAATTCAAAACAAAATTATGCAAATAAATACGATTACAATAAGACAAAATAGAACGTTTCAATACGACTAATAATTAACGCAAGCATGTATAATAAATACACTATTATAGAAAACAAAAGTATTATATGTATATGCATGAGAATAATAGATATGTGTGCATATGTAAATAAGTACAAAAATAGGTATATAATACATATATGTTCAAATAAATGTTATATATATACATGAAACAATGGAATATTAGTTATGGTAATAATAAAATAGAATAATAAACATACATAATTATGAATTTAAGTAATACGTAATATCTTAATTTATAGCAGGCGCATTGTATCACTTTTGTATTTAAATTTCTTCTGTTTCTCTATATTTTGAAATAAAATCATACAGAACGCTATTTTAACGCATTAACTACAACCGACGAATAGCATCCAGATAGTGTACTCTTGCTATAATTTTAAATTTGTAAACTAATTAATAATATTATTAATAATAAAAAGAATGGTAATAATTAATAAATTTTGAGTTGTAAAAATTTAATGAATTTATACTTTTGCTTGTATAACACTTGTTGAAATTTCTCGTACTGTCTATGATTCTACATGTATTTATTATAAGCTGTATCATAATATCGGGTTGGCAACTAAGTACTTTCGATTTTTACTGATAGAGAGCGTTGCTTTATTTTTTGTATAACGTATGTTAGTGCTGTACTTTACCGTTTGTCGCGTGATACTAGTCACATTGACGTAACTTCAGAAGCAAGTAGTGCGTGATTTTTATTAAAGCTATTAGTTGTGGGTTAATTTTAAATGGAGTGCACAAACGAACATTTTCGACATATTTTACTATTTTATTTCCGTAAAGGAAAGAAAGCTGCTGCGGCTCACAAAAAGATATGTGAAGTTTATGGTGCTAATTGCTTAACAGAGCGCACGTGTCAGAATTGGTATAAAAAATTCCGTTCTGAAGATTTTTCCCTCAAAGATGAGCAACGTTCTGGTCGGCCTACTGAAGTTGATGATGACCAAATCAAAGTCATAATTGAAGAGGATCGTCATATAACTGTTCAAGAGGTTGCGGAGAGGCTACATGTATCGCACACAACAATTGAGAAACATTTAAAATGTCTTGGGCTAGTTAAGAAGCTTGATATTTGGGTACCTCACGAATTGAAAGAAATTCATTTAACACAAAGAATCAACTTTTGCGATATGCGCCTTAGACGAAATGAAACCGATTCTTTCTTAAAAAGAATCATCACTGGTGATGAAAAACGGGTCCTGTACAGTAACATAGTTCGAAAACGATCATGGAGCAAACACGATAAACCATCTCAAACCACATCGAAAGCTGAATTGCATCAAAACAGATCATGCTGTCAGTTTGGTGGGATTACAAAGGTGTTGTGTTTTTTGAGATGCTTCCA
The DNA here is from genome assembly GCA_031893035.1 of Dermolepida albohirtum. Taxonomy (NCBI): domain Eukaryota; kingdom Metazoa; phylum Arthropoda; class Insecta; order Coleoptera; family Scarabaeidae; genus Dermolepida; species Dermolepida albohirtum. The sequence goes on along the minus strand of JAVIWB010004117.1, from coordinate 469,958 downwards.
AGGAACCAAACGATCAATTCTGATGTTTACTTTCAACAATTAATAAAACTGGATGAAGCAATCAAAGAAAAACGGCCAGAATTGTCAAATCGGAAAGGTGTAGTTTTCCACCAAGATAATGCAAGGCCTCGCACATCTTTGGCAACTCGTGGGAAACTATTGGAGCTTGGCTGGGAAGTGATGCCACATCCCCCATACAGCCCTGATCTAGCACCATCTGATTACCATTTATTTCGAAGTTTGCAGAATTCTTTGAATGGTAAAACTTTCACAAATGACGATGACCTTCACTCGCCCCTGGTTCAGTTTTTTGCTGATAAGGACCAGAAATTTTATGAGCGCGGCATCATGCAGCTGAAAGAAAGATGGCAAAAGGTCATTGAGCAAAATGGAAAATATATAATTGATTAAAAACTATTCTTTGTTTAAAAAAAAAGTGTTTTATTTTATACTACAAAACCGAAAGTATTTAGTTGCTAACCCAATATTATTAAATAATTTTTTTATAATTTACTGTCCAACATCACGTCAAATAAATTAGGTCATTTAAGTATGTATTAAGTAAAAAATGAACCGTATTACGCCCCTCTCTACACTAGAGCCTAGTGGAGATCGTAGCACCACAAGCCCGTTAAAAAAAACGTATAATCCTTTATTACTCCTAGAAAGGAACAAGTCAGTTAATTCAGAGAGTAAGAGGGGTGCCTGTACAAAAGTACTTAAGGGGCGCCACAGCATTTAGTCTCTAGAAATATGCTGCTAATGTTGAAGCACATGGATCCTCCAATATGTGCCCATGACAAAATAAAAATAAAAAGCAATTGGGGCAACAAAATAAAACGCTAAATGTGAAATTGGAAGAAAACTCGAAATCATTCTATAACAGTTAACTTATTTATTAACATGAATATAGGTCCAAACAAACCAGGCATATTTAAAATTCCAGGAATAGTGAAATAATTACTCTCGACTACCCCATGATTAAATGATCAACCCTGGTATACAAGAACTCAGAATTACTAATAAAATTTACTAGCAAATAATTAATATATAAACGACAATTCTGGTATCTAAGACATCAAAGTTATACGTATTAATACCAGCAATTTATTAATAGACGATTCTGGTATCTCAGATCTCAAAGTTATTGACACAGGTATTAGCATACAATTAGTACTTAAAGATTAATTCTGGTAACTAATATCACAAAGTGATTAGTATAAATACCAAACTAATATTTAAAGAATAATTCTAGTATCATAGATTTCAGTAACATGATTATATAAAGGGTACTAGGAAAGTTTTGCAATACAGCTTTGTTTATTTAATTTTTTCAAAGTAATTTCCTCTACGCTCAATACACCTTTCCATCCTCCGGCACCAAGTCACACGTCGTGTCATCTGCTCTTCAGTCAGTCGATGCGGCATCCAGAGAGAATAAAGTTTCTTCAAGTGCAAATGATCATGCAGAATCGAACGATTTGCTGGTACATTTAGGCCTAAAGTGCCCTCTATCTGTTGGTAGGTCACTCGCCTGTCCTCGCCAAGCATTTTCCTCACAGTAGTAATATTTTCCTCCGTAACTGACGTTCGTGGCCTTCCCGGCCTCTCAGCATCCTAAACAGTTAAATATCCACTTTAGAATTCTCTGTACCATCTGAATATCGTTGTGCGATGTAGACAAACATCACCTAGTGCAAGAGTCATTTCTTCGAAACAATGGTCTATGTCTAAACCACGCACGAAATTATAACGCAAAACTGCCCTTATCTCATTTCGTGACCACGATGCCATCGCAAGCACTTTACACTCTCACTGCTAATGAATAACTAAATCCAACGACATGGCGCGGCGGCTACTATGCACGTATGAACATGTCTCAACATGCAGCAACAAGCAGCTTCCTACGATTCATTGTTGCGTCATATTGCAAAACTTTCCCTTTACCCTTTGTATATATTTATTAGCATAATAATTAGTGACAAAATATGGGCAATACTAGTAGATAGATCCCTGATAATGATAATTATATTAAACTAACTAGTACAAAATCCTTTTATAAAATCTACTTAGTCTGTATACACAATGTCTCATAAGTTGGACTGAATGCGTATGCAGTTTACATGAATCAGACACGCACTGCATCGAAAGCCAAACACACAGTGTGTGTTTGGCTTTCAACAGTGCAAATCTAGTACGGACTTTGTTTTCAAGCGGATTTTGCCGTGATTCCAAATGCGACACTGTAATTAATAACCTGCTGATGATGACAACTTAGTTGTTGAAAAGCGTGTACAGAATACGAAAATTATCGTGGAAAGGGGTTAATCTTAACTGATTAATGAAAATTGACGAAATAAAAAACTTATAGCCAAATTTCTTGAACTTTGGAAACATTCTTCGTACATTTAATTAAAAGATATATCCAATATTATTAACCAATGATCAGTTTTAAAGAGGTAATGGTCAATTTAAACTCGAGTTTTTTGTCGATTTCCTCATATGTTATTTATAATTTTAACAATAAAAAATGTTATTATAATTTACTGTTATGACTAATACCATATTAAATATTTCAGGCTCTAAAACTGAAAAAATGAATATAACATATCGAATTGTAGTTGGAATACAGACATTTCTTGCCTGGCTTCTAACGCTATATTTTCGCTGTATAGCAAGAAGAAAGAAAAGAACAATTCCTAAAGTAGCAGATGATGTTTTAAAATACAGTGCAACAATATTAGCTCAGAAAATACGTACAAAAGAGGTATTTTTTATGTTTTTTTATACGTATTTTATACGTATGAATTAATTACAGTAACTCAAATATAAACTTTCGCCTATTTTAGATTTCTTGTAAGAAGGTTATTAGCAGCTACATAAATAGAATTAAAGAAGTAAATCCAATAATTAACGCAGTAGTAGAAGAACGATTTTCAGATGCCTTGAAGGAAGCCGAAAAAATAGATGAAAAACTTATAAAGAATGAACTTGCTCAGGATTTTATAGCGACTAAATATCCTTTGCTAGGAATTCCTCTTACGGTAAAAGAAAGCTGCAGTTTGAAGGGTAAAACTTGCAAAAAACAATTAATCAGGGAATTTCTTTTATACATCTTATTCTATAGATTTTAGTTGTTGCGTAGGTTCAAAAAAGCGAATTGGTTTCAAAGCAAAGAAAGACGGAGAAACAGTAAGTAAACTGAGAAGGGCAGGAGCTATTCCACTTTTAATTTCTAATACACCGGAAATATGCTATGGTTGGGAAACCAGTAACTTAATAACCGGAAGAACGCTTAATCCTTATCATACAGGTTGCACAAGTGGAGGTTCTTCTGGAGGAGAGGTGATAACAATTAAAATAATCGTTTAAAAATATAATATGTTTCAGTAAATTTGTAATTTATTTATAAATTACATCTTTCTTAATATCTTTCGATATATCCAAGTACTAAAAGTAAGGTTAAATTGAAAAGACAATGTTCATCTAATGCGCAAAAACTTTGGCATGAATGAATAATTCCTGTCGGTCCTGAAGTATGTTAATGCCACCAAAGTCACTAGTAAATATAATGGGCTTATTTAAAAGATAAATGTATAACACTTTAAAAAAAGATTCGAAAATATCAATCAGCGTATCAGAAAAAATACAGACTTTTATTGGAGAACAACTGAAAGAATTGTAGTCACAAATAATCACAACAACTCAAGGAGCAATGTAAATGAAAAAAGAAGTATTAAAAGATTAATACGAGATATTATCACATAGAGTCGCTATAATAGCCCCACCAGTAGTATTATAGCCAATGTAACGAAAATACTCAAAATCAGAAAAAAATTCTCCAACCAAGTTTCTGTAATATATATATATATATATATATATATATATATATATATATATATATATATATATATATATACAAAGGGTACTAGAAAAGTTTTTCGATACAGCTTTGTTTATTTAATTTTTTCAAAGTAATTTCCTCTACTCTCAATACACCTCTCCATCCTCCGAACCCAATCTTTAAACTAGTTCTGCCAAGTTTCACTAGGGAGTAAAGCATACTCGTTATCCCAAGCCCGCAGAAGGTCCTCATTACTGGAAAACCCTTCCCTTTTACCTTCATTTTCACATGCGGTGCACAAATATTCGGTGCAGGCTTTGGCGCGGTGAGCTGGAGCATTATCGTGATGGAGGAACCAGGTGTCCATTCTTGACTTTGGCCACAGGTTCTTCATAGATCCAATGACTTTAGGCAGGCACTGTTCAGTATACCACTTAGCTGTGACTATCTTGTGTGTGTCCAAAACGAGGCGTTCCACAATTCCACTCTATTTGAAAATTACAGCTATCAATTTTTTCTTTACCGATCGGGATTTTTTAACAACTCCGGGTGTATCCACATCATCAAAGACCCAAACTTTGTTTTGAGCTTTGGTCGACACATCGGAATAGTACAGCCAAGTCTCGTCACCTGTCACGATGTTGTTCACATACCGAGACTGTCCCTTATTAAACTTTTTTAGCATCTCCCGGCACCAAGTCACACGTCGTGTCATCTGCTCTTCAGTCACTCGATGCGGCACTCAGAGAGAACAAAGTTTCTTCACGTGCAAATGATCATGCAGAATCGAACGAATTGCTGGTGCATTTAGGCCTGAAGTACCCTCTATCTGTTGGTAGGTCACTCGCCTGTCCTCGCCAAACATTTTCCTCACAGTAGTAACGTTTTCCACAGTAACTGACGGTTCACGGCCATCCCTGCCTCTCAGCATCCTCCACAGTTAAATTTCGCCTTTGGAATTCTCTATACCACCTGAATATCGTTGTGCGATGTGGACAAACATCATCTAGTGCAAGAGTCATTTCTTCGAAGCATTGGTCTATGTTTAAACCACGCACGAAATTATAACGCAAAACTGCCCTTATCTCATTTCGTGACCATGCCATCCCAAGCATTTTACACTCTCACTTCTATTGAATAACTGAGATCATCGACATGGCGAGGCGGCTACTATGCACGTATGAATATATCTCAATATGCAGCAACAAGCAGCTTCCTATGATTCGTTGTTGCGTCATAGTGCAAAACTTTCCTAGTACCCTTTGTATATAGTAGCATTATTGGAATAAATCAAAATTCTTGCAGATAAAAATGTTAGAAAATCTTTACTTTTAAGTAGATTAGAATAAAAGCCAGGAGAAAGAGCTTAAATGAAAAGATGAAAAACATTGCAAAAACATATAAAAAAATAAAATTACATAAATTCGTATATAAAAGGCGTTAATATACTCCTTATTAGCAATATTCATCTTATGGCACAGTGATTATACTTAATATTAAAAGAAAATTACTGGTGATGGTTATTGATGCTATAAGAAATTATTTAATTTCTTCGAAGTTTGTAACAAGTGAATATCATTCATTTATGGTAATTGACTGAAGCATTATTAGAAAAATTTTGGAAAATAAAATTTTAATACAAGGATTCAGTAGATGTGTTTTGCTTACTTTATATATTTACATTGTGAAAAATTACTTCTCCAATAGTAAGTTTATTCTTATAAATTTATATAGTGTGCACTTCTTGGATGCGGTGCTTCCGTGATTGGAATAGGATCAGACATAGCTGGTTCAATACGAATACCTGCATTGTTTAATGGAGTGTTTGGACATAAACCAACACCAAGTAAAAACACGACTATGTATGTAAGCTGCCTTAATTTATATTGAAAATATTTCAGAAACGATATCAATAACTGGACATTATCCTGTAAGTTCTGATAAAAGAATCCTAGAGTATTTAGTAATAGGGCCGCTGACCCGTTACGCAGAAGATTTAAAATTAATGATGAGCATCATGTGCAATGATCCCGAACCATTAAAGCTAGACAGAAAGGTAAGGAATTCTTTCAAAATTATACCAACATCTTAACTATACTTATGTTAACCTTAGGTAGATATGAATAATCTAAATATATTCTTTTTGGAAGAAGCTGAAAAATCCATTGTATTACCTAGTGTAGACAAAGAAATTAAAATAGCTTTAAATAAATGTTTGGATCATTTGAGATGTAATTGTGGTTCTTTTATAAGCGATTACAAGTTCAATATGAAAAATACTTGCGAAATGAGTGCTACTTTACTTTATAAAATGGATGACATCCCAAATGTATTGCAAGATCCTATCAGTGGAAAGGTAAAAAATGGGCGCCAAAATACAAATAGAGACACCTATAATTTCAAAAAGCTTAATCTGGTTATTTAACATTTCCTCTTCACCGTATACAATATTTAAATTTTCTATTATCTTTTACTTGTAACTAAATCGAAACTTCACTGAAACTAAATCCTTTACAGCGATGTAGTGTTTAATCCTGGATACGCATTTCGACAACTACCATAAGTCGTCAATATCAACAGAAAAAAATTTTTTCTTGGAACATTAGCACAAACGTTACACAAGTAAGGTACATTGCTATAACGTGTTAATGTATTAAAGAAATGACTTTTACTTATGTAAAATATGTGCTAGCGCTCTATTATTGAGAACGACAGCTTCACTGTGGTAAAGGATTTATTTTTAATTAATTTCTATCTTTTTTATTTAATTTTTAGTTATTAACTGTGAGGCCTAATATGTAATAGAAGAGGTATTTTCAAGCCTCGTGTTTATCGAGAAATTCCTCTGTGATTACGCTATAATATAACTTTTTTAATAGAAAAATTCGCTATTTAGTTTAGCGCAAAAATCTGACTCCAAAGCTTGCTTTCGCGTTACTCATCTCGAACCAACGCTATACATTTCTTTCCTATGTAATAGTTTCACTATAAACTCTATGTTACACTGCCACACTATTTCCACTATTTTATTTACTCTCACGTTATAAAATACAAGAAAATTATGAGTAAGAAAATATGCAAAAATATTATCACAAATATCGCGCATTATTGCGCACTATCTTTGCGTGAAAGGAGCAATTGTGGTATGCATAGACCTAATTCACCAAATTGTGACAAAGACATACATTTTTGAATAAAATATTTACACAATCTAGCCATGGATACTTTTAATGTTTTATTATACAATTGCGCTAAATTATGGGTCAGAGAACTAGGTCAACACATCATCGGGGTTTTATAATACATTAATATTCTCCCGTCCTGCTTCTGCATGCACGTCAAACGGTATGACTGCGTTTAAAAGTCACCCAATCTTATCCGTGAAATGAATATCGCACACACAACAATCTCTCCCATTATTGGGGAAAATTTGTACTTGTTTGGTAGCCTCTCTGTGAACTCCATTTGTCACTACCATTGCACTGTATAAAGTTGATGCTTAAATTCATAACGTTTTTATTGATCTAAAAATTCATTAATTTTTTATTAGGGTTCATTGACTAAAATTTATTACAAGAACCGATTCGCAAGTTGATTGTCGTGGAACATGAATTAAAGCGTTCGATGGTCTTCAAGGTCTTCCTGAACGCTATAAATCGTTTACGTCAAAATGACCCTCTTTAAATAGAGAAAACCGTTAATGTGCTATACTCTCCCTAATTACGTTTTCTCCGTAAACGGCACAAACTGTTCTAACAGCTTCCGATGCATTAACTCTTCTGTTGAAATCGAATAAAAGGATATATCAGAAATGCTCGCTTTTTTTTATTTGACGTTCCAATTCCTTTTGTCAATAAATGAATCAATCTTGACACAAACTCAAAAACGAGTCAATTAAACAGTTTTACGATATTAAAATATCTTTGATATATACCTAACAACCTACCTCTATGGTAAATTCCAGTTTGTCTTTTAGTTTTGCTTAAAAATACAAAAAATAAAACTTATAACCAATCATATTTCGCATACTAGTAAGTGTACATCGACAGGATTTAAACAATTTAGAAATCAAAGATTTGAAATCTTCTTTATCATAAAGTTTTCGAAGCAACAGCTTTTGAAAACCCTTAAAGCTTATTATTAAGGTTACAAAATATTCATACAAAATGAATCTATAAAAATAAAACTACACAATTACTTGTAAATAATACACATATGTAGTTACGTTTGAGTACTTCAATTCGACTATTACAATTAACTCATTTTTCCTTCCCGGCAGGGCTGTAAGCACTTTATTGTGTCTTATAAATTGCACGTTGTAGCATTAAATCGGCGTGTATGATAACACGCAACGTATCGCTCGTCTATTGTTCCGATTTATCGTGTCACAATGAATGTATTTAATAATAATAATAGGTTTGTTTAGGTGACAATGCGTCGATCTATAAATTATAACTTTTAAGCAGGTGCTTATTATTACTTTCTTACTTAGTATTACTTATATTATTTTATTCTTACGAAGCGACGAAAGCAACGACTGTTAAAGAGAAACTGTCGTCTCTACTCAGCACTCATCATTTTGAAATCGTAAAATCTCTAAAAACTGTATGCAAAATGAAGAAAATATTTAAATTAATATGTTTAAATAGAATAAGTAGAATTTCATGTATAGTTTGAGTAGCAACATAATTATATAAATTCGTTCCAAGTGGATCACTCTTTAGTTCATAATAATATACATAGGTAAAATGTATGTACATTAATGCTAAATGTATATATGTATTAGCAATTAGAACTTCTTCGAAATTGGGTGAAGGGCTTTACAAAAAACTTCTTGAAACACTCTATAAATAAGTCCGCAATTTCAATTATGTCGTAAGTTCGAAAGAAAACGTTCAATACTGAATTTAATGAAACATTCACTCTCACTAGCCTTAGTAATTATTAAATATGAATTACTAGGTGAGTAGAAAATTAAATGCTAATATAAATTTACATGGGCAAAGTTTATCGATTGTCTCAACTATTTGCGTCGATATACACCAATCCAGAGTTGACCCATACTAAATATCATTTAAGTGACAAAAAATTAAAAAAAGACATATACAAATGTATAATTGAATTTTTATATTACATTGACCTATATTTATTCCATTTATTCAAGTTTTGTAATTTTACAAAAATGTAAATTTTTGAATGAATATAAAATACACCAAATAATAGTATTGATTATTTTCATGATCATTAAGATATTAATGTTTGGAGAATTAATTAAAAATACATAGACGTGTTTTCGCATATATTTTAAAATTTTTCATAAATAATTCAAAAATAAGAATTACAATTTACATTCCTCGTAATAACAATACCTTTTCTAAATTGTAAATTTACTAAAGAGGATACAAACAATTACTTGAAAGAATTATGTCCATATGCACAATACATACACGGCAATATATTTTTCACAGAAAGTAGAAGAAAAGATATATGAAATAAAATACTTTGTAAAACATCATTAATTTCATTTTTATTAGAAAACCCAAGACCTAAGAATTATTTCGTAGTTTTTGAATTGATTTTCGTATTGTTTTCATCATTATATTATTATATTTATTTCATTAGTTGATTAGGTATTGTTAAAAAAATAATTTAGAGTTTTGTTATTATTTTTCATTACTTGCTTAATGATTACTTTCCTTTAGGGAAATATTGCCTTCATAGATGAAATACAACTTTAAAAATTTTAAAAAATATTTAATTGATTCGTAACGAAAAATATTTGAGATGTTTATTTTAATAATCCTTTGTAACTTTTATTTTCAAATCTGAAGAAACTGCTTTAGTTAAGTCTCAAAAGTATGTTTTTTTGAAAATATTAGAGACACATACGGTACTAACAGTTTTGAATTACAAACATGTATTTAGATAACAAAGTTTAAAATTGCACTAGGAACAACGATGATGAAGTGTTATTATCCCATTTTCTGTAATCATCTTCGTCAAAACCCATAAAATACTGCCACGTTATTATAACAAGTTCTTTATAAACTGAAATTTTTTTTCCGGTAGACAAGTTCGACTTTAAAGAAGAGGAATGCACTTGCCGTTAGATCTGGTAAATAACATAACTGAGGCACAACCCGAAATCTCAATTGTTCCAGTTTTTCACAAACAATTTAGTTTGTTTGGAAAAGCGAACTGTTGTGATTAGAGAAACTTTTTTATACTTTTTTCAATTTGTCTATTAGAGCAGCATTGATTAAAAGTTTGACGCGTATCAAGATAATTTACATTTTGGTTCTCAACGGTGCGGATCGCGTACGGAGTTTGGTTTCCGTACAGGTATTTTTCGCCGTGGTTTACCAGGTGCGACACTTTGCAATTATGTGCTGATGATGACAACTTAGTTGTTGAATTACAAAAGTTAATGCGGAAAGAGGTTATATATCAACCTAGTGATTAAGTTAATCAACCACAGGCTCCATCAAATTCAACTTCAATAGTTTACGAAACTTATTTTCGTGGAATTCCAAAAAATGGCACTGATAGAAATGCCTTGGTTCTTTTTGGAGGAGGCCCGCCATGATACTTAATTCAAAGTTTTCGAAACAAAATTTTGATAGTTATCGATAACTAATAACTAATTAAATACAATGTAAAATTGTACGATACAAAAAACCATTTACAGTTGTACATCTTGTATTATTGACGAAGTTTAAAATAATTTATATTACAAAATCGTCATAAGGAATCTAATAAAGTAATGATAATGGAAACAATAACATTAAAGTTAAACGTTGCATAAGTAGGAATTTAGACTTTGCCGTCCATGAAAAAATAGTAAACTATTATAATTACTACTTATTATTACTATTCGTTCGTGCCGACGATTCGTAACCCCTCTGCTATCCGACTATTATTTTACACGTTTATTCGCTCAAAACTTGAACATGCTGCCATTGTTTGGTACCCACACTATGTGTATTTACATCTGCAGCTTGAGAGAGTTCAGAAGAGGTTTTTAAAATATCTGGAATTCAAAGTGAGTTTCATGTATCCTCCTCGTGGTGTTGGCTACATCAACCAGCTTCGTGATTTTCAGGTTCAGTCACTTGCAGAGACGCGTGAAGTTCTTAGTGCCAAGTTCTTAATGAAACTTGTTACTAATTCTATTGACGCCTCTCCTATTTTGTCGCAGGTAAATTTTCGTGTGCCTCGGGGATCGAGTAGATCTAATGACACATTTTTGGTCCCTAGAGCAAAAACAAATGTGTTGTACAAAGTCCCTCTGGCGCATATGAGTAGAAATACCAATGTTTTGTTTGAGAATCCTTTCCGATAGTCTCAGTGATGGTGACTGATTCTCGTGCGGTCCCGATGTATATATTTTGATTTCTTTCTTTTCCTTATATATATTACTTTGTAGTTACCTAGTTATTATTTGTATTTTTTTAATGTATTTTTATTTATTTTTGTCCTGTAATTGGTCTTTGACTGTTGGACAAATAAAGATTATTATTATTATATTTAACTACCAACAAAATAGGTGGCTTGTGGCAGATGTACTAAATAACTATTGCAATTTCAGGAAAATCAAAATTTATATATTGAATTCATAAAAGCAATATTTGGTTATTCTGAATATTCCGTCCATGGACTATATTTCTACTTTCTTCAGAAAAAAAATATATTCGTTCCTAGAAGCAGATATCCTCATTTTTATGAACAAAGAGAGCGTCTTAAAAAAGATTTTGTTGTAAGTTCAAACGAAACTATATAATTTTCAAATGACTAAGTGCTTTAATTTACATACAATATAAATGCAGAAATTCCTGAGTAATAATTATAATCATTTCAGGAAAAACTCGGTGATAATGGTGTGTTTTTATACCCAACTTTTCCGACTCCTGCGTTTGAACATGATAAAATACTATTACTGACAGCGGGAGTTATGTACACCATGGTTTTCAATGCTTTAGGGTTACCATCCACACATGTTACCTTAGGAAAAAACAAAAATGGCTTACCAATTGGAATACAGGTACAAACACATAAATTCCCTATATACACTTACAGTTCCTATAATCTTCCTATAGTTACCGTCAATATACTCGTATTTTCATTGCTGTAGTTAAGTCGAACATATTTTTTTGCTCTGACTTTCGTTGTCAATAATATGATCTCATTTGTTTTTAGATTATTCATTGTTTTAGTAGCTGCTCCATATCAGGATTTATTATGCTTCGTGATCGCTGAAGAACTTCAAAAATGTTTCGGAGGCTGGGTCGAACCTTAGCATTAAAGTTTACAAACTTTAAAACATGTAAAATAAAAATTAATATTAAATAGTATTACGAGTTTAACATTAAGGACCTATTTAGATAAAAAAAACAATTGAATCATTTATGTTTTGTAATGCTACTATAGTTTATAATGTAATTGAAATACTACAACATAGTCTAGTGTTGCAGTAGTCTAATATATGTACAATTTAGTTTAACATATAACATACCACATAATAGTTTCGAAATATTAATTTCGTAACTATTATTAACGAGTACTTCTAATCAAAGATAATTCTTATTATAAATGCAACAAACCACAGTGCGCCATGTTATTTAATATTTCTTCGACAAAAAACGTCATTGTTAATAATATTGGGTTGGCAACTAAGTACTTTCGGTTTTGTAGTATAAAATAAAACACTTTTTTTTAAACAAAGAAATATTTTTAATCAATTATATATTTTCCATTTTGCTCAATGACCTTTTGCCATCTTTCTTTCAGCTGCATGATGCCGCGCTCATAAAATTTCTGGTCCTTATCAGCAAAAAACTGAACCAGGTGCGAGTGAAGGTCATCGTCATTTGTGAAAGTTTTACCATTCAAAGAATTCTGCAAACTTCGAAATAAATGGTAATCAGATGGTGCTAGATCAGGGCTGTATGGGGGATGTGGCATCACTTCCCAGCCAAGCTCCAATAGTTTCCCACGAGTTGCCAAAGATGTGTGAGGCCTTGCATTATCTTGGTGGAAAACTACACCTTTCCGATTCGACAATTCTGGCCGTTTTTCTTTGATTGCTTCATCCAGTTTTATTAATTGTTGACAGTAAACATCAGAATTGATCATTTGGTTTCTTGGAAGCAGCTGAAAAAACACAACACCTTTGTAATCCCACCAAACTGACAGCATGATCTTTTTTGGATGCAATTCAGCTTTCGATGTGGTTTGAGATGGTTTATCGTGTTTGCTCCATGATCGTTTTCGAACTATGTTACTGTACAGGACCCATTTTTCATCACCAGTGATGATTCTTTTTAAGAAAGGGTCGGTTTCATTTCGTCTAAGGTGCATATCGCAAAAGTTGATTCTTTGTGTTAAATGAATTTCTTTCAATTCGTGAGGTACCCAAATATCAAGCTTCTTAACTAGCCCAAGACATTTTAAATGTTTTTCAATTGTTGTGTGCGATACATGTAGCCTCTCCGCAACCTCTCGGACAGTTATATGACGATCCTCTTCAATTATGACTTTGACTTGGTCATCATTAACTTCCGTAGGCCGACCAGAATGTTGCTCATCTTTGAGGGAAAAATCTCCAGAACGGAATTTTTTATACCAATTCTGACACGTGCGCTCTGTTAAGCAATTAGCACCATAAACTTCACATATCTTTTTGTGAGCCGCAGCAGCTTTTTTTTCCTTTAGAGAAATAAAATAGTAAAATATGTCGAAAATGTTCGTTTCTGCACTCCATTTAAAATTAACCCACAACTAATAGCTTTAATAAAAATCATGCACTACTTGCTTCTGAAGTTACGTCAATGTGACTAGTATCACGCGACAAACGGTAAAGTATAGCACTAACATACGTTATACAAAAAATAAAGCAACGCTCTCTATCAGTAAAAACCGAAAGTATTTAGTTGCCAACCCAACATATAGATAATATGTAATAGTCCAAATCGTACAATTACCCTTAAAAACGGACTTTTGAAAAGCGAATGTAATAAAAATACATTTATGAAAATAAGAATTCGTAAAATACATATGTAGAAATATGCTCTATGTTTGTATTTAAAAAGAACACAAAAAGCAACTAGAATAGTAACTAAAAGATATGAAGGTTTACAATAGATCTAAAATCTAACTCTCATCAAAAATCGTACTCTTACATTCATTAAACTGTTTTGTTCAAGTCATCATACTATTCAATACGTTTGTAGGATATCCATTGTTATTTAATATAGTTTGCAATTTTTTCGTCACTGATTTAACAACTTTGCGAGTATAATCAGCTGAAATTATATTCCACCACATCTTGCAAAGCATTATACAAATTACTGATATTAGAAATACTTCCTGATTTTAGTATCCGACAAGTTTGTGCTTGCGTTTGCAGAATATTGCGAATGTAGTTTAATAACCATCCCTGTGCGACTCGTAAAGTATGTTTAGGGTCATTGTTGGCATTAAAATGTAATGTATTCAGTATTCTTAATTTCGCAACGCTATCTTTAATATTTTTCTGTAGTATATCAAGATAAGCCCTTTTATCCAAATTTTTTATAAATAAACACTAAGTTCCGCACACCAATTGCAGCCATACAGTCCCTGATTATCCGAGATTCACCATGCTTTACTGTAGGCTTCAAAATGTTAGTTGGTAGCAGTATTAGATCTTCGCTATAATTTGCCTCTTCATCTGAATTGAAAGAATTAAATTTACTCTCATCAATAAATATTACGTACTGCCAGTAATTAAAATCTTTATTTAATTGGATGAAATCCAATGTTTGTTCCGTTCAATCCTAGAATTATTATTATTTTTCCACAATAGGTTTAGTACTAACAGCTTTATTAAATAATTTTTGAACTTCGACTGCTAGTTTAGGCATACTTTGGACTTTTTAAATTTTTCGTAAGACCCATCGTTCATCCTACAGTGTTAATTTTTTCGGATTGATTATAATGCGATTACATATTTTATAAATTTTTATTATACATATATATAACAATAGACCTGCTTCCATTTATAATTTTAACTATAATACCATAACTTCTACTCTGATAATGGTGAATAATTAATTCATGAATCTAATTGCTTATTTGACACACTTTCTTTAAATTTATTGATCAAAATATAAGTGTGAGTGTTTTTCCGATATCGAATGAAAAAATCTGACTAGAGTATTTTAATCAAATTAGTAATTACCCATCAAATCCAATGCGATTTAAACAATTATTTTCTATCTATTCGTATTCGTGAATACATTTTTTGTTGGAATCTTATGTATCTATGTAAAAAATGATTTATTTAAAAAAAAAGTCCACCTTAACAGCCAGAAAAAGAAACTCGACGGACATTAATTTTCGTGGATAGAAATAAATCAGAACAAAAGTTTTACTCAGCGATGGTTTTCTCTTTTTTCTTATATATTCTAACGAAAATACAATGCCCGTGAAGAATAATAAAATTGTTATCCAACGTTCAGTTCCTAGAAAGGAGTGAGGAAATTACATTCCTTGTCCGGAAAATTCAATATTATTCCCTAAATTAGAAAGGACTAATTACTATTACTAAAAAGATTAATGCCTCTGATTATTGAAAGATTCCCAATTGAACTTTTCACCAAGCAGGTTTGTAAGTGAATCCGTGTGCGTTGAGATGCTTTTCCAACTTTCCAACGTACAGAAAAAACTTAATTAAAGAAACGTACAAAAGATAATACAAAATAGGATTTAGCTTTTGCATACGCGGTACGATTATAAATACGGTCGATTTAATAAAGATGTTACAAGCACGTAACAAGTAACTAATTATTCAGCTAGAGATTTGTTAATAAGTTCGTTATAGTTAAGAAGTAAAGTTAAGTACTTACTTTTAAACAGTCCAACACGTGCTCATGATCACATTTTGGGCAAAACTATTCGATGGTATCGGTAGACATTGTGATTAAGGCAGAATCTTCGGAATTGTCAATTATTGAGCAATTCTACTTGACATAACTCAATTAGAGGCTTTGTTGTTGATTGCAAACATTCTAAAACCTGAAAGAAATAATAAGTAGGTAGAAATAAATTTGAATATATATTAATATAATAATAAATTGGACCTCCAATAGAGTAAATTCGCACTTTAAGCATTTGTCATATTTATTAGATATTAGAAACAAGACTATCAATTTTTAGTTATAGAAGTAGAAAAGTACTTTAAGGGCAAGAATGTTAAAGATAAAGAGCACTACCAGTGAATTAGAATATCAAAATTGTAATACTATCGTTTGTCACAATTCTTCCGCAATAATAAAAATGAAAAAGCGGTAAAGACTAATGAAAGAGATAGTCGACAACAAAAATACCAAACATCACAATAAACATGATTTAATAAATGGACAGAAATTATATATTGAAAAAAGACGATTTGTAATATATTTCCAGACCAAACAAAAACATGTTCGTAGAGAAAAACGAAATCAACTTAGAGAAAGAAGAAGAAAAGATATTAAACAGAAACATGAATATATGAAAAATGAATGAATGAATTAGAAAAACCTAAACTCGTAGGCAAAAGTTTGAAAGTTCTATGTGGTGTTTGCATAAATTATAATAGTATCATGCACGACCTTAAGATCAGTATACTTCTCGAAACGTCTCTTTAATGCAGGATTTCGCAGCTTCAATAAAGATACATTTTCTTCCACACGCCTTACACATAGAAATATCTGTAAAGCCAAGTCAGAAAACATGTAAGGAATGTTTCTTTATCTGACATTTTGGTAAACATATGATTGTTAGGGAAAGACAACTTTTAGCAAACAATACACATTATGGTTTATAATTTAAAAGTAGTCTATAACAATAATAATAAGCAAACTACCTTTCCATCAAACGTTTCCCTGTAGCAGATTTTAAATTGACAAAGTTAATAAAAAGCTTAGATTTGATGTTATTGGATTCAAGAAATTAGCAGTAGTATTTTCAAGAGACACAGGTTCCATTTTAAATTTTGTTTTCTGGTTTTTAATGAAATATACATCATTTTATTAAAATTTATGCTGCAATAAACCGAAATGTAATTTTCACTGTAGTTATTTTTTCTCCTACAATTTAATACATTGATACGTGAGTTGTCTTTTAAGTTTTGCATATAAAACTGGAATAAAACAATAGTTTTAAAGACTTTTTCAAAGTATTCTCCACGAAGATTAATGCGCTTTTGCAAGCGCTCAAACCAATTCTGGAAGCAGTTGTTCGACTCGTTTGTTGGTACAGTCAAAATTGCGTTTTCAAAAGCACCGACTGTTCCTTCTGACGATTGGAACTTTTAACTACGCAGTCCGTTCTTGATTTTTGGAAACGTAAAGAAATCGTTGGGACTTGGGTCCGGACTATACGAAGGATGGTCCAACAATTCGACATTTTGTTGCGTTAAAAATTCAATTGTCTTGCGTGCTGTGTGAGAACTTGCATTGTTTTTGTGGAGGACGATTCGTCGTTTGGGTTTTTAGAAGCTTAGTGACGACTTGCGACAAACAAATATTTGCACACACTTAATTTTGAAGAGGAATTGTTGCTACATCACCTGCTTTCGAGATAGATGTCGCGACTATCTTTTTGGAGGCACTTCGATGACTTTTGTCGGCTTTTTTTCACCTTGGAACACCCAAACCAGCGCTGCAGCGATCTAGAGTTTTATGACAACAATTCACCTTAGCTGCTTTCTGTTCTTCGGTCAACAGATACGGTATCCAACAGGAAACTAATTTTTTTACACACAATTCATTATGCAAAATTTTTTGAATTAATATCTTTGAAATCCCCGATAATGCTTCAATCTGGCGATATGTCGCATGTCGATCTTCGTTGATGATTTTGCGCACAGCATCGACATTTTCCAAAATGACTGTCGTTTTTGGTGAACCTGCTCTTGGATCGTCGCTAAGACTAATGCATCCACGTTTGAATTCTCCATACCAACGAGAAATTATTGATTGATGTGTTGCTTCATTGCTGAAAACAGAAATTAACTGGACGAGGCATTCTTGTTGAGGTAATTATCTCCGAAAATTATAAAAAATTATTCCGTGAAAATGTTCTTGGTTTAATTCCATTTTTTAACTAACTTAGTAGTTACAACACTACATGTATGGCACTGAAACTTTGAATTTAGGTTATATAACTAAAAATGGAGATTAATTTTTAGTACCAATATTGGATTAGTGGCGCCCTCTATGTTCCACTATGCAATAATTAAAAGACATTCCACGTATATGAATTATCAAGGCTCAAGATTCCGTCATTGTAAAAATAAAAATAAACTAAATACGAATTATTATAAAGCAAAATATATAACAATACATTTAAGTTAAATTAAATCAGATGTTCTTACTAAATTATATTCAAAATTACAGAGATAGGAATTAATTTGTATTTTTAAGTTGAATATTCAGGAATGCAATCATAGAACACTAAATATCTCCAGTGAGATACATTTTAATAAAATGAACTTACTTAAAAAATTCTATAAAATTGTTAATTATTTATTAGCAAACGATTTAAAATATTTGGTTTTCAAATTTATAGAAATATTCTAAAAACGTTAAAATTACGTTTCATTTCAAATTGGGCCACACAAATCAATGGGGAGTTCTAGGACATTTTAATACCCAATGATACTCTACATGATAACAACTTCCTAACCATCACAAACCAACCGGGTCAACCAAAATGAACCTAACCATTAATAGTTTTTAACATTCTAAGTATGTGGTAAGGTTAGTTTTATCATTGTCTATCATCCTTAACCCTGCGTTCAGTATTCTATGTTACATTTGTTTTTAATTATTCGGCTTTTTAACAAAAATAGGTTTTCGTAAGCCAAAAAAATTTTATCTCTAATAATTTTATTTTTTATAAACAAGTTTACTGTCTATTCAAATGGATTACATTCCAAAATTTAAATCGAAAATAAGAAAGAAGACGAAACATTTTTGTACATACACCATTTCAAAACCAAACAAAAATAATGAAAATTTATTTTTGGGAGAAATATGGCTTGGCAAAACAAATAATTTTACTCCAACAGAATGGAATAATTGTAAAGCCAATATTTCATCATCAGATGGAGATGATAAATTAATATTACATTTTGATTCTGCTGTTGTTGTAATAACAGTAACGACAGAATTGCAGTTTTTAAAAGGTAGTTTTATTATTTTTATATGGAACATGTAGAAATAACTTTAGTATTTTCCAGATTTATTATCCACAAAAGTGTTTAATATGAGATTTAGATTAGATGAAGAAAATGTAATAGCATTACTATATATATCTAATCTACCACTGCCAAAGTTTTATATGAAAATTGGATCAGTCATCAAAACGGTTTTTTCAATTATTTTCAATATTTCATCTGAATATAATGGTAAGGAGAATAATTATTTACTGGAATTTTATAACTAACATTTTTGTTTAGAAATCCATACTATAAAAAGTTCATCAGTTATTGAAAGTTTTACTGAGTTGTATAAAAATATTAATGGCTACCGAGAAGAAACACCAAAACTTGATGTACAACATTTTCAGTTAAGACCTAAACTTAGACCATATCAACAAGATGCAGTAAGATGGATGATTCAACGTGAACAAATACTTGTAAAAAATGGTTTGTTAATTATTTTATTTCATTAATTTATAAATTAACATATTTTTTTATAGAAGTGATACATCCATTATATGAAAAAATTAAGTTGAAAAGTGGAATAGAAATATATTTTGACAAACATACAGGATTTGTTGACACATCTGAACCATTAACAAATCCTTTGAGAACTGGTGGTATATTAGCCGATGAAATGGGTTTAGGCAAAACTGTAGAAGTACTGGCATGTATATTATCCCATCCCTGTAATAATATAGAAGATGTAGAAGATTTACACAACACAAGAACTCTTAATAATGATCTTACAAACTCAACGCCAGTAATAAAAAAACAATCAAGAAAACGTAAACGACCAATCGATAAAGAGGACAAAAATTCTATGCAAGTAGATGTACCCCCAAAAATTAACGTTCCAAATAATTGGGTTAAACCTAGTAGCAACAAATCAGCTTTGCGAATAGCATTGGAATTATGGTATAATAGTAAATTAACGAACAGTCATAATGATTGGATGGTACCTAAAATTCAATGTATCTGTGGTGATGATACAGAAGGAACTGATTGTATAGAATGCGTCGATTGCTCCAAAGTTCAACATAGAAGGTGTTTAGGCTATAGAAATAGCTATGGGCCATTTTGTTGTCCCCAGTGTTGGATAAATAGGGTATATATTTGAAATTAGTTTATATAAAAGCTCTGGTCACATTTGAAGTTTTGAAAATAACAATATGTACAAAATTTAAACAAATAATTATTATTTGTTTAAATATCATGCGCTATTTTATATAATTTTGTACAATTTTACATTATTTTCTAATGGAAATATCCATAAAACTATGTTCTGTTAAGAAGATATAAATAAAAACTTCTTTATATAACAAAATGTTAATATATGTCAAATTAATTTTGAGAAGTTTCATAGTTTCATTTATACAAGAAAATATAATGTGAATTTATTGATTAAAGAAATCTTTTCAAAAACAAATTCCGAAACTAAAATAGTATTCTTTATATGTATTATTTACAGAATCAGATTTTCTTTTAAAATAGCTAAACAAGCGATATTATTATTTTCAGCCATTATTGGAGTCAAACGCTACATTAATAGTAACTCCCCAATCTTTAAAACAACAATGGTGCGAAGAGATATCAAAACATATTAGGGGTAACTTAAAAGTCTTTCTATATGATGGAGGAGTAAACTTAACACCTGTTTATCCAACAAAATTGCAAAAATATGATTTAGTAATAACTACCTACAATGTCCTTCAAAATGAATTAAGACTAAGTGATAATGGACAAGTAAATTTTTAGATTATGTTAAGATCTTTTGATTTTTTCTAATATATATAAATCCAGGTTATTTCATTACGCCGTCCACCCAAATATTCACCGCCAGGTAGCCCTATAACAAGAATTAATTGGTGGAGATTGTGCTTAGATGAGGCACAAACTGTAGAAACACCAGGACGTATGGTTTCAGAGATGGCAAAAAAAATACATGCACATCATCGCTGGGCTGTTACTGGAACACCAATATCCAAGGATATATCTGGTAAATTTAAAGATATTTCAAATTTTGAATAATATTGTTGAATATATCTTTAAATTACAAGTATTTTATTATAATAAATACTACAGCTATTATTCCATGATTAAATCTGAATTCAGTTCTTAGTGCTCAGTGATGTTACTCGATGTCACTGAAATAAGAAATTATTTCAGATTATCTTTGGTAAGGCAACTTATGACTAAAATGGATGATTTTGTAGGCGAAGCATGGACGTTGAGAAGCGGGTGTTTAGGATATTTATGTCGACGACTTGCGGTTTGTTTTCAAACGTTGTTGAATGTGGTTATATACAACAATGTTGTATTAACGAGAAATAATGCCTTTTGTGGCGGATATGAATAAATTTTTTCACAAATTTCCTACTCTATAGTATACTGGCAGCCATATTCAATGTGTTGTATGTAATGTAACAATTGCAGGCAGCAAAGTATCCAATTGCAAACGACATATTGACTTTGGGTACAGAGTGTTTGCCCCTGGCTTCCCTATAAAATCACCACGCATTATATTTTTTTAACTCAAAAGATGTGATTTTTATTAATTTCCTCAAACAAAGATCCACTAAAAGTTCTGATCTGTATATAACTTCTGTTTAATCTATTAAAGAAGTCTTCATGGATAATACTTGGAAGTAAATGAATTCTAAGGCATATTAGACGCCAATGTCTCGGAAAGAAAAATAGCAATGTTTACTTTTTCGTTCAATAGTGCGAAAGTTATATAATTAATTATATAATAAGAGTTAACTTGAAACTAAAACTCATAGTTAGTATTAATTCTCTATTACAATTAAAATACATCATTTCATCATAATGACAAATGTTAAAATTTCTTGTTCAATTATTGTTTTTATTTATTCTAAAAAGTTTAAATCATTTTCTTGGTACATATTTGTTCATAAGTGTATTTTAATGTATTTCAGACTTATATGGTCTAATAGATTATTTGCAATTTGCCCCTTATTCCGACATAGATACATGGAATAACTTAGTGTATAAACCTTACATTAACGGTAGGAAAGAATCAATGCACAAATTTCTTGCCAAAATATTATGGAGAACAGCGAAAATTGATGTAATTGATCAGGTCTGTAGGTCATATGTAAAATAACTTGTGACAACAATAAGCTTTATATTGTAGATAAACATACCACAACAAACCGTCGAAGAACATTGGTTGGATTTTACTGCTGTTGAGAGATTTTTTTATCAACGGGAACATGAATTATGCTCTAAAGCATTTTTAGCAAGATTAGAACATATGGATTTAAACGTTCTTCTTTATTCGCTCAATAGAAGTGTTCTTAAAAAGGTAAAAAATTTTAAAGGCGCACTCTTATGTTAAATAGTATTGGCTATAGCTATTGTAAGTAACAATAATAGGAAATATACTGTTGACCATAGTTGTACATCCCGTATATCCGAAACCTGCAAACATAGCCCAATGAAATTTAATAATCGTAGTATAGCTTATTGTCGCCAGTATCCTCCTCGTGCCCCTAGCATCGCAGCAAGGTGATGTGGCACAGAGTCAACCAGTCGCTATATGGAGCGTTTAGGTATGGCCAACAATGCCACTTTAACTTATCTCCAGAACTCACCACCATTAGCAGGAAAGTCAGATATTGATAAAGCTTCCGACCGTTCATATTATCAACGTGTTTGATTGGGTGAAGACCGGGAACGAGCTAGCCGGGAAAGGACACGTATGTGGTATTCCATGTTCCATGAAGGTCCGTACTATACATGCCACGTGTGATCGTGCGTTGTCATGCTAGTACAGCAAGTATGCGCCTCATCATTGTCTGCTCTACAAGTACTAAACGTATATAACCTCCGTATCCTATAGCACCCCATACCAATATGCCCTTCTGTTGGTGGTAATGGTATGATTGAATGCACGCTTCGATTAAACGCTCACCAAGTCTTTGATTCAACAAACCAAAATTCGTGCGTCTCCCACATCCAGCTTGAATCGGGATCCGAAAGAGAACAAAATGTACGTCTATTCAATACGCCACTGCTGCTTTAGATAGCACCAATCATTACTTGTACGTCTGTGTTTGGGTGTCAGTGAAATTATTTTTAACGCGCTCGATGTACACTGAGCGCTTCTTCGCTTCCCACCGGGAAACTTGCGCCGAGAGGAGGCATGCGTAACTAACGCCACATAAACAACGGCCCAATTCTCTCGATTAGTAGTCATGCGAGGGCGCCCAGACTGAGCCCTTGCAGTGGCCCTTTTCTTCAATATGCCACACATGCCACTCCTTGTGGTTACTCTTGAGGCTTTGTCCCAGATGGTAAGCGACCTCGCGAATGCACAATCCCGCTATATGAATTCCGACGATCTGTTCTTTCTCAAACTCACTGAGGAGTCGATGACGTTCGTGCACGATACATGTTGACACATCAATGTTAATCTACACTAACAACTCTCGCAGTTACTAATGTTGTTCCCTCCCACAACGACAAGTCCTCTGCTTCACTGCGAGATACAGATATGAAACTTGTCTTAAACTTAGTCATTCAATATCAACTTGTGTTATACCGAATATAACGTTTTCTTGTTAACGCGATATACAGTACAATAGTTAAAATGTATATATTGGGTCTGGGAAAAAGTTCGTGGCGTTTTTCCCGATAGATGGCATTGGTTGCCGATAACTAAAGAACAACAAGTCACAGCGACACCACCGACGGCTCGTTTTTTAGATGACCTTCCGAACGTTAGTTTGAGCGTAGAAACATTGTAATCGGTGCAGTGGTTGGAAAGTTATTCGCACTTGAAAATGGAGAAGAATAATGAGAAATTTCGCTATATTCTGCAATATTATTATGATAAGGGGAAGAACGCTGCGCAGGCTTGTGATAAAATTTGTGCTGTGTACGGTGAAGGTACTTTATCGAAATCTGTTGCGCGGAAATGGTTCGCTCGCTTTCGTTCTGGAAATTTCAATGTGAAAGATGAGTCACGCTCCGGTCGTCCAATCACTGAAAAATCTGATGAAATTCTTGAAAAAGTCCAACAAGATAAGCATATCAGCAGTGTCGATATTGGCATGGAGCTAGGCATTGACCACAAAACTGTTTTGAACCATTTACACAAAGCTGGTTACAAAAAAAAAGCTTGACGTATGGGTTCCTCATGAGTTGAGCGTGAAAAACATGATGGACCGAATTAACATCTGCGATGCGCTGCTGAAACGGAATGAAATCGAGCCGTTTCTGAAACGTTTAATAACTGGAGATGAAAAATGGATTACGTACGATAATCGGAAGCGTAAAAGATCGTGGATAAAGGATGGTGAGCCGTCACAAGCGTTCGCTAAGCCAACATTGACGCCAAAAAAAGTGATGCTGTGTGTATGGTGGGACTGGAGGGGAATCGTCCACTACGAGCTACTTCCAACTGGTCAGACGATTGATTCTCAACTCTACTGTGCACAACTGGAGAGATTACGCCAGGCGATTGAAAGAAAACGGCCCGAATTGATTAATAGGAAAGGTGTTGTCTTCCATCATGACAACGCCCGACCACACACTTCTTTGATGACCCGTCAAAAATTGAGAGAGTTTGGTTGGGAAGTTTTGATGCACCCACCTTACAGTCCAGATATAGCACCCTCTGACTATCATCTGTTTCGATCTCTGCAGAACTCTCTCAATGGAATTAAGTTGGTTTCAAAAGAAGCCTGTGAAAACTACTTGATTCAGTTTTTCGACCAGAAACCACAGAAGTTTTTCACCGATGGGATCATGGATCTACTAAAAAAATGGCGAAACATTGTCGATAATAATGGAGCATATTCGGTTTAAATGAATTCGTCCACGCGCCATGCGGGGACCAGTTGAATTTTACTGAAAAAACGCCACGAACTTTTTCCCAGACCCAATATTTACAAATATTTCAACTTAAACTGTGCTTTACTATAAAATAATTCCTAGCATGTCACTTATTAAACTTTTATTCAATTTATTAAATCTGTTTTCTCTTTAATTAACACAGTTTTTGAAACTGCAGTTTGTGTAAAATGTTTATGGAAAACGTGTCCAAAAATTAAAAAAATCTATATCTTTTAAAAGCATTTTTAAGTAACTAAATCGCAATGATCTAATATACAGTCCAATGATCGTTATTATTCGCTACTACTTCACAATTTTTACCATGATATTCTCTGTAGTATGTGCAAACAAACCAACAAATTAATTTACTACGATAGTTTTATATTTAACAGGCACTCTCTTTTTTTTATTTTCATACAAGTCCACACATTTTCAACCTGATTAGAATTTGACGATTGAGGTCAATGTAATAGTGTTATCTCATTTTCAAAGGCCCAAGTTGAATTTAGACAGCTCCGGTGTTTTGAAGCATTCATTTTGATACTACACTAAATAAATTTTTATCTGACTATATATACTATAAATTTTCGCTCTTATACAAATTCCCGGAAAATTAACCTAGCGATTCAAAATCCGACACACAACCACATACAAGAAATGGAGCTTAGCAGTTCTTTCGAGTCTTGATGGGTTATGTGCTACTCTTGTCTTTTTCCCGAGAGTCCACACACTAAATAAGGTTTCATAATTATATTATCCCAATTGCGAATGTAATTTTCCTGTGCCTACTGAAAATGATTATCAATGTGTTTTTGAAATAGAAGCACTCAGGTTTCGTTATTATAAATTTAACATTTACGGGTTAGAAGCATTGGTTAATTTCGTCTATTGATATATTTCATCGTTTTTTTTAAATATCTGAGCTTGACGCCATACCAAACGAATTTTAATGAAACATCGTTTTGACAAATCATCGACATCGTATGCTTCGTTATACTTCTGTACTCACTTAATAACGAACAGCTATGATTCTTTAAGATAGCTAACAGCGGACAGAACACTTATACGAGATCCTCTCAGATGAATACATAGAAAGATCTCTTGATAGCCTTTATTAAATACGGCCTTCATGACGATATGCGTATGCACAATATCGCAATGAATATAATGCTGAAAAGAAGGAAGATCAAGAAATAATAGGTACATCATTGATCGCGCCTTATTCGTACTTACCGCTTACATACAATATACCGTAAATAGCGATACTGAACATAGTTATTAGTTTGTCTAAATAGCACATATTATAAAAATACTTCTTATCCCTAATTTGTTGTAGCTCATGCAACCTTTACTGGCATTAAGACAAGTTTGTGGTCACCATCAAGCTGTTAAGGGTAAATACTTAGCTACTCGTAAGCAGGTCAGCTCAATGGAAGATCTACTAAACGCATTAATAGCAAAAAACGTTAATGAAAATGAAGAATCTTTAAGATTAGTTATTTCATCTCTGAATGGTTTAGCGGGAATTTATTTACTGCTTGA
The DNA here is from genome assembly GCA_031893035.1 of Dermolepida albohirtum. Lineage (NCBI taxonomy): Eukaryota > Metazoa > Arthropoda > Insecta > Coleoptera > Scarabaeidae > Dermolepida > Dermolepida albohirtum. The sequence continues at coordinate 443,487 of JAVIWB010004117.1, read as the reverse complement.
AAATCCTAATCAGGCTGTAGAAGAATATCGTAAGGTTCTTCAACTATCTACAAGATTTTCCAGTAATAACGGCGAAGTTACTATGGTAATTGATAAATTGCAACTTATTCATACTAAATATAATTTAAGTGAAGTTCTTGAAACATATCCTTCACTTCCACCTACTCTAAGAGATTCTTCACTGAAAGACGAGTGTATAGTTTTAGAAAAAGAATATATGGAACGCTTCGCAAAACAGGTACAACATATTTATACCATTTTTGATACATATTGCAAATAACAGATATTCATTTGTAGACTATTATCGCCTTACAAGATTGTATTAAATTCCCAAATAATATTGCTCAGTTACAAAGTAAATTTCTGCTCAGTCCAGGACAATGGTTTGCTGATACTTTGGATTGGATAACTACTAATTGTTTATTTGAAGACTACATAATAAAATTAACCAGTACAATGCACAGTGCAAATGTATTGCTTAAGTAAGTAACTTTCTTAGTATTGAAGATAGGGAATTGATAAAATTAGCAAAGTTGCTCGGTAATTCGTGAAGTATTTAATGTATTTTCAGATTTGTCATTTGTTACCAACTTTTTAAATATAAAAATGCCATCTGATAGATATTTTTATGTAGAATTTAGTAGCTTTGATTAAAAATTAATGATATATTCAGTTTTCAAAATATATCACAAACTTATATTTCTTTAATGGCAATCATAGTTGGGCTATGGCTTCATTAAAATGTTCACTTTTCTTCTGGGTTCGTATAGGCTATTAACGATAAGAATTGGTACATGTAATCAATAGAACATTCAGAATATTGCTTTTTTAAAATACCTAACTATATAATAATAAATCCATGTTTTCACATTTCCCAACAGCTTAGTGCCAAGTACAGAGGCTTCTGCAGATTATGAATAGTTGTTACGCTCACGCTTGTGGTGCGACTTAAGATATTTATCTGCTAGCATTCGAGAAAGATAAACCACGAAAAACCTTTCTGGACAGCAGACTATCGGATCCAACCCCGAGCGAGACCCATGGCGTGATAAGCCACTCACTTATCACTAAGCTTTCAGGCAGCAATTACTAGCATTTTTAGTATCATTACGACTGCAGTACTGCAAATCACGCATGCAATATTGACATCTTCTATTCTGACAGCATCTATATACTATTTTGTTTATTATTTGGCCTATTGCTATTACAACAACAACAGTCAACTGATACCTAACCTATACATTAGAAGTATATATCTGACAACGTAGTACAAACGCCATTGATTACGTACATCGATTCTTATCGTGAATATAGATATAGCATTATATTATAATTAGAGTATATTAGAAACCAAGGTCAATATAGCGTTTGGTTTAGGTTTTGGTATAGGATTTCGCTTATTATAAAAGATATAGCTTTGGTTAAATTAGATAAATTATTCCTGAGGATAATGGAAATATGCGATATTTTTCATTTTCCAAATATCCATATATTTTAGGAGTTATAGCAAGAAAAAAAATGTTTGTCATAGTAGACGCATAATTTTTATTCGCACTCGCTTAAGATATTTTTAATATAGAATTTAAATATCTGCTTTGATTTTTGTTTTGTATTTTTCATTTTTGGTTTCAGTCCCTAATATATATTTATATTTAATGCACTCTGAACTTATATGGTTGATATTTTGGTTTTTATTTTTAGAGATATAAGTGAACGCAAAGTATTGTATATGATTGCCATTTGGGACGAAGATATTACTCAATTGAAAGAGAAAACTATAAACTCAATACATGATTTATTTGTAACTACAGAAGACGAAACAAAAATTTTAATACCCACGGAAATAATGGAAGCTGCCACAGATTGTCATCTTCGACCGCAACACAAGGCGAAGAAAAGTAAAGCAAGATGTCCTGTATGTCAAGCCAATTTTAATTTGAAACAGTATGAGAGTAAAATATTTAGTTCAGTCCAAAAGGACGATGAATTATCTAATGCTGGCAGCTGGAAACCGTCATCTGAAGAATTTATGTTAAGAGGTTAATTGACATTTTCTTATTAATATTTATAAATGCATTTTAAGTACTGCATTTGTAAATTTATTATGTGCTAGCTATTTGTAAATTTCTAGTCAAAAAATCACGTAATATAGTACATACGAAAATTTAAAGCAAATTACAAATATTCATTTACTACTCACTTGCAAACTAAGCTACAGAATTAATTTATAAGATTTTATTAATAACTTTTAGCAAAATCATTACAATGCAATTACAAAAGTAATATCTTTTATTTTTTAGCTTTACAATCATTAGGCAGACAAAAAAATTTAGCAGCTGATCTTCTTCATGATGCTGATATCCATTTTCATATTCTCGATTTATTAAAAAAAGAATTTAAGGTATGTATATATATACATACATTTAGTATATAAAGTCAATGTTCACATTCTTTAATACATACTTAATTATCTGAAATGACAAAAACTAATGTTTGTAATTACAAAAACTTATATAACAGGAAATACGAAAACTATGGACATACCTGGATGCTCAAATTTGTGCCAAAGATGAGGTAGACATGTGTAAAATGAGATTAAGGATGAAAGAGAAAACAAACGAAAACGAAAGTCAAAAATCGAAAATTAATAGAATAGTAAAACAATTAACTGAAATTGAAGAAAATAGGTATGAAACAATACATATGTTGGATGAACATGAGGTAAATAAAGTTTTGCAATATGCCGATTTCTTGAGTGTTTTAATCATTAATCATTAAAACGTTTTATGCATTTTTATTTTGTATATAATTAATCTAGTCATGTGTTATATATAGTTCTTTGGTATCTTTTGTATATAATTTCTTTCTCTTTTAAATATTTGTGAAATGTTTCTGTTACGCATTTTTCTTTTAATTTTTTTTACAAATTCTGCATGTTTGCTATTGCTATGCTCGTTATTGGCCAGGTCCTTATTGGAAACACAATTTCGGACCATATCAACTTGGTAGCACTCGAAGACAATATTAACAATTTCTCCATAACATACGAAAGAAATCCAAACTACCTATTATAACGCCAACGATCATTTATTCTTATTACATTTTTCTAAAAAGTATTTATCCACATTACCACATTTGTGTTGCAAACTAGCTAAAAAGTAAACATGAATTTGAGAAATTGTAAACTTTTCCAAGGAGTATATCAACATATAAAAAACTTTCCCTTTCTTTTAATAGCTTCAATACCAAAAAGCTGTGTTATATGGACAGTTTAAAACAAACTCTATAGCTTTGGAAAAAAATTTGGGAACATACAAGTATTTACAAACGCTACACAAACAGCAAACAACAGGACAAACCCCTGATCCATGTCCTATATGCAAAAATACATTAGAAAAACAATGGAATGTTTTGCCATGCGGTCATTGTTATTGCATAGAATGCATTCAAGTACTTTTAGGACAGGTATGTATTCAAAATAATAATATTTCTTGTACACATCTTATGTTCCTTAGTTGATTATATCAATTATATACAATCTAATTTTCAGACAACTGGACAGCATATTAGTTGCTCTGTTTGCCGTTCACAGCAGTTAATAGCCGATATATCATATTTACATACAGATAACCGCAAAGAAACAGATAATGAAATTCCAATTAAAGGCAATCACTCGACAAAAGTCGAAGCTGTAGTTCGATTAGTAAGAAAATTAAAACAAAATGAACGGAATGTAAAGGTGTTAGTTTTTTCTAAGTGGCATATCATTTTGAAAGTGCTCAATGAAGTTTTCCACACAAATGATATCAAAAGTGAAATTTTACAACCCTACAATTTCAATAAATCACTAGATAAATTCAAGGTATTTGACATACACTAAACATATTTTTCATACTTAATTATTTACAAAAATTGTAGAGCAAATCAGATAATATTACAGTACTACTGCTCCCAATACATTTGGGTTCTAAAGGACTGAACTTAATAGAAGCAACACACGTTATTTTTGTAGAACCACTTCTAGATCCAGGTGATGAGTTACAAGCAATAGGTAGAATACATCGAATAGGACAAGTAAAGTAAGTGGGAAAACTATTACATGCTGTAATCTAATTAAGTAATATTTGTATATCATAACTTCTCACAAATAGTCCATAAAGTACAATTTCAATATAAAATTTAGTCTAATGATCATACAGCATCAACTGGAGACTCCTCGTTTAGTCTACTATTTAGTCTTTAATCTGTAAAAAGTAGTTTGCGTTATTTATTATATATTAAATATAATCTATAATATATCTTTGCCCTACTTCTGGAAGTGCATATACAAAATGAAACTCTGCTGGTAAACATCACATAGTCCCAATCTCCATTATTTTCCTATGCTCTCAGGAATCACTCATCATCTGGAGTTGGTACTTTTGTATTTAATATTTGTAGCTGATAAACATCAGCAAGTTCTAATACTCGTTCAAGATTCTCTTGAAAAGACGGCACTCATGACGACATACATCAAGATTCTCATAAAAAGACGGCATAGATCAATCAATACAATATTAAAGTTTTGTTGGTCGACCGCCGAGAAATCATTAATACCTGCCTAATCGGTAAACTTGTTAATGTTTATCGATTCCTTCTTAAAAGTAATCAACAACATGCTCTTGTGATACAGACTGTATATATTTTGTAAATTTATTCGATTGGACTCGATCATAAATGAATCTTGGTCTTTTATAGCTTTCAAGAGTCTCATTGTTATCTTCTGGAGAAAGTTCTGCTCATCACAGCTCAAGTCAACACTCTTGAGAATTTTTTGAATATCTTCCAAGCATTACTTGTAGAGGGAACGTAGTGTTCGACGCACCTGAACGGAGCAGTTTTTCGATTGTAATCCATGTGATTGATAGTCTTTATTTACTCCCTATTTTGATTAAGTTCAAAAACTTTTCTTTTTTTGTTGTAACTTGTGTGATTCGTGTGTAATTTTCTGATCTGAAAATCTGAGTGGCACTGGGGCTGCAAAAACGTCGCTAAAGTAGAACCCGAACATTCAAACTTGTAATTTTACCAACTACAAACTAGACGATCTTTGCATTGTCTAAATGATCTTTCAATGTCAAAATCTTGTTACTCATTCAATCGCAGTAAGGTTTGCTCCACCATACTCGACTTTAGTTACACTCCCCTACTGTCTTCTGACAATGAATATGAATTTTAATTATACAACCCTATGCAAGATATGACACTTATCTATTGTTAATTACAAAAATTATAAACGCTGTATTTTCTCTTCTTTACTATATTGATGGATGTGTACATTATTTGCGATTCCTACAGCCAGTAACGGAAGAAATATTTTACTAAATAGACTGTAGCTATATCAGGACTATAATTATACCGTTAATAAATACCATTATTGAAAATAAAAGAAAAAAGTGGTAATTTTTTTTTCTTGTAGGCCGACTGTAGTTCATAAATTCTTTATCAAAAACACTGTTGAAGAAAATATATACCATGCAACCGCCACCCACGCTGACGAATGGGATCCCAATAAAGTAACGTTAAGACATATAAAACAACTTTTTGAAACAGAATCTTCTACCATTAGTGAAGCCGTAGATACTAGAGAAAGCGATATACCCCATGAAGATCATAGTAACGTGAATTTCTAAGTAAAAAGATATTTACTCATTTGATCGATTTTTAAAAATTGTTTATTTTATACATTATCTATTTAATACTTGTATGTATGCGTGTTTGTATGTAGTTAACTAATACATCTATAAACTGATCAAAATATTTACAATTTTGATATGCATTCTTAAATTTTAAAAGAAATAGCTAGGGAATTTGAATAACATACAAACATCAGAATAAATACATTTGATTATATTTGATTTTTTATTTTTATGGTTTGAATTCTTGTGTAATTTTCAATTTTAGTAAATATGTTTTACTGAATTAATAAGTTGATGAATACCTTATTTTAATTGCTTCATCTTGGCTGTCGAGTTAAAACCGCTTCCTACTGCTGTCGTTACACTGCAACTGTTTGTCAGTTTCAGTTAGATGAAGATGTTTCGTGTAAGTGAAGACGAAATATCAGCAGCAGAAGTACCGAGGACATGGTTTCATCCCGGAAGCCATGATGAAGTAACCATAGACATAGACCATGGAAGTCTACAACCCGAGTTATCTATTTAATTGCTAAACGGAACATAAATTATTAGAATCTGCTTTATATTTATTATATTTTTGTAGTTTAATCATTTTATGATCAATGAATTGAAATAAATAATAATTCTTGAATTGAGTTATAATCATGTGATAATTTACTTTTTATAATGACATAACAACTTACAAATTGAAAAAAATAGAAATTTAATTATGTAACATATAACCAAAGCATAAATCTAACACCTATCTATTCAGAAAATCTTCACAAGAATCTTTTTCAACCACTTTGTTTCAAATGATATTTCTGTTGAAATTATTTCCCAACAGTAGAATTTTATAATTCAAGTACCCCTAGAGCAAAATTTGCGAGGCTTCCTTCTAATATGATATTACAACAAAATAATTATTTTTTATATATTTTTTCCACGTACCACTACTTTAGTGAATTGAAGACCAATATGAGCTACCTGAACTAAAATAGGTACCATAAGACTTAATTTTTTTCCAATAATAATTAATAGTTTCAACAAATGATTACGTCTAATACATATAAATTCTTTTGCATGAATGTAAAAATTAAAAATACTTCAACTCTTTCATCTTTCTATGTTTGTACTATTCATCGCTCTATTCAGTTGTATAACAAGCAATGATATAATTAATTGTGCCCAAAAACTATTAGAATAGGAGCAGTGTTAAAGACATTTCTACTATAATTCCGCATGTGGTGCAATTTACTAGAAACTTGGCAGTGTTATTTGTTACTTTCAAACCAATTCCAAAGTTTTATGAATGTACTTTCAGCATAACCAAAGTTTTTCGAGTGGCGAGTCTAAACTCAACTCAAATTATCAAGGAAATTTAATGCATAGATTAAATAAACTTGGGCTTTGGGCTATTCTGAATAATGTTTAACTAAAATGCCCACTACTAACAATGTTGACATTGAATTTTTTCAATAACTGAAGATTCTACTCTCTAAAATAATACTAAAAAACAATACCATTGGAATTTAATTTTTAAATTCAGAAATAAGTTTTATAATCCTTTTTGCAGACACTGAATAAATAAAACAATTTAAAATCATTGTAAAATTGAATAGAAACAATTACGTGTTTCTCGTAATCTTGGCATGATCCCCTATGACATTCAACGTGGAAAAAATATGAAAGGGACCCAACTCATTATTTTATAAAGAACTATGAAAATTACTGATTTGTAAAAGTTAATATTTAGTATTTTTAATTTTCTATTTTACTATGTATGTGAATGATTTACAAGTTAACGAATAAATTAATTCCGCTAGTAAAGAAAAAGTGAATATTTTAAATTTCTGAGCGTTGTATAAAAATATTTTGTTTACAATCTACGAATGTTTACATGTAATTTTTTATTGAATGTAGTAAATATATTATGTTAATAGTAAGTCTTCTAGAATGTAATACTTTTTCAAAACACAAGAGAAATATATTGTATTTATTACATTTTTGAAAAAATCAATTACTTTTTGTCTGTAGTATATATCCAACATTATCAGTGGTCTGTATTATACCGATTCTGGACCGCCACATTGTGAACTTTTAAATATATACAATTTTTTTTTATCACATGACTCTTTTTTTATTATAAATTTGTACATTTGTTTTAAAAAAAAACAATTATTGTCATCCTTATTCGTTCACACTTGAATAAATTTATTAATTGCATTATTTGATACTAAATAGTAAAGTATTCGCAAAATATAACTCCTTATAAAATATTAATGTACAAAACAATAAATAAATTAGATCTTACAACGAAGTGCTATTATTTAAAAGAAAATAAATCACTTAATGGTGATATGAAAGAGTAAATAAATTTATAGTTCATTAGATAAACTACCAATAACTAAAATACAATTAATTACAAACTTATTCGAACTTCGAATATGTTCTAATAAAATCATTTGACTACATAGTATTTGTAAAAAATAAAAAATATTTTGCTCAATACTTGATTGGTTATCAACAGATTTAAAAAAGTTAAATTCTTTCCAGTAAAGGTTACTGTTTAAATGTTTTTATTGATGTTTCTAATCGATTTGTGAATTTAATTACTATAAAACAAAACTACTTAACCAAAAAATGTTTATTGAATTATAACAATATTATATTCAAAACAAACTACCATATAAAGGTTTGGGAAAGCATGAACCAGGTAGAATTATGAAACATAGTTTGTTTAAAGAAAACTTTCTCGATGAATTCCAAAAATAATAGAAGATAATAATGATGATGTAAGGGTTTTTTGGACAAGAGCTTCATTAGGCGAGATGATTGTTGATTATACATTTTATTGTATTAGTATATAGATTTATATACTTATTTATGCAAGATCACATATTATTGAAAAAATTAATAAGGGATTTAGAATAATGAAAAATTTAGAGTTCATATAATTTTAACGAAGAAATGAAGATGCTAAATTTCCATCTCTCCCACAAAAATTAAAACTATCTGAGAGTTAAAAGTACAGAGCTATGTCTCTTTAATTCACAATGAGTTGAACATACACGTACGTTATACATTATTCGATTCAACAACGACTAGTCTATCTGACGAGTTCTCAATTAATGAAACGTGTTGTAGTCAGTACTTTGTTAACTGCAACCTTTCATTAATTCATTTAATTTATTGAAAAATCTTTTTTTGTCAAATATACATACATAATATTATAAACAAAAATATAGTCACACCAGTTTTAAGAGAAATGAAAAATAAGGAGTCCTATGTTGCGACTCTCTAATTGAACGATAATTTATTTAATAATAAATGCTCAGTCTTAAAAGATTTTTATGTAATTGTCAAGTGCGAACGAGTGAAAATGATAATTGTAATTTCTTTTAAAACAAAAGTACAAACATATATTTAAAAAAGAACTAAGATTATAGAAAAATCAGTAAATATAGTTATATTTAGAGATTCTCAATTTGGCGGTTTCGAACCGACAGAATAAAGACTACTAACGCGGCACTCGTTCGATAAAAGTTGTACAATTTAAAAGACAAGTAGATGGTAGTTTTATTCTAGCAGTATTGATTATGTGATTTACTTTTATTGTTTTTGTGTATACTTTATATTCATCTCAGTTTTATATATTTTCTAACTATACAAATCTTTTAATAAAATTATAAAAAAAATTGTAAATTTACATTTTATAACCAGCACTATTTTCATAAGCAAGTTATATAACTGTATAGCTAAACATTGAGAATTTTGTATTTATGTTAGACTTATATATGGAATACATAATGTTTAAGATCATAATCCTAGAGCGATTTTACTTTGAAATATTACATACAGCAGTGGATATTCTCTTGTTAAAACTATATTCTTGAAATAGAAGATGCTGTTCACTAAATTATAGTCTAACAATAAAAATATTGACCAACTTTTTATGTAGCTGAAGCAGAGTTGGTAAAAATTGAATTGAACGCGTTTTTGAGAATGCGTATCAGCGATTGTTCAGTGAACTGGTTATCGAAAATGGAGCACGATTCCAATTCTCCTTTTGATGGCAATAATCTATTACTTCGGAGGATACTTGCATGTAGTTGTCAATATTTATTGTTATAATTTCTTAGTAAAGACTTCAATTTTCTTTGCAATACGAAAAATATAAAAAATAACTATTTCAATTTCCATTTAACTACAACTAAATAAAATATAATTATAAACAAAATTTTAATCTACAATGTTTAAACAACAATTTTTATAACTTCTAAGTTGTAAATTATTGTTTCAAACGCAGACTAATGCATAGTCCGCGCTCCGCCCCCCCCCCCCCCCCAGTGCAACTTAATAGTAAATTATTGGATGTTTTTAGCATCGCGTACAATTCCTGAGAGAACTAAAATAAACATGATCTATCCTAACAAACATTTTGAATTTTCAGTATAAAAATTTACTAAAATTTTTATTACTTATTAAAATACAAAAATAAAATGATATATTTAAGTCCAGCTTGATCAAATATTGCATTTTATTTTTATACCTACAAGAAGAATAAAAACTAATGTTATAAGGAATATATACTAATGAACTTCCTTTTTTAACTTATATACATGTGGGTTATGAATAAAAAAAACAGCTTTTTATTTTGCTTTTTTAAATTTTATATAGTAATTTTATAGCCTATATTGAAATTCATCTGAACCAGGTAGGTTTTTCCTTGTAGAATTCTGTTATTAGTTTTGTTATAATTGAAGATAATATAAATAAAATATTTTACTATAGGCACCTATAAATCTGCTAAATGTTCACATTTTCTAAAACCAACAAAAAAATCTTGGGTGAACTGATTCTAAATTATTAAATTACTTGAATCAATTGCTGTTTCTGTGGTACATTTTGATGTTAATGCCACATTCTGGATGTCATCTAATATATGATTGGTGATCGGCTTTATATTTTCTTTATTGGTAGCTGCAAAGTGAACTTATTCTAAATTATACAAAGCAATATTTACTGAAATTGCATTTATAAATGCATCACTTAAATATGTTATAAAAGATTATTTACCTGGTAAATAGTGTTGGTATTGCATTTGGTGTTAATCTATTGTTTCATGTTAGATATCATGCCTCAAAATGCTTTCTACAAATAGTAAATGATATCGTTTATTCTCAAGGGTCATCTCAACAGAGATTTTCCCATAACATTGATACAGTGTTGAAATTGGGACGACGTCGCTTTTGGAAATTCGGGAGTACAGACAATTCTTCATTACAATTTGCAACATAATCGTTTACCTGGCACATTAAATAATTCTATACTATATATTTAACAACAGAGAATTTCCTGTAGCATTGATTCAGTGTTGAAACCGGAACAATGGGACGACCGCTTTTGGAAATTCATGAAGTACAGATCATTCTTGATTACAATTTTAAGCAACATCGTCTTCCTGGCATGTTTAATAATTCTAAATGTATTAAAATTTATATATTATTACATGTACATCATTATTATTACATTGAATAAGATAAAAATAATAGTAATAGAAGTTGTTACCTAAAAACAGGTTCAAAACTTCAAGATAGCTTCAAGTTTATTTGCTCGCCCTTATCAATGTGTATATAACATAACCAAATGTAACTAAATCAAGCGACTTTCATTAAAACAACCAATATATCGGCAACAGTTTCTGTATACTGTGCCATCTTTTATACTCGTATTGACATAAAACACTATCCTACTACTTCTCATTTAATATTATACCCCTTGGATTGACGATAATTCCAATACTATTCGGGAGACGTGATTTTAAATAATGCATATTTTTTTTCTTTATAATACGTTTTATACAAACGTGTTGAGAATATATTACAAGTCAATTATTTTAATTCTAATTATTATACACTATTTAACTTACTGTTTTATAAAAATAAATTGTATATATTTCTTGAAATTAATTTTCATTTAGCCTGTGGCGCCATCTCATAACTACTGTTCAAACTAAAGTATTCATTCTTGTTTTAAACCTGAAAAACTGATAAAACTGCAAAGGTTAAATTACAGATAACTCAATATAGTTTTCTTTATTCAATTATTTAATGTTCTTTCTATGTAAAACATTATGCTATGTATTAAGAATATACTCCAGAAAGCAATTATTTTAAATTTAAATTATCAATTGCTGTTTGTCACTACAATGCAACAATAAATTCTAAGTCTTACAGACATGTTCAGTAAATAATTTTTGTATTATCAGTGGTGTCATCTAATAACTATTACACAAACTTGCACGAATTTCAACATTATTTTTTTAAACCTAGACAAGATTCTACGAAAAAACATCGGCAAAAATTCGGACATTATAGTAAAGATGACGCGACATTTTATTTATTTAAATTTTTCTTTTTTACATTATATTTCATTATATTGTGTTAAAGAAATATATTGGAAAATAATTACTTATATTTTAATACGTTATACTACTGAATTGCAAGAATGGATTAAAATTTTTTGATATTTTTAATTTTACTTCTGGTACCATCTAACTTTTGAGGATCTCTATTGTAATTTCGATCCGTATCCGTCCAAAATACACCGACAAAAGTTAACATATTTTTAATTTATTATTTGAATTCATCGTTCAAAGCTTCTCGATTAACTCAAATTGGTGCTGGATACATAAACAGAAGCTTATTCATTTATGTTGATCGAATTTAGTAATTCAAGTAATTGTTTTAGCTCTACTAAAATTAGAATTATAGCTGAATTGTCAGTAAAATTATTTAAATATTAACTAAGTTAATAGTGACACATAAGAGAGGACAATCTGGAAGTAATTATAAAGGAAAGAAACTCAAGTCTATCAATAGTTGAAGTTGGTTTAACTAAAAAAAAACTGAGAAGTATATACAAAATCTAATAATAGAAACAAGTTCTATTTTTAGCTCCAATTGTTTGCTGTAAATGCAATAGAAATTTTATAGTTTTCGTATTTTCCCTATTTTAGTAATCCATAAGCACATATGTAAATATTTAGTTACAATAATAAAGAAAATTTATTAACACAATTTAAGACGTCTAGTATTAAATTGTATTTTGTAGAAATTTTGATGAATACTGATATGTTTCAGTATAAATCTTATACATATGCAAAACCTGCTTGCCATGTAAAAGAATGTATACTTATTCATGCTTAATGTTTGTTTTTGCAATCTAGTTTGCTGTATTTAAACATGATTGAACAAGCATAAAGAATGCACTACATTCTGGCGGACCAAAACAGCTGCCAATGAAGAAACAATTAAAAAATTCCATGAAATCATGATGAATGATTTCAGAGTTAAGTTAAAAGAGATAACAGAGAAAGTAACTTCATATGACTGCCTACGATGTATTTTACATTAACATTTGGACATGAGACAGCTCAGTGCTGGTTAGCCGCCTCTACAGACTATTCACCAAAAACCGAGTCAGAATGGCCATTTTGCACCAACGTATAGACAAGTTTTACTATTATTGATGAAAAGTGGATACATCACTACACATCAGAGACCAAAGAACAGTCATACCAATGGAGAAAAGATGGTAAACCGACCCCTAAAGAAGGAGAAGATAATTCGTTTTACTGGAAAAGTGATGGCTACCATCTTTTGGGATTTCCAAAAAATAATTTTTACTGATTTCTTGCAACACGGAAAGACAATAACAGGCGTGTATTATGGGTCGTTATTAGACAGATTGAAAGAAGAAATAAAAGTTAAGAGGCATTACTTAGTAAAAAGAAAGAATGTCTTGTGCCACTAATACAATGCCCCATCTCACAAGTCTGTAATTGCGGCAAAACTGACACAAATTACGTTTTCAATTAATTAAGCATGCATCGTATTTATCAGACTTGGCTTTTTCGGCTTACTTCGCATCCCCAAACCTAAAGAAATGGTTGCCCAAAGAGAAATTCTCATTGAAGATTAAAATAATTAAAGTTGTGCAATTATTTTGAAGGTTTAGTTTTTATTCTTTGTAAATGTTAAAGGGTATTGAAAAGCGTTAGACGAAGTACGAGGGAGCGTTTTTATATTCGCGGAATGGGGGACAAGGGGTGGAAATAAAAAAACCAAATTATTTTTCTTTTTCAATATATTCACCTGCAAGACGGATACATTTTTCACATCTTTCAATTAATTTATTTATACCCTCATAAAAAATGATTTCTCTTTATCTGCAAAATACGTCGAAACTGCCTCCTTGACTTCATCATCGGCAAGTAAATTTTTTACCCCGCAGCTCTTTTTTCATTTTCGGAAACAGGTAATAATCACTCGGGGCCAGGTCTGGGCTGTAGGGTGGGTGATTCACAATTTCGAAGCCTACCTTATGCAGGGCACCTAACGCAACGCGGCTCTTGTGGACGGGCGCGTTGTCATGCAAAAGCAGAACACCTTTTGTCAATTTTCCCCGTCTTTTCTCTTTAATGGCTTCTTTTAGTCGCTCTAATATTGAAGCATAGTTATAGAAACACCTTTATCTTTATAATCAATCAACAATATTCCTTCCGAGTCCCAAAATACCGTCGCCAAGACTTTCCCAGCTGATTGTGACACTTTAAATTTCTTGGGAGGTGCTGTGCCCTTTTTATGCCACTGCATGGAGTCTTGTTTGGACTCAGGTTCATAATGATGAACCCAAGTTTCGTCTCCAGTAACAATTCCACTCAATACACCATCCTTGTCTTCATTACAGAGGTCCAAAAATGCACGCGAACACTCTACGCGCTGTTGTTTTTGCGGCGGCGTGAGCATTCTCGGCACCCATCTTGCGCCGACCTTAGACATGCCGAGATGATCGTGTAGGATTTTAAAAATTGTTGTATCGGATACTCCCACCATTTCTGCGAGTTGTTTCTTCTTTAGTCGAGCATCTTCGAGTACAATTTGTTCAACTTTTTGGATAAGTGCTGGCGTGGTCACCTCAATGCTCCTGCCCGGCCTCGGGTCGTCTTCAAGGGATTCCCTTCCTTGTTTAAATAAACTGTGCCACTTGTACACCATGGTTTTTCCTGGACAAGAGTCGTCGTAAACCAATGACATCTCATTCATTATGGTCGTGACTGATTTTCCTTGCCTGGTAAGGAACTTTATAACGGCACGATATTCGATTTTTTCCATATTTCACTTTTCACTCCTGATTATGTTACTTGGTTGACGATAGCTCAAAGACTAACTGTCTAATAACAATGAAACTTCGTATTTATACTAATCATGAGTCGCTGCACAGGCTACGCCCCCAATGAGCCTACTCACCCCTCTACAACCCGCTCATTCCGCGAATATAAAAACGCTCCCTCGTATGTAGAGCTGAAAGAAGATACTGTAGAAAAACAAATATGGTTTTCTGACTCGTTCTAGAAATTTTTCGATCGAAGGTTTGTCTAATTTACGTCTCTAAAATCCAAAAATGTAGGAGGGTTAAATTTAGACAATTTTATGGTCCTCGCAAAATTTTAATATTGTAAAATAATTTCTCATTTTTGTATATAAATTGAAAATCATTTCGTTTAGTTTCTGCGATATTATGAAATATGGAGGAAATCTTAAAATATAGTAATGTTTATTATTAAAAATTGTTTTTTCGTTTTATTTTACTTTATTTGTTTATTAATATATTTGAATTTTAGATTCTCGAAGGAAAGAATACAATCAATTTTCGAAAGACTGAAAGAAAAATTTACCGAAGAAACCATAAAATCTAGTGATCGCTCGTTTATCGATGTGACTGTGAACGTCTAGGAGTGTCCATGTTCTTACCTATCACGTCATCAAATCTTATATTTAACAAAATAATATGTATGAAACGTAATTTTTTAATAAATAATAATAAGTTTGTGCAGCATTTTCATTTAATACTTTAACTGACAGCCTAATATACACAATATTATTTAACGAAAATATCAATAAAAATAATCGTATAGTCAACTTAATTCATATTAGTGGTCTATATTTGGTTGTCTAACTTCGAACATCTGCTCCTAATACATTCTCGCATTTATGTTCTGATAAAAATGAAAATATAAAGAAAATTGTATGGGCAACTTAATTTACATCAGTTGTGCATATTTGGCTGTTTAACTTCGAATATTTTTTGTTTTCAATGCTTTCTCGAATTTATGCTCTCCTTATACAAAAGGCGAATTTAACGAAATTATCGGTACAGGTAATTTGTATAGGCAACCTAATTTCACATTAGTAGTGTACATTTGGCTGCCTGACTTAAAACACTTCTTGCTCCTAACACCTCCTCGCACTTCTAATAAGCTGATACAAAATGTTTAATGAAAATTTCAACCATTAATAACTTACAATTTCAATAGCATAAGTGTGGGGAGATATTAGGAACAAGGGGCAACCAAATATACGCGATTAATGCGAACTAAATTGCCTATACGAATACTTATATTGATATTTCCGTTAAATTCACGTTTAGTATCAGGAGAGCGAAAGTTCGAGGAGGTATTGCGCACAAAGGGGTATTTAAACTAAAACTGAACATGCACAATTGATGTAAATTAAGTTGCTTATGCAATTAATTATCTCCATATTTTAGAATTTTTTATCAGAATACAAGTTCGAGGAGGTATTGCGGGCAAGTTAGGCAACCAAATATAAACCACTGACGTTAATTAAGTAAGCTATCATTAAAATAAATACCTATTTTCAAAAGAACGTGAAAGCAAACATCAGTCAGAATATATTTATTTATTCCACTCACTTATTTTCTCACTTTTCGTAATATGTATAACATAATAATACAGGAAGACAATTAGACAAACTTTTCTTTTATGTATGTACAGTATTCTGCATATGGAACAGCCACCTATACTGAGCTGATTTCAGAGTTTTGTTATTTTTAATGTCAAAAATAATAATCACTTACGAAAACAAGTATTAAATTCTCTTAAATTATATGTTTCATAAGAAGCAACCAATTTCTAGAATTAGATACTTTACTAAATGAAATTGTCAGTTCAAAAACGTAAATCATTATATTAAGAATAAAAATAGAGCTATTCTGCAGCACAGAACTTACTGTCTAAACTAAATCACAAGGACAGACCGTTTTCCATCTTAAATAGTGGGATTATAAGTAAACTTAAAGAACTAAATTACTAAAACACGGTGATGAGTTCCATGTAATTATAAAAAAGGCAAATAAGAATATTCATTTAGTATAGTTGCTCAAAATGTTGTTAAAAATGTATTTGCTCAGAAGGAGTGAGCTATAATAATAATTTAAGATACATACACAACTAAAGAATACTGAATTTTAGAGAAATAATTTAATTATTCGAGCTTCTATTTTATTCTCAAGTCAATTATTATTTGTATTAACAATGAGATATTGAAGAACAAAGCATATTTGAAATATTTCAACCACAAGAAGAGGTCAGAACAGGCAATATTATAACAAAATAGTACAGAATTATTTTTAGGTATAAAACAGCAGATAAAAAAGAAAGTTATTCCGCGAAATATTAAAAATTCCATTAAAAATGTGTTATGATTTGTAAATATACATGTATTGAAATGTAAAATGTATTAAACATTTTTGAAATAAGTATAATCTTGGGTAGTCTCTATTCACAAACACGCACACATAGAACTATGCAATTAAATGTTTCCGAATCAAAATGCAATTATGATGGCAACGTGCATAAATTAATTTAAAACAAATTACGAAAACTATAAAATCATTACTGTTTATTAATGATAATGATAGAGCTCATGAAATATAAAAGTATGCCTGAGAAATTCTTACATTATTGGACTCAATTTAGTAAGTCAGTTTAATTAAGCTAAGATTATCACACGATTATCGACACAAGTTGACCAAATTTATTACAAAACACAATACTTTATTAGTTTGATACTATTATAGTTTTATTATGTTGCCATATTCTTCTTTTCCTGTTGAAAATCTGTTATCTCGTGAACTGTATTACTTCATTTGCATTTGTTTGAATTATATGTGTCATTAGTGTTTACTTAATTTATTTTGTTAATTAAGATCAAATAAAATAATGTGACTTCTGAGAAGTTATTATATACGTTCTTTCCCAGTGCAGCAGAGGGACATTAAGTTCATTTGCACGTAATAGGCGATGTCAAGTCAACTTAGATTCATGCCTATGTTCTATCATTTGTAAATAAATAAGAAGTCATCGAAAATGCAAGCAAATTATTCACTTCAATTAAATTTTATCAAGTTTAAATTATGAGAGATTCATTAGAATTTGGTTTTTTATTTTACATCAAATGTTACACCTACTGTGTAGTTTTTATTTCATGTCCATATCTTTTACATAATACTGTACATACATATATTCTTACACAAAATTCTTTTCAAATGTTTTTTATACGCAGGCTATTTTGAATTCATTGACTGTAAAATTTCATTCACGTGCATTTCATAGAAAAAATGCAAACCAAAAGTTATACTTAATTTCTATTTGTTAAAAACAGCCAAAATCGGTGCGCTAGAGTTAAATTAGAACATACGTTCTTTGTATAAAAAAAAGTAATACATATTATTGGCTACAAACATTTAAGAGTATAACGAAAAGCTCATCTCATGGCACAAAAACATTTTTATGATAAAGTAACCAATTCTGTCCAGAATTAATTACTTCACTTAGTACTCGTATCTTTTTATAAATTTCAACAGTTTCGGTGTTGCTGAAAATTTGATTGAAAAAACAAATTTGCTTACATTAATATTTCATTTGCATATGATTATGCATAATTACTCATAGTACCTCCAAAACGATCTGTTTCCTTCAGTTATGGTACATAATCTTTTCACTTGTCGAAAACTTTTTTTATTAAGTGAGTTATTGAAAATGAAAAATGGTTTCGTCGATAATCATTCGCTTACTATTACTTACTACAGTAAAGAAAAATGCCGGAAACAACTGCTTTTAATAACGCATTCGTTATGTTATCCAAACGTTGATCTCATCTCATTTTAGTCAAAGTATTTTTATTTAAATTAATTCGAAGCGTTGATTTTCAACTGATCAAAGCAAAAAAATAAATTTTCAAGATCATTTAAATTTTAATATTTGTATTTAATCAACAAAATTATGTAATCGTTTTGTTCTTTTGATGATTGCTTTTAAAAAGCAAAATGCACATTTGTTTGTTTACTTGCCGAGTCATTTTCATATTATCGAACTTTCTAATGGTATTGTGCGACCGAAAACAGTTCATTAAACATTAATTGCAAAAAACAAAAACTGTTGCTTAACATTTTCAAGAGTCTATTATCTCAATTAGTTTCCGAATATTTTCTAAAATAAATTAACGAACATTATCCTTAAGCATTTGTAGACAATAGAAATTGTATTTTGGCCGTTAATACATTTTTTTAAAACAAAAACCAAGCTGTCTCTTGGAATAATCGAAGTGAGGAAGAACACAATTATGTCGAAGATGATAAAGACTTAAAATTGACATTTGTTAACTTATTATAATATATAAAAAATTTACTAATCTATACCACAAAGCGCAGGAGTATAATGATAATGGTAGACTATTTGGCTAATTAACTAAATTAATTAAACATAGTAATTGAAAAAGAATCGTGTCTAGACTAAAATAAGAAAGTATTGCATCATTGAAATTTACGATATTCAGTCATGGTGATTAGAAACACTATTTGTTATAGGGCGACTGGCACTGCGCAGAACGTTGGCAATGCTTCCGTTAGCAGTCAATTGGGTCGTGGTTCCGGGTTTAGCTTTAGGTATGACGCGTGGGACTATCAACAAAGCTACCAGAGCTAATACATGAAGGCACAGGTACATATGTCTGAAAGAAACATTAAAAGTAATTTAAATTTAATGTCTGATGTAAGCGCTTTTGTATTTTAAGATATAGTACAACTTTTGCAAATATTTACTTATTTTACTATTTAAAAGTATAATTAAACTCTCTTACATACAAAGCTTCAGATTAGATGTACTTAACAAGAAACACATAGTTGTACTTTCTTTCTAAAATACAAGCAGACTATACATTATATATGATTAAATACCTGCCTACATTCATTCTTAATCATTCTTAATGATTTTAACTATTGTTACACTCTCTATATATAATAATTTTTTGTATCGTTTTTAAGATTAATTTATTTAATTTAAAATACAATTCGATCTTGAATTCCTAAATTATTATACTGTCATTATTTGTCCGGTACTCGTATATATAGTCAGATGCAGAGTCCTTTGTGTTAGTCACGTACGAAGGGTCAAGCTGCAATAAAAACACCGAAATCAGGTACCAAAAACTGTACTCGAAGTTACAAAACTTTTCACTAAATTCGATATCAACTTAGTTATATTGATTTTTAAATGCAATTCGCGATTCAAATACCAATCCCAATTTGGTATTTCTTTTACACAGAATACACGTCTACTATTCTGTGTAGATAATTTGCTTAATGCTTATATTGAAATTAAAATCAATTTTAATGTAACTAATTCGTTTCCCGCCCAAGTGGTAGCGTGCCTGTCCCTGTTTGCTATTGGTTAATTCAAACATGACACGCACACATAGCCCCTCAACCTAAGGGTTCCTTATAAAAGCCATAACCGTAAGAGAACCAGCGTTCTTCGCTTCTCTGTCGTCATTAAGACTACACGCGTCTTTTCACGTGTTTGTGCCGCGAACCTTTATTCGCGCTTCTTGTGACCTCGTGTTTAATTCCGCGACCGCGGAACATAAATACACCTTCCTGAACCAGGATCAAACGCAAGTATATGCATCGCCGATGTACATTTAATCTAACCTTTTATTTTATACTTTATTAGCAGCCTTCGTACATCCAGACTTATATTTTATTGCAGCTTTGCTATTACGTTCATCCTATTTTATTTGTTGCTCTAGTTCTTTTTAACTATTTCTATTTACCACATTCAAGCTTTAAGAATTCATTTAACTTGTGAATAAAATTTTAAAGGCATTTCTGTCGTTTTATTCCACTAATAAGCTTTCTTTCAGCTTGGCACGCGTCCTGGACTTTTGACGCTCATTGTACACAGCTATTAATTATTAACTCCTTATATTAACATCGAATTAACCGTTATATATATTATATTTCATATATTCATTTCTTTTTACATTCTCAATCAATTTTTCATCTTCTTTAATTAAAAGGAGGAGGTAATAAAGTGTCGCCCAATAACGTGGAGCTATTTTTAGATCAAGTGTGATCAACGAACCTACCCGCAGCATCATAATGAAGTCAAAAGTGAAAGGACAGCAGAGCAACCCTTCTAATTCCAAATTAAATGATTTGGTGGCGCCCACGTGTACTTCATCTGATATACAATCTCTTATCAATGTTTTACAGCAATTTTGCAAATCAGTTGTTACAACCCCTGTATCGCCTCCGAAACCAGATATTTTCAGTGGAGATATTTTCCATGACCCGGAAGTTTTTCTCTTACAGCTGGAAACGCATCTGAAAGCACATACGCTAACTCCTGCCAGGACAATCGATGAAATTGCATCATACCTTGATGGAGAAGCAGCGATATGGTTTGAGCAACTTGATAATCAAATTGATTCTTTCGATTGTTTCAGCGAACTCTTTCTCGAACGTTACAAAGCTGTCGAACGTCAGGATAAACTGCATGAAATTTTGTATGGTTGTTTTCAGCAAGAAAATGAACGCGCAGTTCCTTTTCTTTTGAAGAAAAAACGTTTATGTAATCGTTTATACCCGGACTGGGATGACACGAAGATTACAACGTTAATCAAGAGGCAATTAAGATCCGAATACAAAGTGATGTTAGGACCAAAACCTCTACAATCAACGAAAGCGCTAAGAGAAGCCTGCATACAAATCGACAATTATATTCATGGAGATCCTACGGAAATATACGCAAGTAAAGTATCAGCCTCATCTAATATACTTTTAGGTAATAAAGCGAAGAAGCCGATAACGAAAGGATTACCGCCCTGTAGCTACTGCTCGGATAATCACTGGCATCGCAATTGCCCAATCCGCAGAGCGAAACAGCAGCCATCGTTGAATTATTTACAACATAATTCATCATCAAGCACACCCCGTATATGCGTAAACGTCACAGGACGCTCTGTCGACGCTCTTCTGGACACCGCGGCGTCACATAACTTTGCCGTCCCGTCCATTGTTCAACGCATAACATCGAAGAAGTTTAATACGGCATCATTAGGCAACAAATTTTCGTACCTGAAAATCACCGGAACTGGGATTGTAAAAATGCAAATTCAAAACAAGGTAATCGAAAATCCTGTTTTTATTGCACCAGATTTGCGGGAGAATCTCATTCTTGGTATGCCGTTCTTCGAATCACAACAAGCTGTATTAAATATAGGAAAACGTTGTTTAGACTTTGGTAAGGATATTCGTCAATCAATTAAATTCGTTACATCCAATATGTACCCAAGAACCAAATCTAATCCTAATGTTAACCCTATCCCTTCTTCACGTGCAATCGAGTCTGTTAGTATTTTTCAGCGACCTAAATCACCTAGATTAAGTAGGCCAACCCAGGTACTTCAGAAAAATACAAAGAATCGACACTCTAGTCGAAAAGGCCACGATACAATACAAGACCGAACAAAGAAGCAGGTAGACCGGACAAGGCCCGTCTTCAAGCGAGACCGACCGTCAGCCAGTGCCGGGGGTCATTGGTCAAACGCCGCCATCCATTATAGAAAGACCGACAATCAACATCGACATCTGCATCGACCTCGCCACAAAGTCATTAGTGCGCGAACGGGTACTCCTACACACGCGAATATCACAAATAGTAATTTACTTAGTTCTAAGTTAGCTAGTGATGTAATGTTAGACTAGGGTCGATCTGTCCCTTTTCGTAGCGGTACCCAAAATATTATTCTGTATTTTTTTTTTCGCGACTAACACCTGTGCGACTTAAACAAGCAGATCAGTTTTTGCTTTCATTTTCTTACATTGCTAAGTTCTAGCAATTTCAAATTCAGCCAAACGTAATTAACTGGATTATGATGTTTAAGAGCGTGCACTTACTTGCCTGCGATTTTCCAGGTTTTTGTTCGCAATCACTCGTACAGTGAGTAAGTAAGCAAAGCATTAGCATGTTGAAGTCGATCCTGGGCGCATTTTCTTTGCCTCTAAAGTAAATCAATGATGCATTTGATTAACGATTCCTCATCTGAAAAACTAACATTAGCGTACCGCAAATAATGACACCAACGCGTGCGGGAATTGTTACACTCTCTATATATAATAATTTTTTGTATCGTTTTTAAGATTAATTTATTAAATTTAAAATACAATTCGATCTTGAATTCCTAAATTATTATACTGTCATTATTTGTCCGGTACTCGTATATATAGTCAGATGCAGAGTCCTTTGTGTTAGTCACGTACGAAGGGTCAAGCTGCAATAAAAACACCGAAATCAGGTACCAAAAACTGTACTCGAAGTTACAAAACTTTTCACTAAATTCGATATCAACTTAGTTATATTGATTTTTAAATGCAATTCGCGATTCAAATACCAATCCCAATTTGGTATTTCTTTTACACAGAATACACGTCTACTATTCTGTGTAGATAATTTGCTTAATGCTTATATTGAAATTAAAATCAATTTTAATGTAACTAATTCGTTTCCCGCCCAAGTGGTAGCGTGCCTGTCCCTGTTTGCTATTGGTTAATTCAAACATGACACGCACACATAGCCCCTCAACCTAAGGGTTCCTTATAAAAGCCATAACCGTAAGAGAACCAGCGTTCTTCGCTTCTCTGTCGTCATTAAGACTACACGCGTCTTTTCACGTGTTTGTGCCGCGAACCTTTATTCGCGCTTCTTGTGACCTCGTGTTTAATTCCGCGACCGCGGAACATAAATACACCTTCCTGATCCAGGATCAAACGCAAGTATATGCATCGCCGATGTACATTTAATCTAACCTTTTATTTTATACTTTATTAGCAGCCTTCGTACATCCAGACTTATATTTTATTGCAGCTTTGCTATTACGTTCATCCTATTTTATTTGTTGCTCTAGTTCTTTTTAACTATTTCTATTTACCACATTCAAGCTTTAAGAATTCATTTAACTTGTGAATAAAATTTTAAAGGCATTTCTGTCGTTTTATTCCACTAATAAGCTTTCTTTCAGCTTGGCACGCGTCCTGGACTTTTGACGCTCATTGTACACAGCTATTAATTATTAACTCCTTATATTAACATCGAATTAACCGTTATATATATTATATTTCATATATTCATTTCTTTTTACATTCTCAATCAATTTTTCATCTTCTTTAATTAAAAGGAGGAGGTAATACTATAATAAAGCTCTAATTTAATAAAGGAAAATTTTCCAATTTAAATTTAATATATATAGTGCCACAATTCAAGTTTAAATATCAGCTACATATATAGCCCAATATTATTGAATGTGACAAAAAAACGAGTCACCCAATAGGTAGCCAACATTATAGAAAAGGCTTTGGACCACCTAGAAGAATCACCGAACGGGGACATAGGAAACTAAGTAGCTTGTCCTTAAGGATCGGCATAGGTTTGTGGGAAATGTTATTTTGGCAGATATAGGCCACAAAATAACAATGCGTTCCATATATCGTCGTATTTGTTAGTTTGAATTGAATCCCTCTCGTCCAAGACTGATACTGCCTCTCACTAGTTGACATCTTGCCCTTAGATTAGAATGGTGTAATGTACGAGCACATTGAGATGAAAAATGGAACAATATAATTTCTTCAGCCGAATCTCGTTGTTGTGTGTGACCCATAATCGTCGTAGACGAGTCCGACGTCGAAGAGGAGAAAGACAGTTTTTTCCGTAGAACATATGACTGCATTTACTACAGTATTGATGGTTTAGAAAGGAATTACAGGAAATAGGATTCCTTTAGTAATTCCTTCGAGGCCATTTAAATACTCAAAGGTACGTTTACGAAGTTCTGGAACTATTCGTTTTACCATATATCCAAGGATAAAATAATGTCACATTTCAGCAAGACAATGCTCATCCTCATGTTGCAGCTGTTACAATATGATTCCTGCAAGAGGCCAACATGAATATTCTCAACTGGCGCAGTTGCCAATCCTGTCGCTCTTAGAACATGCGTAAGATATGATGGGGTTAGTATGTTTCCTGACCCTCCAATAAACATAGAACAGCTACATGATACCTAACAAGCTGCTTGGAATGAGCTTCCATAGAAGTTGGGAGAAAAATCTGGGACGGATGCATATCAATTTCAATAGCCCCTATAATTTTATCATTTGGGCGGAGTTCTTTCCCATCTAAAAATACTTTTAATGGTCAAAACAAATAAAAATCAAAGAGACAAAGTTGAGGGTATATGTTAGAGTCACAATAGGGTTTCAATCAAATTTATTTATGATTTAGTATTGTTTCGCCACTAAGGGGACGAATATTATCTTGAATAAAGTGAACAGAAGTTTACCTTTTCCACCTGTTTCTCATCACGCGAAAGTGATAGGCGTGAAATTAGTCGTGAAATGAATGTCAGTGTTGGAATAGGTCCACGATAAATTTATGAAATTTTACACGAACATTTGGGAGTGAATAAGGTTTCAAGCCAGTGGATACCAAGGTTGTCAGGATCGGAGCAGAAACTCAACAAGTTTAACACATGTCACCAACTTCAAGAGCTTTTAGCCCGTCATGACGACTAATTTTGGTAACAGATAATAACTACAGATGAAACATGGATACCTTACATCAATCCTGAGACTAAAAATCAGTCCAAAGAACGACACGCTTAAAGAACGTGCAGCTCCATCACTTGGAAAAGTAATGCTTACTGTATTCTAGGACTGCGAGGGGATTATTTTTATGGATTATCTGCCAAGAGGCACCAAAAAGTAGTATCTTTTACCAGACCTACTATGGCAGGCGTTTTGCAAGAATCGGCATGGAAAGTTACGCAAGCATCCGTTATTGCAACAGGACATTGCAAGACTTATTACACGACGAACAAAGAATGAGAATTATGTCCACATCCATCCTTTTCGCCAGATTTAGTTCCTAGCAATTACCATCTCTTCCCAAATTTGAAAAAAACATTACGAGGCATTCAATTTCGGAACTTAGATGAGATTTTGTTTATATAAATGTGGCTTGTATAGAATTCGAATAATTTTTTTGAGAAGGGCTTGAAATAATTATTTTCGCATTGGGATAAGTGTATTCAATCAAAAAGAGATTACATTGAAAAATAGCATTGCAATTTTAATTAAAATTGCAGAAATAAAAAAAAGTAATACTAAATTTGGAAACGCTTTGGTAACATCCTTCGAAGATGAGAGTTCAACTTTCGTATTTTAAATTAATTAGTCACACACAATTTCATCATTACTATATTTGACTTACAGGTATAACCAGATGCCGGGCCAGAATTCCAAAAGAGCAAACGTAAATGTTATATACGCCAGCACAAACTTGGTCGTTAGGAAGGTAGCGATGTCGTACAACAATTTCATTTCACTATTACCGGTGAAGTAATCACGAATTGTACGTCTCATCTAAAATCGAAACCGTTGTATTATGCAAAATTTTAAAGGAAAAAAATACTTACGGATCTGGCGGCAAAGGTAAATAAAGCCCCATTGGTGAATGTGATGTAATATCCGGGATAAAAACCATGCCACAGGGCTGATAAACCATAAGTTAACACTGTAGAATACTTGTCGACTCTTTCGTAAACGATTTGGCGCAACCAAACATTGGTGCCTATATTCCAAGCTTCTATACATTCTCTCAAGTTGGTGCCGAACTGAAATTTTAGAAAAAAAATTAATCAATACAATTTAAATTCCAAACCTCAACTTAATGTCGTCACTCCAGCTAAAAAAAAATAATTTAAATCATCACTCAATAGAAAAATTAAATTTAGTTTGAGATTCACTTTAATAAGAGTATAAATTCGCTCGCCTTCGTATTCTTTTTACTTGAAATGGAATTAGTTTTCGGATTATTGCCTTACTATCTTTTCGTGAAATTTAATTTACTAGCGTGCATGACATTATGCTTAGAGAAATCGTCACTCGATATGTACTTTTGATAATCGCCCTGTTATATTTTTATGAATGTAGATTTATACTTCATCTTAGCAAAATAAGTATATGCAGCCATAATCATAAAAAGTCTGTAATCATAATGACTATTAGGTCAATTTGGGTTTAACTAAGATTTATTTTTAAATAAATAGGAAAAAACATGTTAATTTTCAGTAAATAATTTGGTATAGTTACGAATTTATATAGTAAGACTCGATTTGATTTTCATAATTAATTATTTAATTAACATCAATAATATGAACACTTTTAAAACTTAACAGTTTTAATCTTATTGAAATATTATCATCCACATTTATTTCACTCGATTGTTCTTAGTATCTACTGTCTAAACATTGAACGAATTTAAACGCAACACATCATTAATAGTTAAAAATAACTAGTTTATTTCTTTACAGATCAGTGACAGCTCAAGAATATCTTCGGTTTGCTATTAACGGCAACGAATTTCTTCAGTTCCATCACTTCGTTCCATCTGGTTTCGATCCTGCCGATATCCTGAAAGTAATTTTCCAATTGCAAAGTGGCGGAAAAATATTTTTTAGCTAAACAGTGTTTGTTGTAGACATGGCAAAGAAATTCCCCGTCGTACACTTCCTCCAATTTTCTTACGTTGAGATGAGCTTTAACTTCGTCGTTTGTTAATAAAATGCAATTCCACGGCGCCCAATCTTCATCCTTAAACCATCGGCACAATCTTAATTTATAAATGTCATTGCATTCATCGATTGCAGAATGGGAATGCCATATTTTTGACACTATATGTTCAATGTCTTTATCTTGTAGAATAAATGCAATGGATGATGGTGAAGATTTTAAACGTTCCTCTCTTCTGATCCATCGTAAAATAAATCTGTATGGGGCAGCGTCCACCCACGGTTCCATAACTCTGTCATCCCAGGAACACGCCAAGCATACTTTAAGTCGTTCTGTGCGTGAATGAAGAGGAAATTGATCGTGCTCTTTAAGTTTCTGGCATCTGTGACAGTAGAATAAATTATCTTCCATTAATTTTTCCTTAACTCTAGTCATACGATTGGTAACGCCGAAACTACATTCTGGCATTTGAATGTGTTTCAATAACAAGGCTTCGATTCGCATTTGTAGAGCGTCTAAATGCTTATGTTTAAAATCGCGTGTTAGTAATAGACAGGCCCTATCAATTAAATCAATCAATTCGTTAGCCACTTCACAATTATGATCTCGGAGCATTAATTTCACATTTAAAAGAGTTTGCATGTGTTCCTCTTTATTTAAACTTCTATTAGCAACAGCTACGTATATTTCGTGATATTCTCTGCCTTTTTGAGTTTCTAAAGTGTCCATGGCGACAGCAAGATTTTTATAATCGCTTGTCCATTCAATAGGATCTCCGATGGTTTTAAAAAAGTTTTCAATTTTTTGGATTTTCATGTCATCCCTCACTTGTTTCTTATGGGCTTCTATCGACTGTAACATATCAATTTCCTTCTCCAATAACAAATACATTTCCGCGATTTTAGATGGTCCGCACGCTAAACTAGTTATTCTTTGTAATTCACTGTTCTTCCACCTTTCCAGCATACAATAGAGCATAGCAAAATCACCTTTGGTACGTGGAAATATTTTACCAATCAATTCTCTTTTTTTTCTTTCATCATCAACACGTATCTTGTAATTTTCTTCTGCTTCTTCTTTTCTAACTCTCTTCCAATATTCAGCACTAAGTTCCTTAAGGGCTTTCCGCATTTTCCAGGCTCGAAAATACCGTTGAATTGTTCGCACTTTTCCTGGAATATCTAGTCTTCTCTCCATTTCATCAGCGGTTTCATAAGGACCGGATTGCAGAATTTTATCGTTAACGGTTGGTATCCATATTTCCTCATTGGACATTTGAGTAGCGCGAGAATATTTCGTATCCAATTTTCTATTTCTTAACCAATATGTTTGAGTATCTCTATGGTTTTTCATTTCAGGAGGCACTCTAGGTTTCGGAGGACCTGTTTGAGAATATCCGTCATGGTATTCTATGCCGGTTTTTCTACAAAGATATCCGCCGAGGAAGGGCTTGTCTATAGCACGATCTTCGATTTCAACAACTACTTCTTTAAAATCGCCATCATCGTTTTCGATTCTTACTGTGATTACATCCGGTACTGCAATATCTTGGTAGGCATTTTCGGCGGATATAGTGTATTTTAAGTCGCTAGAACGTAAATTAAATTCTAAAATTCCGTACGTGCCTAGGTCGAAATCATTCAGTTTTTTATCGTCACTTATTAATTCATCGCCCATTGCCAGTTCCATCGTAGAAGCTGGTACCGAAAATACGTCCACCAAAATCATTTTTATTTCACCCACCGTAATTTTATCGTAATAAGACTGCGTGAAAACCTTTCCGTCTTCTGTCATGAACTTAACCGTAACCGAGCGCTCTTGAGCCGTCATCAGAGAGCTAAAACGCTCGGTGACCGGGCTGTCCGTTTCACTAGTATCACTAGTCATATCCATGTTGGCGCCAACTGAATTTCAGACAAGTATGCGAAGTTTTTATACGGCTTCTACTGGAAGTATGACAGCTCGGGTAATTTGTCAGGACGAGAAACTAAGGAAAGTGAAACAGTCACCATGACAATGGCTAACATCGATTTGTCGATATTATTATGAAAAGGTAGACTGTTACAGAAAGACACGGCCGATATAAGTGGTGAATGTTTGGATTTAATAAATTACCTTGAAAACATTCTTTGATATTTACACAATGGAGTTAAAATCAAAACGAAACTTTTGTTTATGTGGCATACAAAACTTTATGAATAAAAAATTTATTCAATCAAGTGCTTTATTTTGAAAATGCGATGTTCATTTACGATCTGCATAAAAATACCGACTCTCTATTAATGTAATCAAGGTGGACACGCTATTATGTTTTCAAATATTTGATCAAACTAACGCCAAGGCGATTAAAGTAGTGAAAAGTTTGTACATTTTATATTTCGAAAGCAATAGCAAAATTAATTTCAAAATACAATGCGCAGCTAAGTTATGAAATGAAATATTAGAATTCCAATGCGAACATCCTCATGCATGTATGTATATCGGTTTACATACATATTCTATATATGGGTAACTTTCTTAGTATTGAAGACAATGGATAGGTTAAATGAGCGAAGTTGCTCAGAAATTCATCTTCATTTGTATAATGGAGATGAAGACAATTCTAAAAGAATTAATTCTTGATCGATTTATACTCCTAAATAACATAAACAATTTATATCTTTAAAGTATTCAATTACTGCCAAATAACTTTTACTAAAAATTAAGTGTTTTATAGCAAATGTTTCATGAATTGTTTTCTTGAAATCTTCGAGTATACCGAGCAAAAAAGTATCACTAACACTATTGTCAATATGATATGCAAAACAAAATTTTAAAACCATATTATTTTTACTTGAATATTATTGGAAATTGACAATAATCTTAACGCTTCTTATGAAAGGTGGCCTCCAAGAACTGCAAAAATTATACAATATATTATATTACATCTTTGAGTAGTACATCAGACAAATTGTATGAAAGTACACATCTTAACGCATTATTTATCTTGAAGTATTTGATCAAGAGAATAACAGAAACAAATGAGATGATGTACCTTCTTTGTAAATACACTATCATTTATTGAAGTTTGACCAAAGCGAAAATTTAAAAAGAATTAGAAAATGCGCATGAAAAGAAATAACAAAGTCATATACATTATTCCAAATGATATAAAAACATAATAGAAAAAGAAGAACAACTCAAAATTAATAATGATGTAATTAATAACCTTTTATTAATTATTCTTGCCTGTCGTCGAAAAACCCTTCATTTGAATTGTCTGTCTAAATAACACGTGGCATTCTTCTAATTAGTTTTACAATAAATCAAATTTCAATTCGTCAATCCAAAGGACATTTTTCCACTGGCCTTCTGTCCTGTCACTATGCTGTCGCTGCCATTCTAACCTTTTTGTCGATTTCCTTGTCACAATAATAGTTTATGCACAGCTACATGTCCGTGTAGATTACCCTCTTGTAAACGACGTTTCACCGTACTTACTAGCTCCATTTCTGGTGCTGTTTTCTTACAATTTCTTTTGCTTATTAATTGTATTTGTCTATCATAAGCTTCCGTGGTAGTTCAAGATAGACCTGGTCGTGCACGGTATTCAACACTCCCTGCTTTTTTTTATATAACCAAAGTCGCAAAAGATTCAATAATATTGTATTTTATTATTAGTTGTAGATATAGAATATTATTTAAATTTTAAGTTTAAGTTTAATTTTTATTATGTTTTCTTTGTTTTTCTATATTTTGGTTGTTTTTTCTATACCTCTCCATGAGCAATAGTGTATATCAAAAGGATTTAGCGCAGTGATGAAAATGGAAATTACTAAACAAATGGAAAATAAATAAAAAAGTGAGAAGCAAAATATCGGTAAGATTTACAAACTTATCGGGAATGAGACAAGGAGTAGTGCGCCTTTTCACTAAAATATAATAAAAAAATGTAACACCAAAATAAAGAAAACAACTTAGAAAATGTTTTAATCTGAAGAAACTTATAGTCAACCACTTATTTTTTGCTGATAATTTAATATTAAGAAGATCTACATTGTAACTTGAAAATCCGGTATGAATAATTAAGAAAACAAAATTGGAAATAAAACAAAAATAATGGCAACATCAGACAAACCTGAGAAACTAAATATTATATTTGAATATGAAGAACTTGAGAACGATGATAGCTAAAAAGAAAAATATAAAAACAAAAAAATAGAAATAAAACAAGGCGAAAGAATAAAAATTAATAAAAGATTCAATTTTTTACTAAATAAGACAGTGTTTAACAAAAAAAATTAACAAAAATAACCAAAATGAAAGTGCATAGTTCGTTGTGACTCAACATTGATATTTGGCTTTGAAAAACGGACACTGAACAAACAACAAAGAAGAAGAATCCAAAGAAACGAGATAAAAACATATTATTTTTTTAATATTATTCAATCATAATTTATTTCTTCTTTAAATTTTTTATTTTGATTTAGATGTAGTCATACGTATAAAAATTGTGTTGTTATTTTTTTAGGTTGTCCTATTATTATTACCTGTTACATAATAAGCTATATTTATTATCTTTATTATTAAGACAAATCACAAGAGTAAGACTATAAGTAAGACAATAAATTGCCAAACACTGAAATACGGAAAGGATTGGGAGTGAAATCTATAGCTGTACATAGAATGGTACGAGGCTAACAAAAAAATATTAGAAGTCAAGAATCGAAAAAAAAAGAAGACCAAGTGGAATGATAAAATAGGCAGAAATATCTAAATGGAAAATGACTGGATTGGAGAAAAGCAGAACTTGTGAAACATTGAACTAGATGGAGAAACAAGATAAAAAAATAATGAATGTATAAATTCAACTCAACACTGGCTCCTGTCGTCGCAATAAGCATAGATTATGAATGAATTGATCTTAAGTTATTCACCACAAGAGAGAGGAATTACAATTCTTTCTCAACAATGAAAACTTACAAAAGCTAACCTCGTACACATTAATCCTTAAACGTTCGAACTTAACGCACTTTTTATTTAGTGGTAGATTTTAAAATTTCATGAATTGCTTCGTCCAGTACATTTTTTAGCTTTTTATATGCTAACAATATTTGGTAATTCATAGATAATTCTACCATTGAAGGTTTTTTTTTCTGGTTTACTAAGAATTTACTATGATGTGTAGTGGTTAAACGTACAAACGTGACTTAAATTGCATGTGTAGTGAGAGTTTAGGCTCTTTGTGAAACTGGTAGGTAACACATGGATCAATAAGTCCCGAGACTAACCCATAGATGGCGCTCGTAGTAAACCAGTAACCACGTCTTTCTAGAGTACTAACCTTTGCTTGAAACGTGTCAAAATTTTAAGTCGATCGGACCAGAAACAGCTGAGTTATCGAGGTTGGAGTAAAGTCGTTTTGTAGTTTGTTTAAACAATGGAAAAAACCGAGTTTCGTGTTCTGATAAAACATTGTTTTTTAATGGGTAAAAACACCACGCAAGCAAAACAATGGATTGAAAAATGTTACCCGGACTCTTGTCCATCAAAAGCAACGATTTGTCGGTGGTTTGCCGAGTTTAAACGTGGTCGTACCGACACAAATGACGCGGAACGCTCGGGTAGACCTGTGGAAGCCGTTACACCGGAAAATGTGAGTGAAGTGACAAAAATTATAATGAAAGATCGTAAAGTGAAG
This sequence comes from Dermolepida albohirtum, assembly GCA_031893035.1. NCBI lineage: Eukaryota > Metazoa > Arthropoda > Insecta > Coleoptera > Scarabaeidae > Dermolepida > Dermolepida albohirtum. The sequence continues at coordinate 410,376 of JAVIWB010004117.1, read as the reverse complement.
CTTCGTGAGATTGCTGAGATGACACAGATATCATATGGAAGTGTATTTACTATCCTTCATGAAAAATTGAGCATGAAAAAGGTTTTTTCCAAGTGGGTGCCGCGATTGCTTTCGATGGAACAAAAACAGCAACGAGTCGCTGATTCAGAAAGCTGTTTATCGCTATTTACTCGCAACAAAAAAGATTTCTTGCGTCGTTACGTGACCATGGACAAAACATGGATACATCACTACACTCCAGAGTCGAAGCGGCAGTCATCTGAGTGGCGCACAGCTGGCGAAAGCCGTCCGAAACGTCCGAAAACGCAGCAGTCAGCTGGCAAAGTCCTGGCGTCAGTTTTTTGGTATACACATGGCGTGATTTTCATTGACTACCTCGAAAAAGTTAAATCGATCAACAGTGATTATTATATTGACTTACTGGTGCTTTTGAAGGAGGAAATCGCAAAAAAACGACCACACATGCAGAGAAAAAAAATCCTTTTTCACCAAGACAATGCACCCTGCCACAAGTCGATGAAAACAATGGCAAAATTGAACGAATTGGGTTTTGATCTGCTTCCCCACCCCCCATATTCGCCAGATTTAGCCCCCAGTGACTACTGGCTCTTTGCTGATCTTAAAAAAATGCTCCAGGGAAAAAGATTTGGCTCAAATGAGGAGGTCATCGCTGAAACTGAAGCTTATTTTGAAGCGAAAGATAAATTTTTTTATAAACATGGTATTGAAAAATTGGAAAAGCGTTGGAACCATTGTATCACCCTAAAAGGTGATTATGTTGATGAATAAAAAAAAATTTTGCAAAAAAAATGTTGTTTTCATTGTTAGTCTCGGGACTTATTGATCCATGTGTTAGATATCGTAACTTTCCAGTCTGTTTTAAAATTTTAAAAAAAACTTACATTTCATCTTCATATGTCGAAGCTGTATGAATCATAGTTTTGAATTGTTTGATATAAATTATCTGATCAAAATTTACTAAATAAAATAAATGTGAACTGAATGGTTTAAATAGTAATACGTATCTATAAATAAGTAGGTTCTTAATGATACATTCTGCATTATAAATGACACGCTGTAACAAAAACATGTTTATATATTAAAATAAAGTGTGTATATACGTGCTTATAATATTAGTGATTAAATATCTACATATGGGTTTATATTATCTGTGACGCTTGTAGCGCACATCTGAATGTTAATTGTGTTTGATAATTATTGTGTCATAAATTAATATATGTGTTTAAAATTAGAAAAGAGTGCATGGAATAACATTTCGATTAGATGAATGAAAATTTCTTGTAGCTTGTATTGACTATACCCAATATTGTATTCCTGTTATTTAACGCAATTAGCCGTTTCAATACTTATTCAAAATACTATATACTTATTTATATACTACAGATTTCGGCGAGTACAAAACTTATACTTTCACATAATGTATATAAATATTAAGGAGGTCCTTTTCAAATAATTTGGCCAAATGTTTTTACATATATAAACATACAATATCCAAGATAAATGATAAGGTATCGATTAAAAGATAAACAATATTATCCATTGACTAAGTTATTTACTGATATCGGTGAATTATCGTCGTTGTAGTGGTTATAATGATACCATAAATTTTTAAAATGCCCAAGTGAAAAGTCAACAAGAAAAGCAAATGCTTTTATAATCGCTCTCCATTAAGGGGGAAGTATTCATTGCGCTCTAAATAAATAGATTACAATCAATATGAATAAGAAATACCAACGCACGGGCAATTTGCAATATCGTACACAGCTATGATATTCAGAACTGCTAAGAGAAAAAGAGAAAAGAATTATAATATGGCAAAAGGTTTCAATTGATACAGTAACATATATAATCTTTACTGTGTATAAATTCAGATTGTAGGTACTGAGACAAAGTAACATATTTTCTGACATAAACATATTTACTCTATCTCAGTACCTACAATCTGAATTTATCTATCCATAGCAAAGGTTAATATCTTCTATTGTTCAGTTTTTATGTTGCTGTACCAATTGATACCTTTTGCAATATTATAATTTCTTTCTCTCAGCAGTGCAATCGTGCAGTTCTGTAGTAATTTTGGATACCAATATTTTTTTTATTTGATCTCATTCCTGAATATTATGGTTGTGCACGACCTTGGAAATTGCCCGTGCATTGGTAATTAATAAATGATGATAAATGTTCTTAAAACATGTAAATCATTCGATTTTTTCCAAATGTAAATTACAACTTTCAGCTATCATGTGCTACATCATAAAGATTGATGCAAATGATCAGCAATTGCAAAAATGAATTAGTCGCCTGTGTCATGGTTTTCCTGATAATAACAAAGTTATAGAGGTAGGTTATACAAGGAACAATTAAAAGAATAAGTATAGAACGATACTTGTGTTTGTATTTATGGGTAGTGTCTATTGTCTCGATCACGATGGGTGGAAACCTTGAACAGCGGGAAAACTCTACTTGTACGAGCAAATAATAAAAGAAACTAGTCGTGAAAAGTGCTTTAAAATTATATGTCATATGACGCTCTATGTAACCGTTACATTAATGATAAAGACTCTCAATCCTTATATGCACACAGCAGGTATATTTTCTGATATGTAGCAAATATTCCCTATTAAATAAATAATAATTCGAAGAGTAATCATAGTTAAAAATGTAATAAATTAAAAACTAATTCAAATTATTATTCAGTTAAAAAGAATGGTCTAGAAGGCAAATTAACTTGTAAATTTGTTTCGTGATGGATAAGGTTTTCTTAGAAAAGAATTTATCACACGTAAAGACAAAATAATTTATAGTTGGAAATATTCGTGACCATTAAATTTATCTAAGTTACGTGTTCTTTAAAAGCTTTCTTAAAGTCAATTTGTGTGAAAAAACAATTTAAGAACACGATAAAAAATTCCAGATATACACGAAGTATATCACTGTATTGCACCGTTTCTGAATGACATTGAAAACATTTGACATAATGAAAGCCGTCCATACGGTCAGACTAATTTCAATTACAATATAATATGTATCAATTAAGAGTTTGCATTATTCAATAACATGAATGAATTCGTATTTGCGTTTTAATTCTTATGTTATTAACTTTTTCTAACATTTTATTTTGTTGTAAGACAGATTTTTTATCTTTCAAAACCGGTTTTACACTTAGACGCGGAAAATATTCAGCTGGTTATTGCTAGGGCTACCTCAACATTTTTTTGTCGTCGGATGGTTTAGGAAAAACACTTTATCTAGAAGATACAGGTCAATAAAGCTTTTCGGAAAGAACGCAATACTTTATTACTTACTATTACGTGTTAAGATCATAATCCACACAAACTGATGAAATTGACTCCTTTCAGTTAAAATGCGAAAAAAAATCTTAAAATATCCCAAGGAATAACCTCCTGAATTTTTCAGCATATTTAAGTAAATGATTGCATAATAAGCTTTCTTTACTACGAACTTTTCTGGCATAAACATATTTACTATTAATCATTTCAGCAGTTTTTGCGGATTAAGAAACTTTACACGTAATAGTGACTAATAAAGTATTATTTTTCTAAAAATCATCCGCGGACAAGAAAATCTTAAGACAGCCTTAGCAATTGTAATTATCACCTGAATTTTTTCCGCATGTTTAGTAAACACTATGAATATAGTACCGGCTTGATAGATAAAAAGTCTGTGTTATAACTGAATAAAAAGTTAGAAAAAGTTAATTACAAAAGAATGGAAACGCAAATACGAATTCATTCTAATTATTTTAACATGTTATTGAGTCTTAATAATGCAAACTTTTAATTTATACATAATTGAAATTTCTCTGACCGTATGGATGACTTTTACTATATCATATTTTTTCAATGTCATTCAGAAACGGTGAAATACAGTGTTATGCTTCGAGTATATCTACAATTTTTTATCGACTTCTTAAATTGTTTTTTCACATAAATTGACTTTAAGAAAGCTTTTAAAAAACACTTACCTTAGATAACTTTAATGGTCACAAATATTTCCAACGATAAATTCTGTTGTCTTAATGTGTCTCAAATTCTTTTCTAAGAAAACCTTATCTATCACAAAACAAACTTAGAAGTTAATTCGCCTTCTGGAACATTCTTTTTAATTGAATAATAATTTGAATTAGTTTTTAATTTATTACATTTCTAATTATGATTACTCTTCAAATTATTTTTTATTTGACAGAGAATATTTGCTACATATCAGAAAATATACCTGCTGTGTGCATATAAATATTGAGAGTTTTTACAATTAGTGTAACAGATATATAAGGCTTCATGTAATATATAATTTTAAAGCACTTTTCACGACTAGTCCCTTTTACTATTTGCTCGTACAAGTAGTCTTCGCATTGTCCAAGATTTCTGTATATACGAGGGTAGTTTGATAAGTAGTGAGAACGGAAAAGAAAAACGAATTTTTTAAATACAAAATAATTTTTATTTTTCAATATATTCTCCTAAAAGAGCAATACATTTATTCCAACGATGCTCCAATGCCCTTATGCCATTTCTAAAATGCGATTCCGGAAGGCTTGCAAAATACTCATTTGCGAAGATGATAAGCTCGTCGTTAGACGAAAATTTCTTTCCACCTAGTGCCGTTTTGGAAAAACGTGGAAGTCGGAAGGGGCTAGATCCGGCAAATAAGGCGCATGCGGTACTAATTGGAAATGCAACTCGTGGATTTTGGACATCGCAACTGTGCTGGTATGCGAGGGAGCGTTGCCTTGGTGAAACAGAACCTTTCTTTGCCATTCTTGGCCGTTGAGCACGAATCTCAACATTTAATTTTTGTATAAGTTCTGCATAATATTGTCCGTTGTGGCACCTTTCTGAAGGTAATCAATGAGCAAAATCCCCTTTGAATTCCAAAAAATTGATGCCATCACCTTGTTTGCCGACAAAGTGCTTTTCGCTTTCTTTGGAGGTACAGAACCACGTTCTAACCATTGTTTCGACTGTTGTTTAGTTTCGGGTGTACTGTAGTGTATCCAAGATTCATCGCAAGTAACAAATCGCCTACAAAAATCAACCGGATTCCGCTTATAAAGGTCCAAACACTCATTGGAAATGCGCAAACGAACTTTTGATCAGTCGTAAGTAATCGCGGCACCCATCTTGCCGAAAGCTTGGAAAGGCCGAATTCTTTCGTTAAAATGTGGTGTACGCGTTCTGTTGAAATGTTTACCATGTCTGCTATCTCTCTCACTTTGAGTCGTCGATCTTGCGTAATAATATTATGGATTTTTATAATCGTTTCCTTAGAAGTCATGATTTTGGTTCTCCAGAGCGCGCTTCATCAACACAGCTTGTTCTACCACGTTTAAATTCATTTACACATCTACTTATTGTGGCGGATGATGGAGCAGATTCACCTAATGATTCCCGTAACTCATCTTTTATTTCGGTAGCTTTCATACCCTTAATTACGAAGTATTTAATCACCGCGCGATACTCTGCTTTTTCCATTTAAACAAAAAGACGTGTTGCTTCTTTTTCAATCAGCTGTCAAAATTAAACTAATCAACCGATTTATCTAAATATCGGAATGTAAACATATAAATAGGCAACCTAAATCACAGTGCATTTGTTTTACCAATTAGACCGCCACCTTTATGTCATTCTCACTATTTGTCAAACTATCCTCGTATGTACATACATATGTATATCTGTCTCGTGTTCGAGATACACAATAGACACTACCCATAAATACACACACACACACACATAAGTATCATTCGATATTTATTCTTTTAATCGTTCCTTGTATAATTTACCTCTACAACTTTGTTATTTCATTATAACTTTGCATCAATTTTTAAGTTATTATTAACAGGCGACTAATTCATTTTTGCAATTACTGGTCGTATGTATCTACCTTTGTGATATAGCTCGTGATAGCTGATAGTTCTAACTTAATTTTGGAAAAAAAGTTTAACGTTTTACATTTTTCAGAACTTTTTCATTTTTTTTTAGTGACACTATAGCTCGCCAGGAGTCTCACCCAATAAATTTATTTTTTACTTTGAGCCTAAACAATTTTATGCCGTAAAGTGAGCCAATGTACATATACAGCCTAAACACATAAAACAACGTATATCGTAAAGGAAACAATGACCATATTCTTAAAACATATTAAGTGAAAAAATTATACAACTTACCTCAAACTTGAATATTAACACATTCGTAAATTTATCCCATTTTGGTCGTCCATAAGCATCGTAACTGTTAAACCCAATGCTCGCGTTATTACATACGGCATCTGCGAAGAGCCAGGCAAAATAATACTTAAATCTAATGAGCATCGTTGCTCCGTTCAGGTACCAAAACTTATATAAAAGGCTTGTATTTTCTACAAATTCCGATTCTTTCACCCTTTGTATCGTGTACGTTGGCAAAAATTTTACATATATGACAACGCATATCATGGCTATCACAACTTTCGTGCATACTGCTTGTATAGGTGAGGGTTCTCGTACAACAACTTTGAGAGTTTGATCTCTATTTGTTCCGCTCTGCAAGTAAAAATGGAAATGTTAATAGATTATTTTAAAATTTAGTGGTAATAACATAATTAAATAGTTTATTTGTATAATGCAATAAAAAGTATTAATAGAAATATCTTGTGTTAAATTTGCTTTAATTTATTTCCCAGTTGAATGTCAAAAGTTTGGGAAAGACTGGAATTAAGAGGATCTGCAACAATGTACCGTGAAATAATATATTTTGAATAGTTAATAAACTAAACGTGATGCGAAATTCTATATTTTATCTTTTTTTAAGAAAAGATTAAAATTATAGGTATAAATGAATTTTAATGAATATTCAGAAAAGAACATAATACTTTTGAAAAAGGCGGGTAATTTTATATCTTTCCTATGAAAGTATGGTAAATAACGGGTGGGCCATCTATCGGTTTAAATTTGAACCACCGGTTATTTCGAATCTGGCAATACTTATGTCATTCTATTCTGTCACAAAATTCAGTATATTATCTCCACTGAACGAAATGAATCGATTTACGCTTGAGCAACGCTGGGATTTATTGGAAATTTATTTCCAAAACAAAGACAATTGGTCGCAAATTGCACGAAAATGTCGTACAAAATTTGGTCGCAGAGAAGGACCAACAGTGCCCGGTATACGCAAGTTTATTGCTAAAGTTCGTAAAATTGGTTTCATTTTTAATGCGCCAAGACGTGAGCGTGCTCGCACAGTGCGTACACCCGCAAATATCGAAGCTGTGGCTGAGAGTGTGCGTGAGAATCCATCAATATCAACTCGTCATCGTTCTCAAGAATTGAACATTTCACGCACTAGTTTATGTCGAATTTTGCGAAAAGATCTCGGTATGACGCCTTACAAAGTTCAATTGGATCAAGGGTTGAAGCCGCATGACCTTCCGCTTCGTTTTCGCTTCGCTAGATGGGCCAACGAGAAACTGCACGATGATGTTGATTTTGCCAAAAAAATCATCTTTTCGGATGAAGCTCATTTTCATCTTGGTGGGTACGTTAACAAGCAAAATTGCCGTATTTGGAGCTCAGAAAATCCACACGTGGTCTTACAGAAGCCAATGCACCCATTACGAGTGACTGTTTGGTGCGGCTTGTGGAGCGGAGGGATCATTGGCCCACATTTTTTTGAAAATGAGGACGGCGCAACCATTACGGTCAATGGAGACACCAATCGCACCATGATAACCGGTTTTTTTTGTGCCCGCTCTTTATGGTATTGATGTCAACGATGTTTGGTTTCAACAGGATGGTGCCACTTACCACACATCTCATGCCACAATCGATTTATTGCGTCAAACGTTTGATGGCCGTTTAATTAACCGAAATGGTGATATCAATTGGTCGCCAAGAAGTTGCGATTTGACAAAGTTGGACTATTTTCTGTGGGGCGCCGTTAAAGACAAGTGTTCCGTCGACAAACCAGAGACAATTGAGCATTTGAAGGCCAACATTCGTGATGCCATTGTCGAGATACGACCCCATATACTCGAAAAAGTGCTAGAAAATTGGTCCGATCGAATGGGGTACCGTGAGGCCAGCCGCGGCAGCCATATGAATGAAATAGTATTCCATCTCTAACCGGAACAATTGTACTTCATAACAAAAAAATAAATTTGGCAAAATTTCAAACCGTGTTTGTTTTATTGCATTTTTAAATTTAAACTTTTAAATGGCCCTCCCGTTTTATAGTTCTTAGGCATTAAATTGTGAGAATTTTAAATTACTGGCAAATTCATTAATAGTTTATTTCTAATTACCTACTGTTTTTGTGTACTGCGTTTTGTCATTATCTAATTTTAGGATAATTTATAGTAATGGTATTTTAATGTCTGAATTACCTGTTTCTCAAATTCCCTACCGCATTACTATGTAGAAATATCTGAGTTTAGTTTATCTTTGACCCTGATCTACATAGTAATAACTACGTGTAGAGATATTAAAATAAACCTTATTGCAAGTTGTTTTAAACATGTTTTAGTGTTTTGTTTTTGGTTTGCGATTACAACTTTCTGAAAATTTAATTCCGATATGGGTAAAACAAGTGACGTTGCACTCAAGAGAAAAACAAGTATCAGTGTGTTTACAACGTGAAATAACACAAAAAGTAGGTGTCTCTATCAATCTGTAATAAGAGTTGTAAAATTAGTCAATGAAAATATTCTCTGTATCCAGCACATCTCAACAAAATTGTCACAAAAAAAGAAAAACTATGGTGTGTGATGATCTGATTATCAAAACAGCAAAAGATAACAGAGATATGTCACTTAAATTGATTCATCAAAACTTGAGAGAGAAGGGTTTAAACATATCAAGGAAGACGTTTGTACGAGGCCGAATTAAAGAGTGTAGGTATCCGGTGAATAAAACCAAAATTTACGTAAAGGATGAAGAAAGCACAGTACCATTTTGTCAAGCTATACTAAGTATAACAGAAGACGATTGGTAAAAGATAAACATCAGCACTAAATTTTTTGAACTCGCTTTTAGGTGTTTTTAAAAATTATTGCAAAATTTGAATGTTTTACTTTTTTCATAGATCATCTTTAGTGACGAATCAGAAGTAGAGGCGTTTCAAACGTTTCAAAGAAGAATGTATCACAAAATAGTGAAACATTCTCCTTTCATGATCATATAGTCATGTACTACAACGGAAGGTCCAGGACAGCTTTACTTTGTTAAAGGTACAATGAATCAAAGACATAAATGAGTGTTTCACATCTTACATTGATACTTTAAATGAAATCAAAGGACCAGACGTCTTTATGTACCACAATGCTACATACGAGAGAGCAAAATCTATAAAATAACACCTGAATACAGTAAACTTACAGTTATTGAATTGGCCTGAAAATTCTTCCGTTATGAATCCTAATGAAAATGTATGAAATACGCAAAACATATAGCATCACGGAACTGTCAAGAAAGCAGTAATTGGGAGTATGCAAAAAAAGATTGTTTTTCTCATTAAAGCAAAAGAGAGATATGCGAAATATTAAATAAAAATAACGATACTATATCTACGTTTTCTAGTAAAATAATTCGCAAGATTCTCCTTTTTTCTGCAGTTATATATTAGAACTAATATTGGGTCTGGGAAAAAGTTCGTGGCGTTTTTCCCGATAGATGGCATTGGTTGCCGATAACTAAAGAACAACAAGTCACAGCGACACCACCGAGGGCTCGTTTTTTAGATGACCTTCCGAACGTTAGTTTGAGCGTAGAAAGATTGTAATCGGTGCAGTGGTTGGAAAGTTATTCGCACTTGAAAATGGAGAAGAATAATGAGAAATTTCGCTATATTCTGCAATATTATTATGATAAGGGGAAGAACGCTGCGCAGGCTTGTGATAAAATTTGTGCTGTGTACGGTGAAGGTACTTTATCGAAATCTGTTGCGCGGAAATGGTTCGCTCGCTTTCGTTCTGGAAATTTCAATGTGAAAGATGAGTCACGCTCCGGTCGTCCAATCACTGAAAAATCTGATGAAATTCTTGAAAAAGTCCAACAAGATAAGCATATCAGCAGTGTCGATATTGGCATGGAGCTAGGCATTGACCACAAAACTGTTTTGAACCATTTACACAAAGCTGGTTACAAAAAAAAGCTTGACGTATGGGTTCCTCATGAGTTGAGCGTGAAAAACATGATTGACCGAATTAACATCTGCGATGCGCTGCTGAAACGGAATGAAATCGAGCCGTTTCTGAAACGTTTAATAACCGGAGATGAAAAATGGATTACGTACGATAATTGGAAGCGTAAAAGATCGTGGATAAAGGATGGTGAGCCGTCACAAGCGTTCGCTAAGCCAACATTGACGCCAAAAAAAGTGATGCTGTGTGTATGGTGGGACTGGAGGGGAATCGTCCACTACGAGCTACTTCCAACTGGTCAGACGATTGATTTTCAACTCTACTGTGCACAACTAGAGAGATTACGCCAGGCGATTGAAAGAAAACGGTCCGAATTGATTAATAGGAAAGGTGTTGTCTTCCATCATGACAACGCCCGACCACACACTTCTTTGATGACCCGTCAAAAATTGAGAGAGTTTGGTTGGGAAGTTTTGATGCACCCACCTTACAGTCCGGATATAGCACCCTCTGACTATCATCTGTTTCGATCTCTGCAGAACTCTCTCAATGGAATTAAGTTGGTTTCAAAAGAAGCCTGTGAAAACTACTTGATTCACTTTTTCGACCAGAAACCACAGAAGTTTTTCACCGATGGGATCATGGATCTACCAAAAAAATGGCGAAACATTGTCGATAATAATGGAGCATATTCGGTTTAAATGAATTCGTCCACGCGCCATGCGGGGACCAGTTGAATTTTACTGAAAAAACGCCACGAACTTTTTCCCAGACCCAATATTTTTCCTTGTGATCTTAATTCAATGGTCAACAGCTGTAATTATGGATTGTTACTTTGCATTTAGCATAGCAAATGAGAAAAAAGATGTAGACAGAATTTCAAATAACAAACTTGTACGCTCCAAAGTTACTTCAAGGTATGAATACCATTTGAAGTAGTCTTGAAAGTTATAGTAAACATCGGGAGCCTAAATTTAGACGATCTTAAAGATAGATCTTTCGTTTTTAACATTCAGCTGACTATGGTTTCAAAAATAGAAGCCGATATTAAATTTGTCGAAAAGTTAGAGAAACGTTCAATTCCAATAATCAATCGATAGAAATTTGGGAAAAAAAACGTTATTTGAATATTATCTAGAAAATATAGGTCGATCTCTTGGTTAAAAATATTTGGTAGAGCGTTCTAAACTAACAATTAACCAGTACAAAATTTAAAAAACAAAACATTTTGTGGGTATTATACTTCGTATAGAAACCCTTAATGTAACACAAAAATCAGAAAAAGATATTTATTAAAATAATTCTGTGGCGTACAGTGAATCCGTTAGTTAAAGTATCTTTATGTAAGAAAAATACTCCCAAAATCAAAAAATCACCCACGAATTTAAATTTAGAAAAAACTAGTTATGGATATTATAAAAATACATGGACAAACTCTTATGGCCAAAGAAAATATTAAACGAGATTTCTGAGGTATTTAAGAAAAGTTTAGAAAATATTCAATATTTTTTGCAGTTATTAGTTATTGTGCATGTTTCATATGGCCGTATAATGACAATATTTTGGCATGTACATATACTTTCGATATTATACATATATATTATCAGCCTTTTTTAAGTCCTCCTTTCCCTGAATATTTGCCATGTTGTATTAGATACAACTATATTCAAAAAAAAAGAGCAATCAAAACAATCCTCGAATCTTACACAATACATAAGATTTACTACTGTGGGCAAAAAATAGTAAGACTTTTTAATTTAAATTTCGCGCGAAAACCCGTTCGTCGAAATATTTTTTTTCTAGGTTGGTATGACTGTCAGTGACATCTGTGCCAAATGTCACATCAAAATAATCATTAGTGTTTAGTATACGCTTGTCTTTCTGAAGTACAAAAAGTGCATTCGGCGATTTTTACAATGAGTGAAATTATTCAACAAAGAAGTTCCATTAAATTTTGTGTACGGAATCAAATTTCTGGTGCTGAAACGTTCAGAATGTTGCAAAAGGCCTTCGTTGATAATTGTTTGTCGCGAGCAAGTGTTTTTAATTGGTACAAATTATTCAAAGAGGGTCGAGAACGCGTTGATGACGAACCACGTCCAGGACGACCATCAACTTCAACTGATGATCAATACGTCAATAGAATCAAGAAATTGGTGCTTGAGAATCGACGATTAACAGTCAGAGACCTTATTGGCATCGTTGGAATATCGGAAGGATCAGTGAAAACCATTTTGAAAGATCATTTGGGCCTAAGAAAAGTGAAAGCACGATTTGTTCCAAAATCACTCAATTTTTTCGAAAAACAGCGTCGCATTGACGTCTGTGAAACAATGCTTTCCGACTATCAAGACAAAATAAAAGGCATCATAACTGGAGATGAGCCCAAAAAATCACGTCAAAGCAAGTCAAAAATCTTACTAAAAAGTCTTACTATTTTTTGCCCACAGTAGTATATGTATAACAAAGATATAGTAGGTACAAAAACACCACAAATAGCAAGTTGTTTTCATGTGTGTTTAAATTTCTGAAACGCTATTATAAAATATTTATATAATAATAATAATAATAATAAATGAGCATACATGCCATTAAACAAACATAACAATTGTAATGCGAAAGGATTCTAAATTAAAATTATAATTTCGATTGTGCGTCAAAAGGAAGAAAATTTAACTGTACCGCTCAATCGAATTAGGATCACTTGCTATTTTTCTATATATCGGCAATAAATTTTGATAAGAAGGTACATATTAAGAATTTCTCTTTCGAAATGAAGTAAATGCTTTTAATTACTCAGTTGACCATCTTATTGAAGCAAGCACGAAATATTAACTACATTATTTATGAAATTACCTTTGTAGCGGTCGATGTAATTTTATGCATAAATATTGAGGTGAAAGTTAAGAGTTATAGTACTTGATTTTAAAAAGAAGAAGAAATAAAACGAGTTATTTATAAAGATGATGAACGAATGATTTGGACGATAATGTATACACGATTCATACATGATGGGAACCCATATCACAGAAAAAAATCTGTACAATATATAATGGCTATGGTCAGATAATTATTCGAATTTAAACTCAGTCAAGAATATTTAAAATACAATCTAAATCACAAGAGCAAGGCGGTAATTTTTCAGAGAAAGTGATTCATATAATATGTCCCAATAAAAGGTAAAAAAATTAATGTAATACAATAGTTGTTTCAAATTTGACAGACGCTTTCTTCTCAGCTTTATTTTCATATAACTCATACACTGGCAATTGGACTATAATAGTATTATTCCATTTTCCGTTTAAGATCAATCAATTTTATGCCTCTCCACCAAACGGACAGTACATATATGATAAATTACCTTCCTTCTGGGAATCTACTCACAAAATAAAACTTCATTGGAAAACAATATCAATATCAGTTATAATCTTCCTGGACACACAAAAATTAATGATCAATTATGAATTTTTGAGTGAGAAATAACTTGGACTTGATACTTTTCCATTTAAAGTTTGCACCGGGAAAGCGTTGGCTAGTTATTTGTACTGTTGTTGTGACAGAAATACCATGTTCCGGTCAATTATTGACGATGTTGTTTCGTTATACCCCTGTACCTACGCCCTAATATGATTGCAATTTTGTAAGATATTAAGCGGTAACCATAACTCTGACCTGAGGCGTTTTTGGATGAATGCATAGAAAGATCGCTTCAAAGTTTTATTTAAATAATAGCATTCATGATGATATACGCATACACACAAATCGGCAATCAATACTATACTAAAGTTTTGATATTTCTAAACATTAAACAGCAAATGGAAAATGACAATATTAAAAATAAATTGCTGCAACTTGAACATGATCAATAAAATTGCACTTCTGGCAAAAGTTCAGACAAGAATATTAACAAAATATTAATGCTTTCTTGCTATATTTTATTAATAGATTAAGTGTCGCTGTGCTTCATATAATTTTAATTTTAAAAAAACATGGTCTCGTGTAGTGATTCTAATTTTATTGCAAATACACTTTTAGAAATGGCCAAAAATGGAGCGTCTTCTCCGAAGCTAATATTATGCATTTTTTAACGAAAACTAAAGTAATATAATTTTAAATAAATAAAATGAATTTGAATGTGACTGTGTACATTGATAATTAATATTTATTTTATTTTTTCATATCATTATGTTTAATGATCGAACACAGCAATATCGCTCTTCTCTTTTAGCAACATGATTATGATCTTAATTTTAAAAGCAAACAGTTTTTGATTTCAAATTTTACGAATAATGAACAGATCATTTTATTTTAATCCTAGTTCATGACTTAATCTAATATGGTCTAAAGTACTTACGGGGTTAGGCGTTGGCAGTAGATTTTTCCCATCGATGAAATCTATGTAATCTTTATAAAATAAGGCAGGACCCGCCATCAATGTTGGAAATTGTAAAGTATAACTGAAATACTCCAACGTTGACGGAATTTTTTTCACGGCATACAGTTTCTGCGTCTTGCTTAATTCCGATTCAGCTCTGGCTATTCCATCGTGTATGCAAAAGGCGAGGCTAGTAACCTTCTGTGTTATAATCATCAAAGGACCTGCCATTGAAAAACAGGACTAAATGGTAAATGCGTGTTTCGAATGTTCGCCGACTTACCAGATATATCTAAAGTGTATGAGGCGTAATCATACATTTGTCTATGTAAATGTATGCAAGATAAATATATCAGTGCTACTGCAAGGACCATTCTGAAAATTTCTCATGTTATTATGTCGGATGGAATTTTAATGCTCTGATACCTTTGCATAATTTGTGGATTTGTTGTGCGTATCACAATGTAGCAAAGAGACGGTAATCCAGCCAAATGAAGCGCTTGCCTAGAAACAAAAAAACCTCTACGAATATTTCAATATTTGATAAAAATTCAATGAACTGTAGATTGCAGGTGATTGCATTGTAACAGTTTCAAAGTAAACAATTGCGTAAACTGATATTTTAAAAATTAAATCTTTAATTTTTTTTAGAATAAAACAATAATCTGTAAACGGATATATATTACAACAGAAAGTTATTCGGAAATTGGAAACAGCCCTCGTTTCAAATAAAGGATGTTCCTAAATTAACGCGAGATTTGAATTAAATAGAAAACACAGTTTTTAGTCTTTTGATTGTTATTTTTTTATTGAATCATAAAGTATATAGGATAGGGGAATAACACATCGGGCAAATGGCCTCCACTACTTTGCATGCACATACGCACTCGTTTGTCTAAATTTGACATGACCATTATGCATAAATGTGGCTGAATTTCGTTGATGCGGCGTTGAATCTCCTCCTTTAATGCACGGGTGGTTGTGGGCTTGTTGATTTCAAATAACCCCATAAAAAGAAATCTAATGGTGTTAAATCACACGATCTAGGGGGATAATTCTGATCACTGAAACGAGAGAGTACACGACCTGGAAATGTCTCATGCAGTAATTGAATTGTTTCACAGGCTGTATGGCATGTGGCACTGTCTTGTTGAAACCACATATTGGCCACATCAATATCATCCAATTTCGTCAAAGAACTGTGTTATCATGTCGTAATATCGAGCACCAGTAACAGTCACTGCTTGACCAGCCTCATTTTGAAAAAAGTATGATCCAAATATGCCTCCAGCTCAAAATCCACACCAAATAGTGACACGTTGTGGTTGCATTTGTTTTTCGACAATCACATGTTGGTTCTCAGAACCTCAAAAGCGCCAATTTTGGCGATTAATAAAGCCATCAAGGTAAAAATGTGCCTCATCGCTTAGGATGATTTTGCTCGAAAAATCAGCGTACATTCGTTGATGTTCAATAATCCATTCAACGAACTCTCTTCGCTGCGCATGGTCATTAGGCTTCAGTTGTTGTGTTAATTGAATTTTGTAAGCATGGAGACACAGATCTTTAGTGAGTATACGCTGTAGAGAACTTCTTGAAATTTGCAATTCTTGTCCACGACGCCGAACTGAGGTTCCTGGATTGTCACCGACACTCAAACGCACTGCTTCGATATTGACATTTGAACGGCTTGGTTTTGGGCGACGAGTGTGTTTGGCGTCTCCAACGGATCCAGTCTCCCTGAATTTTTCAATTAATCTCTTCACAGTTGACGAAGTTAAAACACTATTCCGACCATATTTTGTATGAAATTTTCGAACTGCGGCCGCCAAGCTTTCATTATTTTTGAAATATTGTTCAATGATGAAGACACGTTTTTCTATCCTGTAACGCTCCATTTTTACTAACCCTAAACTGTCAGCTGTCGAATTGTTTTTTTTTTAGAGTTGCCAACACTTTACTACACCCATTACATATTTATGTAAAGTGCATTTTATTATTAATATTGTTTGCTACTGAACACTATTAAAAGAACACTGCGCAGTTTAACTCAATTTTATAATGTTATTAATCTAGTCACTAAAATAAATGGATGTCATCATACAAAAAAAATGTCTAAAAGTGATAAAAATAATACTAATAATAATCCATGTCTTAAAAACCCCCAACGACTTAATGTATAATAATAACACATTTAGATTTCAGTTATATGCACATACATACATATGAATATTATGTGTAGAATTTGAACATGTGATGTCTAATTAAAGACGTGTTATCGTCAAATATTTAATTTAGGCAATTAAACTTTATGGAAACATGCCGTTTATTGGCACTAATCATTTGAATAACTCAACAATCAAACGAAGCATTCTAAAAATATCTCAGATATGAAGCAGTAATTAATTACATACTTTATTGTTTCATTTTAGATTTTTTAACTGCGTAAATGTTAAATTAAAAACTGATTTCTACGTCGACCTATCATAAGTTCTGTCACCCAGTCGCTATTTTGAATCACGTGTTGTTTATTATATGGTGATCAACACAATTAGCACATAGGATTAAGTTTAGTGTCTTTCTAATCTTCAGTTGAGTTTGATCGGCAAGTGAGTAAGGATAGAATAGAGTGTAAAAGAGGATTACATAGCAGTAATTGCTCTATTTAAGTGTAAAATGAAAAATTTGACATTTTGAAAACCACAGTGCATGATAGAATTCTTCGAAAAACTATACGAGTGACACATCGTCAAGATGAACTTGGAACTTTTCCACGCTTGGTGGAACATTTCCGTACACCTCAACTTATGATAAACAGATGGAATAAATCAAAACAGCTATTGAAGAAGTACGGCAAAGGCAAGCACAGACATGAACGAGAAAATTTTTACATTTAAGGAGCATTTTAATAAACAAAATGTCAAGGTGTATACCACAAATGCTCGAGATGCTACTAGCGTTGCTCTCAAAGTCTTATTTTGTCATCACCCAGCGTCAGTTATGGTTTGGTGGAAAGTGTTCCACGAAGGTACAATACAGTTTAATTTTTGCGAAAAAAGGGTGAAAACATTGGCCAGAGTTTACCAGGAGACCATCAACAGTAGACGTTAGAACAAGATTAAAGTCAAAACCACGCAGGATTGGTTAAAAAGCAATGTGCTGAATTTTATAGTGGTTGAAGATTGGTCATGTTCAGGACTTAAATCCCCTAAACTAATGAATTATAATCTAATCTGGTGAACAAGGCTTGCTCTAATCGACATTTTAATTTGGAATGGCTCAACCGATCCTTAGAATTAGCAGCACCAAAAATACTAACGAATTTCATCCGTAATTCTATTGATATGTGACCTGACTGCTTGTGCTGACACAGGAAGAAGGCATTTTGAATAAGGTGTTGTTTGATTACAGTACGCTTTCATTTTGTGCAAAAAGAAAACTAGAAAATAATTTTTTTTATATTGGTTATATGGCATTACTTTGAATATATTACCATTTAACATTAAAATTGCATTTTGCGTGAGATAGTATCGTCAAAAATAAACTAACGTTATTAAATCTTAGAAGATACAAAACTAAAATCTATTTAAACCCTTTAATAAAATATTTAAGTATTTTTCGAACTTTATTTTTTAAATTAAATCTGAAAAAGATCATATGCAACTGCTTCGCAGAAATATAAAGTCCACTACAATTCACTCTTTGGGAAACAACTAAATGTGGTGTAGTTAAAAAATGATTAAAAATTATTGAAATATGTACATTTTAGGATTACATTGTGTTTAGTTTCGATTTGTTTTAAAAATATATCTATGACTTACTTCACAAGTATAAATGAAATTTCTCTTAACCATATCAGAGACACTTGCTTCAAATAATATAAAACACAACGCCAATAGTCGTTGACTCCCCTCTGTTATTAATAAAGCAAACGGACAAAATATTTTAAAACGAATGCTTTGTACATTTTTTAACTTCTTCGAGACATCAACATATACTTAAAAATGTCTATTCAAAAATTCAAATCAATCAGAAAATTGAAAATATAATTGTTGCATATTTAACAATCAGAAATATCGATCACATTATTGAAGTTAAATTCCATTAAAGTAAATTTTCAATACGTCGCATTCATTTTATTCATTCGTTTTCTTGATAAACCCTTTATTACTAGTTATCCCGCCGTTGATGGCGTTTTTAATTGTGCTTCAATTGGTTCAGATTTTCGCATTGTCGTATACACATGCCATTTTCAGAGTGGAGAATTCGATTGTTGTTATAAGTTAAATGACGGTAGAAGCCACTGAACTGGGGCATTTATACCTATTCACATTGATTGATTAAATTTTACACTTGACAGGAATTGTATATTGGAGCATCATCGGTCAATTAATTTCGCATTATCCAGGAAATTGTTTATTTCGATCATAAAATTAGCACTCGATCAATATTAAATCATATACAGTCAGTCGAAAAAGTAGTGTCCGTTACAATTACGAATTTTAAATCGTAAATCACATTAAAGGATTGATTCATTACAAAATGTTTACATATCATTTTTAATTAGTATTTAGTAAGCTTCTGGGCTTTCGGGCTGGAACTGCATCACTGGTATAACTGCCGACGTTTCGTACCCACTCATATGGGACATCGTCGGCAGTTATACCAGGGACGCGGTTACAGCCCAGAAGCAGATAGTATGAACCACGACCGCGGAAGTCTACGTACCAGATTATTTAGTAAGCTATTTATTACATAAGTTAATGTGCAAAATTCCACTAAGTTAAGGCATTAATCTTAAATTTGAAATAAATTAAACTAACTGGTTGTCAAAAAAAATCTTACAATATACATACACTGCCGTGCATATTAGTTCGGACAGCTAGTGAAATAATATTGTATAATAATAATAATAATATATTTGCATTTAAATATAAATAATATATTATTTACATTAGGTCCTTTACAAGATTTATAACCAATTGCAGGCCAATATATCTATTGGAGCATCTACAAATAACTATTATATACGATTATTTTTGAGATAATATTGCAAGTAAGAAACTTGCGAAATTTACCTGCCCTTGCCCCATAGAGTTCTCTGCACCGAAATATGCATTAGTTTTCAAATAAACTTGCTAGCGTGCGTATCTCTGATAAGACCGTATTTCTTATGTGAACTCCTTAAAATGCGAAGAGGAAAACCAATAAGTTTAGAAAAACGTTCTCTAATTATTACTTTTCATCAGGAAGGTTATTCAATGCGTCAAATTTCTGAAAAGATACATGTTAATAAATCGACTGTTAGTGATATCATTTGGCGACATCAACACACGTGAAGTTTAAGAGGTCCGGCACGTTCACATCGTAAGCGAATAACATCTCACGCCGACGATGAGCGTATAAAATTGCTAAGTAAACGAAATAGGAGATTGACAGCACTCGAAATCATCGCAGAAATGAATCGCGACCGTACCAGAAAAATTTCTGTTACTGCGGTGAAAAGAAGATTAAAAGCTGCAAATTTGCACGGCCGCATTGCTGTAAAAAAACCCTTACTTCGACGAAGAAAACGGGCGAAAGCGACATTAATGGGCAGAAACACACAGAAATTAGACACCGAAAGACTGGAAAAGGTTCTTATGGACTAATGAATCTAAGTTTGAAGTGTTTGGACAATCAAGGCGTATTTTTGTAAGAAGAGCGAGTGGTTAAAGAATGCTGCGGGATTGTATAGTGTCAACCGTCAAACAAGGATGAAGTTCTGTGCTTATTTGGGGTTGTTTTTGCTATGCCGGCACAGGGGACTTGAAGCGAATCGAGGATATTTTGCGAAAGGAGGATTATTTAGAAATATTGCAAGAAAATGCAATACCATCGGGGCTACGTTTAATCGGCAAAAATTTTGTATCTATGCAGGACGACTCCAAACACTCAGCAGAAATATGTAATAATTTCTTAAATAGCGAACAAAACAATAATATTTTACAAATAATGATATGGCCACCGCAAAGCCCCGATCTAAACCCCATAGAATTGTTATGGGATGAATTGGACAGGAGAGTCCGAAAAGTGTGTCCTACCTTCACAAATCACTTGTGGAAAATATTGCAAGAAGAACGGAATAGTATACCGAATAGAGTCCTTGAAAAACTCATGAAACGGATGTTTTCGATGAGCGGAATGTTCAAACAAATCTTTGTTTAATTAACATTAGAATTACTTTATTATTATACTTTATAAACATCTATAAACAATAACACAATAAAAATTTTAAGTTTTGACACAAATTAGTTTAACCGTTTTCTCTTTTTTTAAATTTATTTGAGTGTCCGAACTAATATGGAAGGTAGTGTACATCTCTTTCTTATGCGCACTCGGTGAATCACTGAAAATGTATCTATATCTGTTCGTTTAACAATAGACCAATGGATTAACGTTAACTATACATAATTTGAAAAACAATACAAAGCACCAACTCGTACCAATGCGTGAGTTAATAATTACATTAACAAATGAAGGCAAATCTTTAAGAAAAATTACAAAACTTGTTACTCAATTTCACTCTTCAGTGCAACATATGTATTATAGATTAATTCAAAGAAATGGGTAACATTGCTAGTCAACTACATCAATCACATGTAACTTGCTAGTACCCAAGGAACAATTTTTAAATTACGCGGAAGTTTTGAGTTGGTAGTAGTAAAAATAAAGGTTAGCTATGATTTCAATTCATTCAAGAAATTACATATTATAACATGTTTTTAATGCGTACGGTTTTCGTTTTAATTTTGATTTTGAAATATACACCTTAATTATTAATATTCATGCTGTAATAAAATAAAATATAATTTTAGATGTAGTTATTTTTTCCTTGGGCAACTTAAAACACCCGCGAAATTTAAAAATTGTTCCTTGGGTATGATTGAAAGAGTCTATTATATAAAAGTTGTGCTCCAGACTATACGTAGTATTATTAAAAGAGCTCGATAAAATAGTCACGAATAAGATTTGCCAAAGCTCAACTATCTGGGGGTTCAGATTTTTGAAACACTGTTTTATTCAATAATGAAAACAAATTTAACCTTTTTGTAGCTAATAGAAGAATTATTGTATGGAAAAGAACCCAATATCAGATGAACAGAAAAAAATTGATCACCAAATATCAAGCATAGTGAGTGCATTAGTATATGTTATATGAGACCAATGGGAGTTGAAAATATATTCACTATTGATAGGATTATGAACTATACTATTTACTCCGTTTTTTTAAACAAAATCTAAAGAATAATGTTTAAAAATTACAGGTTGAAAAGTCGAATACCTTACGATAAAATATTATAGTAATAATTACATAATGCGCAAAAGCAATTACATACATCTCAACAACTTCGAGTCTGAAATCCAATAAACATTAATGGGATGAATTAGGAACACGAATTAAGAAACATCGTGTAAGAAAGAACGGAGAACTGAAACAGGTGGGTTCTGACCGTATGGAATAGTATTCAATTATCTGTAACAGAAAAATTAATTGGTTCGCTATGCCAGAAGTGTTCTAAAGAAGGATGAACAGACTATTAGGGATTTTAAGGACATTTATTTTCTAATTCACTGTACGGACACTTTTTTTGGTGTGATTTCTATACTGCTCACCATAAATAAATGAACACCCAGTAAACGTTCATACATTTTAACGAAATTTTCAAGAAATATGTAAATTATTCATATTAAGAAATAAAAAAAATAATCGTTCCTTCTGTTTTTTCGCATTTTACTAAGCTATTAGGTATACTTGAAATTAAGGCATTAGTGGTAGCCTGTGGTGTGGTATTCCAAGCCTCTAAAATCCTTTGTCGAAGAACTTTGGTTGGGGATGGTCCTGAGTTATTAATTCTCTGACCTACCATATCCCACACTTATTCTATTAGTGAGAAGTCTGGCGAATGAGGCCATGGTAGGCGATCACCATTAACAGATTTAGCATTTGTTAAAGAAATGAAAACCGCATTGCCAAGGCCACCTTGAGTAATCGAATGTATATTGCTAATTTGTTTATTGTTTATTAATTCAAACGAAATACATATTTCCTGAAAATTTCATTAAAATATGTCAACGTTTACTGAGTTTATTGCTCAATTATACGAAATTCTTTTTCCTTACCAGTGCAAACGTATATCGAAGATATGTAATATATCGGTATTTGTTTTGTAAACGTTAAATTATTACGATTTATACTATGGAGCGATGTAATATATCATAATAGCGTCGGTATCATTGCGTTGTACTAAGTAACAAAGAGCACGCGACAAATTTCAGCTATTCTTTCGTCCCTACATACATATTAATAAATCTTTGGTACATCACACCATTGCTCGCGTTCAAGACATTTATCGTGCTCGTACCGGTCAAACATTGAAGCAGCTTATATCTCGTGAAATTAACATCGCACCCAGATTAACTTACGCATTATTGGAGAAAATTTGGACATGAAAGTTTACAAAAGAAGAAAAAGAAAATATGGTAAAATCTTATTTTTGGACTAAAAACTGTAGCCGACAGAATTGTATACAATTGAGCCTGCTTACGATTGTATGGCATCTCCTAAAGATGTTTCTTCTATTAATTTTTGCGAGATTGAGATATATTGAAAACTGTAATGAAGCTTTAGATAGAATTCTCATTTTGAAAGAAAGTAATAAGCATTTCTATGGCACCCGTGCATAAAGCGAAAGCGTTCTAAGCATGACTAGAAGACAATGTTCTTGAATTTATTAAGGATTATAATTGACCGTCCGGATACCTTAACCTCTCAAATATTGGTTATAGGATGTTCTAGAAGATATGACTTGTAATAGACGAGATCCAAATTTGAAGTCTTTGAAACAAAATATTCTTGAAGTTGCAGCAAAAAGAAAACGCTGGTAAGAGTGCGTAAGTCTATATGAACTTCTAGCTTGCTCTGTCATTTGAACTATGTTGAGGCAGGTGGTAAACACTTTAAATAAATTATATAACATTTGAGAGCCTATTTTCTGTATTTTTCTAATATATTATAATTTTTACGACGAGTTATTCTCCTTTTATACACCATTAAAATACTGACAGTATTTAAGGCTAGAGTGTATATTTACTATTACTGTCTTCATATTCGCTAACTTTAAAAACAAATATTTATTATTGTTAAAAGCATATATACATATAATAATTCTCGTCTATGTAGTGTTAATGAAACAGGTAATCTATTCGGCACGTAATAAATAAATAAATACGAAAATTTAAATTTCAGTCTGTATTTGTTTTATTTTCGTCGTATTATTTTACGTTTAATTCTCATCTGTAAGAGTGCATGAATTTCCAATTTCTTCCGATTTTATGTTTTTATAAAATATAATTTTCTATTATATTTCATTAGTCTTGTATGGATTTGACAAAGAAAAAAAACACATACATCTCACTCTCTAAATTTCATCTCGTTTCGTTAAAATGTACGTTTGCAATCGAAGAAAACAATTTGCAAAACATTTTTCACACGTTTCTGGAGGATATGTCATTTATCTGTTTTTTTGATAGCATTGACCATTTAGTATCATATTTCGGAAGTAAAAATATGTTGTGCAACTTATGTTTAATATACATATATGAATCATATAAATTGTTGATTGCTAAGACGTGACTACATTGTGAATAACAACAATACAATGATTCACTTGTACAAATAGTATAATGTTCAAGCCGTATGACTTTTCTTTTGGTCGACTGTCACAGATATTTATGTAAATACTGGCAGCGTAGTACGCCGTTTGGAATCAACCATAATATAATAATTCTGGTCTATTCTTGCAACTTTTCCAGCGGTATCGAAGAAATTAAGAAATTAACGATTATCTTCTTATTACAGCTTCTGTGACAAACATCTCATTTTAGAAGACGCAAACAGCTGACTACTGTTTATATTTTTTCGGTCTAAAATGAAGAAATTCCACTATTGTCTACTACTATTTAGCGAGCACATCCAAATGATCATGTCACAAATAGCTCGCGATTGCTTGAGTCGTACAAAGAGTAACATGACAACCTTCTTCTATCATGTACATGGGGTACAATCAAGTTAATCCTTCCAAATATTCATGGCCAAAATGAAATTCATTATACCAACGTTTTGCAATAATTAATGAATAACATAAGTGCATTATATTAAGGTATTGTAACTTACATATACCATACATATACATTGTAACAACACACATGGTTGTAGAAAAAATTCAAATCCATTTAAATAGTACTTTGACATATTTTCAGAAAGAGACATTCATTACTTAATACTTATAGGTTCTTATAAGAGACTTGACAGTCTATTTATTTATAAAAGGCTAGATATGAGACGATATCTCCAGATACTCATTTTATTACAAACCAGTGGAATTGAGGTCAAAAAATTGTCATCTTATGTTTAAGGCAATTAAATTCTTAAAGCCAGATCCTTGGGGCCAATCTAATCATCTACCAATTAGACCAGCAATAGTATTTAATATAAAATAGTACTAAAAGTTTGTTTTTAGTAAAATTTTTACTTACATTCCAAAACAAAAGTAACCGATGATTAATCCGAAGAAAAGTCCAAAACCATGTCTTGTTTCGGATTTTGTTTTGGATGGATGCAGAACCGTTCTGAATAAAGAGGCAAGAGCTAATGCAACGAATTGACTTATAACAAAATTGACCTGGAACAAGATAAAAATTAAAATAGATATTTTTTAATTAATAATCTAATATTACTAATTAGCAATTAATTTTTTTAAAAACTAAAAAATCTATGCTTGAAAAATTATATTTTTTATGAAAACTAATAATAATAACCTTCATTTAGGCAAAAAGCAATAAATACAAGAATGATCAAATGAAACTCTACTTTAATCTAAAGAAATTAATTATTAACGCTTAACTAGGAGTTGTACGTTAAGTAATTAATGTAATTTCTGTCAATATTTGAGCATTAATGAAACAATTTATTGGTAATCCTGTTTCAATTTAGCCTACCGTATTTCTTTTGAAGATTGACTCGTTTTACAATTCTGATCTATTATCACTATCTAACGTTAGTATAAGTTAAAATTAAACCACACACCCCGACTGTATCAAAAAAGCACTTATAACTAGTACTAAAATCAAACAAATTTATAATAGAAAGTTACTCGGTTAAGTTCAAAGTGCTCTACTGTAATAAATCATACAAAGGGTACTAGGAAAGTTTTGCAATACAGCTTTGTTTATTTAATTTCTTCAAAGTAATTTTCTATACACTCAATACACCTCTCTATCCTCCGAAACCAATCTTTAAACCAGTTCTGCCAAGTTTCACTAGGGAGTAAAGCACACTCGTTGTCTCAAGCCCGCAGAAGGTCCTCATCACTGGAAAACCGCCTCCCTTTTAGCTTTATTTTCACATGCGAGAACAGTGCAAAGTCGCAGGGAGCAAGATCTGGACTGTAGGGAGGGTGTTCGAGAAGTTTCAATCCTGTCGTGGTCAAATATTCGGTGCAGGCTTTGGCGCGGTGAGCTGGAGCATTATCGTGATGGAGGAACCAGGTGTCCATTCTTGACTTTGGCCGCAGGTTCTTCATAGATCCAATGACTTTAGGCAGGCACTATTCAGTATACCACTTAGCTGTGACTGTCTTCTGTGTACCCAAAACGACGCGATTCATTGTTACGTCATATTGCAAAACTTTCCTAGTACCCTTTGTATTTATGTATAGTTAATAAGTAGTGCTTAACTAATACAAAGAGAACTACAAAAATTTCGCAAAAGAAATTTACTTTTCGCAAACTTTCAAAATAATTTCTACCACATTATATGCATTTGTATGCACTTGATGTCATCCTACGCCCTATGAAAATAATAGCTTCTTTTTTTAGCTGGTTCTTCATATGGGAAAACAGTGCAAAGTTACATTGAGCGAGATCCGAGCCGTGTGACGGATGTTCTAGCAACTTCAACTGGGTTCTTATTGACTCGGCATAGATGGTCGAGGACTAAGCTGGAAAGTTGTCATGTTTAAAAAGCAAAGTACCTGCTCTCCAGCGAGAACAAATGTTCTTTAGTGCTTACAGACACACGTCGTGGTGACGGTACTTTGTGTTTTCAGCACAACTCCTCTTATAGTAAAGACGACGGCTACTATTTTCTGTTTAACGGATAAAGATTTCCAAACGTCTTCATTTTCAAATAACTAGCCGTTATTCTGTGTTCTAATGGGCACGTCATAGTAGTAATGCCAAGTTTCGCCACTTGCCAAGGCGCTAATAACATAACAAGATATTTCATTTTTAAACTTCTTAAGCACCTCTCATGATTCATTTTTGTCATATGGCTATACCGCCAAACTCGATATTTGGATTCCAAATTAAAATAAAAAAGTTTACTTCGCAGTACGCATAAGCCTTTACGATAGGCGTTTGATGGAATGATGACAAGAAGTGAATTATTTACCACAATATGAAAGTAGACATTCATCAGAGAAGGCTTATGCTCTTGGTCTGGTGGAACTTTAAACTGTTCTGTTTTTGTAGTTTCTACCAAGGAACGAAATAATTAATTTAAATATGTGCTGCAGACAATCGGACAGCTTGAACGCAAATCATTTCATGGCGACAACGCGAAACCACACATGGTTAACCACCTATCAAAAATTATTGGATGAATGTGATACCATACTTTGGACATGAAGACTTTAACTTGCTTTGTTCCCTTCAAAACTCCTCGTGTAACGGTCGACTCAGATGAGGCTGTAAATCAGCACCTTCAAAAGTTTTTCGCTGACAAAAGTATATCTTTCTATAATCGAAAAATTACGCTAACCGAAAGAGTGAAAAAGGTAATGAATAAAACGAGCAATATACAAGTGAGTAATTTTTTTTATGTTCATAAATTACCTATGAAAGACAGAAAGAAAACATTATGAGTTTTTCCACAACCCAATATATTTCTCTTAATGATATTACCTGAAAAAATGTAATATGTATAACAGTTCGCGGCAATTTAGTCAAGCAAGATAATCTTGAAACTTGATTATCTAAAATATATGTTTAATTTAAGGATGATATCAGTCTATAGCAATCCATAGCAAATATTTATGAATAAACATATTTTAAAGCAAAATTACAATTAAACATTTTAATGTGGGTTTGAGAATGACAGCATGTGATTAAGTGTAAAACTCATAATCTCATCATTAGTAGCGTTGATATGACAAAGCAGATAAAAATCTTATACGAATAATACGAAGATTTGCACTCTTGAATTACTCTCACGTAACACTCAGAGTCGCACCTGTAATCGTACTGATTATTACTAGTGTTTGCATGTGATAACGATTGTGGAAAATCCAATTTGACATTGCAAAACGTACAACCATAATTACACTACATAGAATGGGTTATGTCGACCGACAAATACACGAAAGATTTAATTTATTCAAATCCACGCTATATCACATAATAAGCAAATACATAGGCGAATTGGAAGATCGTCTTCAATTAATGAATAAAAGCAAGCCAAAGAAAAATGGCAAAAATAACGAGTGAATTATCACGAGCAACGTTATCCAATTTCAGTTAACACGGTCGAAACGTATGTTACAAAAGGCAAATTTATACGCCTACGTAGTAATACAGAAACCTTTTCTGCGTAGAAGTAATCAAGGGAAAAAGCGTTCCGTTGATTACTTACCGACCCATTGGGGTCGGTAAATTGGAAACTGGCCAATAGAAGAATACGATGAGACAAGTTTGAGATGTTCAATTAACGAAGTATTCATAATACGATCCACTAATTAAAAAATGTTTTTGTGGCGTTTCCGTTTTAATCTGGAGATACTTTTCTTACTCAGTTATAAAAATATTACATAGAATCCTGGAGATAATGCAAAAAAGACATCGTCGTGAAATAGAAGTTCATTGTTTGGTATTATTTACGATTAATTTGATAAAATTTGAACTTTAGGTTGCCAAAGCATGTAAAAATACAATAATATTTTACATTCGATCTTAATCTTATTGGGTTAGTATGGAATGAATTTGATTGAAGAGTATTTAAACAGAAACTCTTTCAAGAAACTGATGTGGAATGTTTTCTTTAATAAATAGTATAATATTCCAGATGAAACTTCACTTGCAAGAAAACTATTTCGAAAAATGCTACGTGCCAGACTGTCAGGACTGCGAAAGGTGGTTTGTTTGACTGAAAAAGGCATCTGAATATAATCGGTAGTCCACACACAAACACTGTTCAAAATAACTAACAAATATTTCATAAAAATAGTAAGTTGATTTATCATTTTCTTGTTTCACTATATTTGCGAACAACTATCCGAACACATTATTGTATTTTAATTTGCTTGGACAAATTTTAATATGATATTGTTGGGAGAGTACAAAATGTTGCATTTTTAGTATAGGAAGAATACGGAAATATTTTATTTTACAGAGGTTTTATTGCAATAATTCGTACAAAAAAGATGGATATTAATAATGTATATGATTTCTACGAGCATCTAAACCATTTCTTTCTGATATCCCAAGCATGTTGGGAAACGATATGAAAAATTGGCTAGCCACTCCATTCTCACAATACCAACTTCAATTGTTCACAATGTTTATGACCATAAAAATGAATTCTTTCCTCACTGCTGCTGACAATGGTTTGCAAAATCTTAACCAGAAATATGTGGAAAATTGGCCTACCCTCATATTGAGACGTTTTCTGGACAAATTGTGGGTTATTTCGCGTGCCGTGTTCCGTAAAATCAGAATACGCCTATTATCTGGCTGTAAAATAAACCTAGATTTATCACTGAATAATACTAGGCTCCGTTCACTATGGTTCCAATTATTTTGCAATAAGAGGAATGTAAACGATATACACCAAATATATGCAAACGATTTTTATTGGCTGCGTTCATAGTAGCCTTCTAGCAGACGCATTTCGAATCCGGGCTGCATTAAAGACGCATTTTGGTGTTTTTAATGTTGGTCGAGATTGTCTTTGCCTTCGTCGAGCATCTCGAGTGCCTAAAAAGCAATTCCAAAGTCAAGAAATTTCGCTTTAGCTCATTTCAAACACTTCAGTAACACTTGGGTTCTTCCGCTTTCTATTTAGCCTATGGCCCACAAAGCTTCTGTCTCTGACACATCGTGATGTGTTTCCATTTCCAAGTGAACTTTAGGATATTGACCATGGAGCGTGTTGAAGCACTCTCTTATACATTCCAGCAATGATTGATTTAACGCATGCATGTTGAGACATGTCTGTATATTTATTTTTTGTTTAAAAGGTTGAAACTAGTTTGTGGAAATATTCGTAGATGATATATTAAATGACACTACTTTTTATTATATATTATATACAATATCCGTTAATTGTTTTGAGGAGTATATCGAAAAAAAGTATTTCAAAGATTGTTAATTTACTATGTTTTAAAACTTCAACAAAGGTCGATAGTGATAGACGTAATTGAAGTAATAAATACGCTATACTACAAAACTGTTTATGTACATACAAAATAAACGCAAACTAAGTTATAAACAAACTTTTAATCGCGATTCACAATTTCCGATGAATGTATGTATAAACATAACTTATTGGTTTTACACATACCGGTACTATTCATTGCTACACATTCCAACAATGTTTTGTTTACACACTTTAAAAAAATTTAATAAACATTTGCATAATGTTTAAATTAATTGTTATTTATATTTTTTATTGTTTTGAAAATTATTTTTACAAGTATCAAATGTATTAATATCAAATTATTTATTTAAAAAACCTGCATGAAGAATATTAATTTTTTTTTGCTGCATGTTGATACTAATGTATCTAATTGCCACATAGAGTTTTGGTGTAATCTGCAAACAATTTTCTTACAGTTGTTGGTTTCGTTAGTGGACCCGAGCACGATTTTTCAAATTGATAAAAATGTATAATATTAGGTGCGCAACTAAGTTCTCGCTGTTCTTTTGATGAAAATGCAACTTTATTGTGAAAAAATGTTTACAAATGAATCATTCAAAATATTGCCCATCGCTAGCGACAACTTTTTCCCATCTTTCTGACAGAGCTCGAATACCGTCACAGTAGAAGTGTTCATCTTTTGAGGCTATCCACGAATCAGGCCATTTTGATATGTCTTCATACGAGCGGAACTGCTGAATAGCCAGACCATGTGCCATCGAACGGAACAAGTAATAATCGGACGGCGCAATATCTGGGGAATATGGCGGGTGAGGTAGGACCTCTCATTTGAGCGTTTCTAAGTAGGTTTTAACGGGTTTGGCAACGTGAGGCCGAGCGTTGTCATGTTGCAGAATGACTTTTTCGTGCCTCTGCTCGTATTGTGGCCGCTTTTCGCGCAGCGCTCAGCTCAATCGCATCAATTGAGTTCGATACCGTTCCCCAGTGATAGTTTTGTTCAGTTTCAACAGCTCATAATAAATAACACCGCCCTGGTCCCACCAAATACACAGCAAAACCTTCGCAGCGTGAATATTCGGCCGAACCGACGACGTAGAAGCATGACCGGGCAGTCCCCATGATTTTGTTCTCTTTGGGTTGCTGTAATGAATCCATTTTTCATCACCCGTAACGATGCGATGAAGAAAACCCTTCCTTTTTTGCCGCTGGAGCAGTTGTTCACAGGCGAAAAAACGACGCTCAATTGTCTCTTGGCTTCAAATCATAGGGAATCCAAATTCCTTGTTTTCGAATTATTCCCAACGCATACAATCGTTGGGAAATGGCTTGGCGGGTAACTCCTAATGCTGAAGCAAGCTCTTTCTGCGTTTGGCACGGATCCTCATCGAGCAATGCCGCCAATTCAGCGTCTTCGAAGGTTTTTGGTCTTCCTTCACGCGAACGGTCGTCAACATCGAAATCACCGTCTTTGAAGCGACGGAACCAATCACGGCACGTTGTTTCACTTAGAGCAGCATCTCCGTAAACTTTTTGGAGTTCTCGATGCGATTTAGCCACCGTTCTCTTCGAATGAAAAAATAAACGCAACACTTCCCGCAAATGACGATTATTTGGCACAAAATCAGACATTATTACACAACCAAAAGTATATGACGCAAAAACAAAATCACTAATGTGTCAAAGCGGTTTGTTTACCATATGTCTAAGCTTAGTTCATGACGTTTTGATTATGTCACAATCGACCAGCACTTACTACTGGAGCCATCTCTTGAAAAACAGCGAGAACTTAGTTGCGCACCTAATAAAAAGTTTGCCTCAAATTCTGTGCCGTCAGCCAAATTGCTTGTGATAAATCATTGAAAATATTGGGGAAGGTCTACAGTGGGTGAGTTTAATCAAAAACATGATCATATAAGTGGTACAAATTGAAAGAATGTCGAAATCAATTGAACTTCAATGTTTTCGACTAATACTTTGTCAAATAGTAATAAAAAATTGTCATTTTGTTTAAAAATGGTTTAGCCGATATTTTAATTATGAAATAAGTACATCTGCAACATGGCTTATTTCAAAAAGCTAGATTTTCTTTAAAAAGAGCACCGCAAAAAGGTTACTGGAAACACGCTTGAACGGACCAATTCGGATCTACATTCATGACAAGAATCATGAAACATATGGAAGTTGTGTCAAAATCAAAATAATATTGATTGTTATCTTTGTCCTAATGTTGTTCATTCTGTATTTCTTCTAGAAAGACAAACAAATAATATTATCTGAGGGTTATAAAGCGTTTGAAAAGGAGAGAGTGTTCGCCTAAAAATGTCAGATTATGGAACAAAATTTTAGATTTTGAGCTAAGATCATACGCCGTCCGGCGCATTAACTTGCAGCAAATTTTTTATTAAAGATGCAACGAATATCACCAACCAAGTACTCTATCCGCTAGTTAATGCTTGCGTGACGCCTTGCTGTTCTCCAAACTTGAATTACCACTTTGTGTTTAAACCCATTGAAGCCATAAGATATTTTTTAGAGACTGAGTTGAAGACTATACAAAGAAGGGCCTATAAGAAGTGTTTCGGCAATTAAATTAATCGTTGGCATAAGTATACTGCATCAAATGAGGTCTACTTTAAAGACGACAAAATGAATTAGGATGTATTTAATAAACAACTTGCGATATTTGTTTGACAGAAAGCAGAATAAAATCTCACACTTAAGTCTATAACACATTTACGCTCTTTAAAATTAAAAAATAATATAGTGGAATTTCCCACGTCATTACAACTATTTTTATGAAAACAGTAACTGTTTTTTGTTATGCTATTTATTTTCTACATTATTAACAGTCCTACATTACAAAATAATATATGATTCGACTTTTAAAGTAGAAAAAACAAAACAATAACTGATACCAACTATACATATTTACATGTACTTTCAACACACTGTGTCTATCTATGCTCATTAACATATCGATAGATAAGAATATGTAAATAAATTGACCAAAAACAATGAGATAAATATTGAATACACTAAATAATAAAGAAAACATTCGTCAAGCAAAATTTTTTACTCTAATTTTGTTCAAAGTGTTCTTACGCAACAGTTTTGTACTAATATGCTATTAGTTCTATAGTATGAAAATAATTTAAAAGCAAACCAGATTTATCTGTAAAGATATGATATTTGAAAATAAATTAAATAAAATTTCTCTAAATAAATTAATTGAATAGACAAAATTATATATTCTGTATGTACATTTACTATGTACAGTATTGTGCAAATTAATTGAATCAAACACAATATAACTAAGAAAACCGTTTATTTGTCATATAATCACGATGAGATGGTATAAAATTATAAATTACTAGTAAGTTAATAAGAGATATGCCCTCCTTTGGCTGCGATGACAGCCTGAACTCTTTTCGGCATGGAATCTATTAATTTTTGACAGTTTTCCTTTATTTTCTCGACCCGAAACCACACCTGAATTACTGCTTCTATCAATTTTGTCTTCATTGTACAGTTCATTTTATGTAACCAAGCCTTACAAATGGCCCACAGATTTTCAATTGGATTTAAGTCTGGAGTATTGCCAAGCCAGTCGAGGAGGGTTATTCCTTTTTCCTTGAAATATTTGACCATAATCTTCGATTTGTGGCATGGAGCTGAGTCCTGTTGGAAAATTGCACCTCCGTTTGGCTCACATTTCTTTAGATCTTTTCCCAAATACTTATCCAGTAGCTATTTATATTTCTGACTGTTCATCATGCCTTCTATAGGCACCAGCGATCCAGTCCGCATGTACGAAAAACATCCTCAAAACATGTTCTTTACAGGATGATTGACAGTCTGATCGATATGAGCTGTAGTGTGTTTTTCATCTCCACTTTTTCTCACTAATTTTGATCGCTGCCCCTGCATAAAAAAATGGGACTCGTCTGAGAACAACGCCTTTCTCCAGTCTTCCTCATTCCATCCGGCATATTTCTTGGCCCAAATAAGCCTCTGCTTCATCATTCGTTGAGTGAGGAGTTGCTGGTTCTGTGGTCGAATGGCTTTTCTTCCAGACTCTAAAAAGTCTCATACGAACTGTCGAGTCATGCACTTTCACTCCAGCGTCGGCTAAGTCTTTTTGTAGTTCAAAACTAGTTTCTCTTGGGTTCAGCTTGCTATTTCTGACCAAAAAAGTGACATCCCGGGGTGTCATCTTCCTCTTTCTCCCACATTTTCCCCCTCGTTTCACTTCAACTATTCCGGTATTCTTTTTTTTGCTTTAGGATCTTGCTTACTGCTCCTTGACTAACACCATATTCCTAAGCAATATCTCTCTGTGTCACTGAAGTGTGCTCACTTAATGTTACAATCTTCTCACGTTTTCTGGGCGTGATATCCATATCGCGAACAACCGGTAAAAGCACAATATAAATCAAATTTTGAACTTTGAAAGAGTATATGTGAACAAACTCTTTAAAACGCACTGAATAACTGTGTAATGTGTTCCCAGTAATATAGGTTATGTTTTTTGACATAACTACTGTCAGAACTGACCTAACAATGTTGTCACATGCACAAAACTAAAAAAATAGTCATGATTCCATTAATTTACACAATACTGTATATATATATATATATATATATATATATATATATATATATATATATATATATGGTATAAATATTTCGTGGAGTCCCTTTTCGTTTATCCGATTAAAGCTGAAAGAAAATAGCAAATTAAAAACAAAAACTATATAAAAAAAGTATTTATATCGAGGAACTTTGGAGACGTTTCAATTGCCTATGGTACATTACTACTAAACCATTCCAATGATAACGCGAGAGTTGTTGTTTTGGGTTCAGTGTTTTAATAAAAGAAGAAAGTTGCGCGCTAAATGCCGTTCAAAATCCTATTTCTACTACATGTCCTCGCCCAAATCTATTCACTTCCAAAGTACCCTGCATCATAGCGATTGCATCCCAACACTTTGCAGTTGTTTGTACATTGACTTTGCCCAAACCTGTTCCAGATTTTTCTCGCACTCTTGACAATTTGATTCGAATAAATTAAATTTGCTTTCATTTGCCAAAATTACCCTCTTCTAAACCGAAATTAGTTTCTAAATAAAAAGTTTCAAATTGAAGATGCTTGGCAATATTCTATTTGTTGATCGGGGGCTTTCTCGCAAAGAAACATGCATATAGCAGCTTTTGTATAAGTTACGAAGCTCAAAATATGGTCCCTAACCTTCGAATTCGTCTTGATTTTCCTAACATCTCGTTTCTTTTTTATTCTGCCTAGTCGAACCTTACTTGTCAACAATTCATTTGTTTTATACTTTTTATATTACTAAATATCTTTCTAATTGCAAATGTCTTCATCGTCATCATTTCTTTCATTTATTGACTCCAATGCTACTTTGACTCGCAATCTTCATTTATTTTATGGTTTCTAATTCAAACAAATTCAACTACATCATTTCCGCACATTAAACTTTTTCTTCATACAAAGGGTACTAGGAAAGTTTTGCAATATGACGCAACAATGAGTCGTAGGAAGCTGCTTGTTGCTACATGTTGAGACATGTTCATACGTGCATAGTAGCCGCCGCGCCATGTCGATGGGCTCAGTTATTCATTAGCAGTGAGAATGTAAAGTGCTTGCGGTGGCATCGTGGTCACGAAATGAGATAAGGGCAATTTTGCGTTATAATTTCGACGTGCGACTTGGTGCCGGGAGATGCTAAAAAAGTTTAATAAGGGACTATCTCTGTATGTGGACAACATCGTGACAGGTGACGAGACTACTATTACGATGTGCCGACCAAAGCTCGAAACAAAATTTGAGTCTTTGATGATGAGGACATACCCGTATTTGTCAGAAAATCCCGATCAGTAAAGAAGAAATTGATAGCTGTAATTTTGAAATAGAGTGGAATTGTGGAACGCGTCGTTTTGGACTCACAGAAAACAGTCAGAGCTAAGTAGTATACTGAACAGTGCAGGCTAAAGTCACTGGATTTATGAAGAACCTGCGGCCAAAGTCAAGAATGGACACCTGGTTCTTCCATCACGGTAATGCTCCAGTTCACCGCGCCAAAGCCTGCACCGAATATTTGGCCACGACAAGATTGAAACTTCTCGAGCACCCTCCCTACTGTCCAGATCTTGCTCCCTGCGACTTTGCACTATTCCCGCATGTGAAAATGAAGCTAAAAGGGAGGCGGTTTTCCAGGGATGAGGACGTTCTCCGAGCTTGGGACAACGAGTATGCTTTACTCCCTAGTGAAACTTGACAGAACTGGTTTAAGAATTGGTTTCGGAGGATGGAGAGGTGTATTGAGTGTATAGAAAATTACTTTGAAAAAATTAAATAAACAAAACCGTATTGCAAAACTTTCCTAGTACCCTTTATACTACTCGAAAGATTCCATACTTGAGATTTTCTTTAACATTTTTTTCCATTTGGTAATTATTTTGCACAGGCTGTTATTGGATAGACAGCTTCTCCGTGCGTTCTTTCACATCTCTTTCCTGCTTCCCTTTATAATCTCTCTAGATATCTGAATTTTTGAATTTATTATATTTTTCTGTTATCTATTTGGATGTGGATTTATTTGTCTTCACTATTATGACAATAACTTCCATTTAATTGAAATTTATCTTGAGGTTTGTCTTGCACAAATAATTACAAACTCAAATACAATTCAAGCTCTAATAAGATTATATTTCTTTCTAAAGGCTTAATGTATATAACTCTCTCATTTGCTAATGTGCATCTTGTTTCTTGATATCGTAAATCATTATTTGTTGTGTTTTCTTATTTTTGTTTATTATTTTGATAAATATAAAACATTTGGGAATAATATCTTAAGGTTACCATCATACCATTTAACGCTCAATGCCATAGAAGTGTAGTGTGGGCTCAAATAAAACATTACATTAAAAAGAACAATACACAATGCCATGTTGTTTTCCGATATAGTGGTTTTAATAAACAGAGAATATGATTAAGTTTCATGCAAACAATGAACTAATGTGGCCTTTACTGGATGATTTTATGCAAAAGATAGACTAATTTTGTTAATCATGTAAAAAATAGGTACATGCTTAATTAACATTATTTGCTATCATTATTATATTATACATTTCAGTAGAAGAAGATAGATGGCACGTAGTTAAAATTCAAAATTATGTACAGCAACTAATCATATTCATAAATGATTATTATAGTGCACTTGCGTTAATATTTTATTCAAGTTCTTTCCAGGTAGCGCTGTACGGTATTCCGATAATCGTCGTACTTTTTTCTAAGGGGCGAACAGTCTATTTATACTATATAATTTTATTCTTCACATTTAAATACATTAATTATCATTCGAAAATATTTTCTGATAATAATTTTAAAAATACACAAGAAAATTCGTAAAAGTACTTATTATAAATGAGCAAACATTACTCATGATAACTATTTACTATAATCCCGACAAAGATACTATCTTATCGCCATCTCTTGATTCAACGAAATTTACTTTTAAATGTTTACTTACAATTCTCAAATCCGCTTACGCGAATTGTTTTATAAGTATGTATCTTATCAAAAGTGTATATATTCATTCTTAATTGGAACTATTGAATGTTTTAATAATTAGAACTATTAAATGTTTAATAATTAGAATTATTAAATACTTGAAATAATGTCTAAATAATAGTAACGAATTGGTACAAATCAAGAAAGGTAAATAACACTTTTAAATTATCCACCGACGCTGACAGTGGATTTTATAACGTTACTAATACATTTTTAAATCTCAGGCTTTTATAAACATTGAGCAAACAGTTGTATCTAAAAAACTAGGGAATTTGAAAGACTAAATATAAAGCAGTAAATATTCAACAAAAAAAAAAAAAGCCAACTGTTTTCTTAAATGAATACTGTTTGCATAATTATAGAAAATGTTCTTTTACTTTTGTTATTGTTAAAAGTAGACAAAAAAATATATCAGGCAAACCTCAAAGACCTGGTTGTCCTGTAGAAATGCTGACCGAAGAAAGCATTAGCATTGTTAAAAATTTTGTGATTGCCTGACCATCGAATAAAAATTAAAAAACTATTACAAACGTTGCTATTTTTGAATAACTTTTTAGGCAAAAATCTCCATGAATCTTTTATAACAAACAATTATAGCATAAGATGAATATCAAAACCTTTTTCGGCTATTGGTATATTGATAAGGATCAGGAGTGTTCCACAGGGTAGTGCGTTAGACCCATTATTGTGTCTAATATGTAAATGATTTAGATTTGAAAAATATTATCATGTTTGTAGACAATACGACAAATTGGTTCAATCTAAATATGTATTCTGCTAACAAATATTTCAAAATCAATGGCAAAAAGACCGTAATACTAAAATTCAAACCAACAACTAACAATCGTTTCCATTCTTATTTAGTACGAACTGATGGAAGTAGTATTGAGCAAATTGAACATATTAATACGTATTATTCTCCTGTTGAACATGTAGGTAGTTGATCACTTCCATTCTGTGATATCTTATAGAATTTTTATCTGGAGATTGTCAATGAAGCCTATAGGGCCTCATTCTACAAAAAAGAAGCCCATATGAACAATAAACCAAGTCAAAGTGCGCAATAGTTATAAATGTTTAGGAGATTGGCAGCTACCGCTTATATTGCACTCGAAATGGTTCTCTGCTGGAAATACAGAAGCATTGACTAACATTCTCGAAGAGGAATCCACGCTGTCAGGCAGTTCTGCTGCTCATTGGCCATTGCATATAAAGACATCAATACAATCTTTTGAAAGAAATGTTAAGAGTTTACTTTAGGGGAAGATTTCTATTCAGTTCATGAATTTACTGACAAAATATATTTTATGTATAATGATTTTAATAATACCAAGTCCTTCCAATTTTAGTGAACAACAAGTCAATAGTGACCTTCTGAACGTAAATGTAATTGGTTGGAAAGTTATTCGCACTTGAAAATGGAGAAGAATAATGAGAAATTTCGCTATATTCTGCAATATTATTATGATAAGGGGAAGACCGCTGCGCAGGCTTGTGATAAAATTTGTGCTGTGTACGGGGAAGGTACTTTATCGAAATCTGTTGCGCGGAAATGGTTCGCTCGCTTTCGTTCTGGAAATTTCAATGTGAAAGATGAGTCACGCTTCGGTCGTCCAATCACTGAAAAATCTGATGAAATTCTTGAAAAAGTCCAACAAGATAAGCATATCAGCAGTGTCGATATTGGCATGGAGCTAGGCATTGACCACAAAACTGTTTTGAACCATTTACACAAAGCTGGTTACAAAAAAAAGCTTGACGTATGGGTTCTCATGAGTTGAGCGTGAAAAACATGATGCATATAAAGACATCAATACAATCTTTTGATAAGAAATGTTAAGAGTTTACCAACATTGACGCCAAAAAAAGTGATGCTGTGTGTATGGTGGGACTGGAGGGGAATACTACGGCTACTTCCAACTGGTCAGACGATTGATTCTCAACTCTACAACTAGAGAGATTACGCCAGGCGATTGAAAGAAAACGGCCCGATGATTATTTACATGACAAAATATATTTTATGTATAAATGAGTTTTAATTAATATAGCACCCTTGATTATGTATCTGTCCTCTCTCATTATTTTATAAAACTACTTGATTCACATTTTTCACCGATGGGATCTATATATATATATATATATATATATATATATATATATATATATATATATAGATATATATATATATGTTATACATAATGTTTTCCTCTTTTATTTTTGTTATTTTGGTGGGATTATGTGTTGTTGTTATTATGTTTCCTATAATAATTGGTGTTGATTACATATTGGCGTTAAAATTTCATAATTAGAATAGTATATACATACATGTATTATGACTATAGCTTCCATGTCATTATAATTGTCAAAGGAATTTTATAAAAAAAAGACACCAACGCGTGTGTTCATTCTCAGAATTTGGCGCGAAAAAAAAGAAATTTTACCTAAAATGAAATGCATGTGAAATAGCGGAGACCGAACATGGGAATCTCAAGCATGTAAGGTGAAAGTGTCTCAATCAGAAAAGTAAAACATGCTAACAATTCTCTGTAATTCTCTATTGTGAGAGAATTCTAACTAATGACTTTAAAGCGAGAGACTCTTGTAAATACTAAGTTTTATATTACGCTTTTGCGTAATTGCAAGATATAGTAAAACTGTAAGAAAAACTAATTATATCGGAATTGAGCAAGTTGCTGTTAGAAATTATGGTTTTACTCCGGTAGACCACCCATTAAATGAACCTAGCATGTCCAAGTAAGTTGTACATATTCACCAAGTTTAGAGAAAAAATTATTTTAATAGAGTTGATGAAATTAAAATCGCGTTTACGGAGCACTTTGACGAATAATATTTTCATAAAGGTATCTACGTGCTTATTGTAGCAAACGCCGTCGATGTCAAATGACATTATATTAAGAAGTAATATATGTTTTGATGTTTCTTTTCTACATTACTTAAGCCGGCAATAACCATAACAATTTTTTCTTGCGTTATCACAACTATTTTTTATTTATTTTAATACAACGCGTCCAAAAATGTCGAATTAACTCGAGCTTGCAATTGATATAACAATAAAAATCGAGTGTTACTAAATAAAGATCAATTTAAAGGTGACACGCAATGCTTTAATATTCTATTGTTCGATAAAATGCTTCTTATTGCCATAAATTAAATGTGCAGCGAATACAAAGGAAGTACTTTACAGACAATTTGAGCGACGGTTATACATACGTACAAATTATGCATATGCGAATTCTAATAATCCATAGAATTATAACTATCTAATGGCTGAAAGATAAAGAATTTTAATTTTAAAAGTATTTGGTATTATCATTATTTGGTATTACATTACATAAATAAGTGACATAATTCGGTATAACGTGTGTGTCGATAAAATATCTATGTATTAAGGTGAT
Source organism: Dermolepida albohirtum (assembly GCA_031893035.1). NCBI lineage: Eukaryota > Metazoa > Arthropoda > Insecta > Coleoptera > Scarabaeidae > Dermolepida > Dermolepida albohirtum. The sequence continues at coordinate 369,364 of JAVIWB010004117.1, read as the reverse complement.
TCTATCTGAATATTTATAGCTTAAAAAACAGGCGTTAAAAATGGTTACTTTATGATAATTCATTGACCACATACAAAAAATTGTTAAAATAGAAGGATTAAAGTGACTTATTATTAAATAATTTATTAATATTGTCAGGATTTTAACGCTTATAAAAAAAGGAATAGCTCATCGCACAAAACTAAAATATACATATTCGAAAAAAAAAGAAAACAAGTTTAGAACGTTTAACACAATTTATTTCAAGTGTTTATATTAAATGTATGCACATATACCCCAGCTATATTTTTGCTGCAACTTGAAAAGTACTTCGTTTCAAAGACTTACATTTGGATGACACTTCTTACAAGTCATATTTTCCAGAAAATACCATAATCGATAATCGAGAGGGTTCATGTCAAGTCTACCAGACAGCCAATCAGATACCTTAATAAACTCACAAATCAGCAACATTCTTTTCAGTCAATTTTGAGTCGTTTTCGCTTTATGAGAACATGTCGTATTCTGTTAATCACTCATTTCTTGCCCTTCAAACAGACTTCACCACAGTTTCTTGGTACACTCGGAACGATGCTTTCGCACCAATCTCGAAAAAATTCGTCCGAGAATAAGATTTTACAATTCCCTTCTTTTACCGTAGCGAGTTAATAACTTTCGCTGTTTCAGTTCCTACACCGCACACGGCTGATGTAATAGGTGGTGTTTAATCCTTGTGTAAGTCACCATATTCAACCCTTCCTCAGTTATGCAAGATATTATTCTGGATGCGATGTTTATTTCAAGGGACAAAACTGTTTGTTTGTCTCAGTGGATTTCAAGGGATTCTTGGAAGAACAGCTGTCACAGAGTTTGAAGTACATATAGGTAAAACACGGAAGACTGGTACGAAGACGATCAGCAATATTACTAAAATTTCGAAAATACAACAACTTACGATATACAGAACGTTCGATAATAACACATGGATCAATAAGTCCCGAGACTAACAATGAAAACAACATTTTTTTTGCAAAATTTTTTTTTATTCATCAACATAATCACCTTTTAGGGTGATACAATGGTTCCAACGCTTTTCCAATTTTTCAATACCATGTTTATAAAAAAATTTATCTTTCGCTTCAAAATAAGCTTCAGTTTCAGCGATGACCTCCTCATTTGAGCCAAATCTTTTTCCCTGGAGCATTTTTTTAAGATCAGCAAAGAGCCAGTAGTCACTGGGGGCTAAATCTGGCGAATATGGGGGGTGGGGAAGCAGATCAAAACCCAGTTCGTTCAATTTTGCCATTGTTTTCATCGACTTGTGGCAGGGTGCATTGTCTTGGTGAAAAAGGATTTTTTTCTCTGCATGTGCGGTCGTTTTTTTGCGACTTCCTCCTTCAAACGCACCAGTAAGTCAATATAATAATCACTGTTGATCGATTTACCTTTTTTGAGGTAGTCAATGAAAATCACGCTATGTGTATCCCAAAAAACTGACGCCAGGACTTTGCCAGCTGACTGCTGCGTTTTCGGACGTTTCGGACGGCTTTCGCCAGCTGTGCGCCACTCAGATGACTGCCGCTTCGACTCTGGAGTGTAGTGATGTATCCATGTTTCGTCCATGGTCACGTAACGACGCAAGAAATCTTTTTTGTTGCGAGTAAATAGCGATAAACAGCTTTCTGAATCATCGACTCGTTGCTGTTTTTGTTCCATCGAAAGCAATCGCGGCACCCACTTGGAAAAAACCTTTTTCATGCTCAATTTTTCATGAAGGATAGTAAATACACTTCCATATGATATCTGTGTCATCTCAGCAATCTCACGGAGCTTCACTTTACGATCTTTCATTATAATTTTTGTCACTTCACTCACATTTTCCGGTGTAACGGCTTCCACAGGTCTACCCGAGCGTTCCGCGTCATTTGTGTCGGTACGACCACGTTTAAACTCGGCAAACCACCGACAAATCGTTGCTTTTGATGGACAAGAGTCCGGGTAACATTTTTTAATCCATTGTTTTGCTTGCGTGGTGTTTTTACCCATTAAAAAACAATGTTTTATCAGAACACGAAACTCGGTTTTTTCCATTGTTTAAACAAACTACAAAACGACTTTACTCCAACCTCGATAACTCAGCTGTTTTTGGTCCGATCGACTTAAAATTTTGACACGTTTCAAGCAAATGTTAGTACTCTAGAAAGACGTGGTTACTGGTTTACTACGAGCGCCATCTATGGGTTAGTCTCGGGACTTATTGATCCATGTGTTATTAAGGAGAGGAAAAGGGCCTGAAATCTGTCGTGTCCTCTTTCACATTATCTATGTACAATGCAATGATAGCGATGCAATTATAGTATTCGAACCATCCATAGTGTATATTATAATATATTGTAATTTTCCGGCAGTGTATATACAGTATCTGTCCAATATATTAGGGCCACCACAAAATATTTCAATTTTATTAAAATACTTAAATGAACGAACAGTTTACATGCAAAGACTTACTAAAAACTATATAAAATTGAAATGTATATTTTATTTATCTAATCGACTAACATTTGAAGACTTCACCTTTTGCTTTTAGTACAGCCCTAACTCTGTTAGGCATATTATCTATGCAGCTCTTGATGCACTCTTTAATATCTTCGTTATTTGTATATTTTTCTTCAATGTTCACTAATTAATTGTTGTTGTTTCTTTTTACGTTTAGATCAGGCCAATTTTCTGACCAGAGCGTCCAGATATTAATTAATTTCTCTTATATACAACCTTCGACGAATTCCATGCTGCTTCATCTTTTCTTCAGAAATGATTTTATTATTCCTATACTAGACAGTCAACGGTTTTCTGTAGCAAATTTAATGATAAGACGCTCATTGCGGACGAACGTTTCTATTTTTTACGACAACTTGATCTCCCGGAACCAGTGGCAGGAATGTTTTGTTTTATTAACTGAGATATTGCACTGTTTGTCCAGAAACTTCTATTTCTTGTTGTGTATAATTTCCTCTCTTTAATAACGCGAAAATCCTCGTTTTATTATCAGTCAAAATGTCTCCTCAACCACAATGTGCGAACAAATTAAAATTGGCAACAGCACCAATTGTTAAAAAATAACACGCTTTGGTTTGTAAAACATATGAACGATAGCTCTACACTAACAAAATGAATAACATACTAAATCCCTTTTCTTAAAGAAGAGTGGAAATTCATTCCAAGTTGATACGATATGTATGTATATTTGTCGGAAACAGAGTAATAACTAGAGTCCGGATTAAAAAGCATTAAAAATATTGAAAAAAGCGCTTAAAAAGCCTATCGATTTTCGAAAAAAAAGCATTACCATATGCAAAAAAAGCACGTACATTATACAAAATTGTATAAATTATATATACATTATTGATTAAATAAACATTGATTTTGAGATTTATAATAATTTATTTTTATAACATTAACATTTAAGTACTTCAACAAAAACATGTAATAAATTCAGAAAACATGTTCAGTCATAAAACTCAAATATTTTAAATAAAAGAAATTTTTAAAACATTTTTAATTCATAGATACAGAGTAATATTTAATAATTATAATTGAAACATGTGTTTTAAAATGAAAAACCTTAAATTCTTTTTATTAACAATTTTTAATAAAAACAACATAAAAAAAATTATTTCCGTTTGAAACACGAAATTATTAAATGTTCATTTAAATGTTCCATTGTAAAGTTCTGTCGTCTATCACTTAAAATGTTTTTATAATTTGAAAAACTTCTTTCGACATCAACACTAGTTATAGGGGCATATTTAAATTTTGCCACGACAGCTGGATCCATATTTAATTCTTGAACTACCTCTCCACTTAAGACCGAGGATATTTTACTTAAGGTTTGAAATCCCTCGTTCTTTGACAAAACATCGTTGAGTTTTGTTTGCACTGTTTGACCAATGCGCCCAGGTATACCGTCTATGGCACTTTTAAAATCATTAATTTTTTTAACAGATTCAACTAATGACAATTGCTGCTGCTCTAAGGATTTTATGGTTTTACTTACAAGATTAAAATGACATTTAATAAAAGAGAGACTATTTTTCAATTCTGCTTTTTCTAAAACGGCTTGGCAATCTCTTATCGATTTAACAGCAGTATCTGAAAGCTCGAACACAAGGTTTTTAAAATCTTCGAAATGTTCAGCGTAGTATAAAGCAGCGTCTAACCAAGTTCCCCACCGAGTTAACACTGGCTCAGGTGATAATGGAATGTTAGGCAATCTTTTTCTGAAGAGTTGCACTCTTAAAGGGGCTTTAATGAACGTTTGTTTGCCATTTTTTATTAGTTCATTAACAAGAGGGAATTGAAGCCGTATAATTTCGGCAACCCGATTAAGACCGTGTGCTAAACAAGTGCAATGAACTAAATTTCGATAAAAAATCTTAAGATTTGATGCAGTTTTAACCATATACGGTGCAGCATCAGAAAGCATTAATAATATTTTGTCATAGGGCACAGCCTCGGGTAGATAAAAATTTGTTAATGTCTCATTTACAAATCTTGTAACTGTATTGTTATTTGTTGGTTCCAGCTCTTTTGAGCATATCAAGTATCCTTCCGTTAATATTTCCTCATTAAGCACACCTATAATTAAGTTTGCAACATACCTCTCGCAAACGTCTGTAGTTTCGTCTACGGTAAACCAAATGTAATTATTACCCACTAGCGTTTTTATTTTCTGGATAGTTTCTTTATATACAGAGCTAACATAACATTTTCGAAGGGTACTTTCATCCGGTACATGTATCTTGCAATATTGTTCCAAAAATCTTTTAAAGCTATCATTTTCTAATTTGTTTAATGGTATATCAGACTGCACCATAGCTTTGCATAGATCAAAATCAAATCGCTGTTGTTCGTTATAGCCAGAACATGACTGTAAGGATTCACCAATTGTTTGTTGCTTAGATTTATTTGTAAACCTTTGTAGACTTTGTTGATGCAAAACTGTTTGCACATGTTGTTTAATATTGTATTTTTTGTCGCACTGAATCTAAAATTAGGAACAACAATGATGTACCAAGGATTTAATCTATAAGAAACAACTTACCGTTTTTATACAGGCTCGGCAAAATAATCTACCATTTTCAAAATGCAACTCTTTATATTCTTTAATCCATTCGTCTACCGTGGGCCTCTGCTTTGGCATTTTAAAATAATTTTACACAAAACTAAACTAATTCAGTTTAACAACGTGTAAACACACTTATAGAATGTAATAGTTCATGAAATGTTTGTTTACAAATGCCAAAGACACCGGGGAACTCTAGGAACGGAGGTGTATCACGTGTTTGTGATGTGATATTTCTAGCGGCACTGTTTGCTGATGCGACGCGATCAACGGGGAAGTACCTACGTGTGTATGGAGATGCGGGGAAATAGTCGACATAATGCATATTTAGATTCTCATGTTTGATACGTTGTTATTTTTTAATTATTTTTATGTTTTCCATACATCTTTTTCTACACTAAGTATATTTCTGATTTGTTTATGTAAACTTATACGTAAAAATATTAAAAAAGAAAGCTGTAAATAAGCACAAAATATTAAATTAAGGACAAATATTACTAAAAAAGCAAAATAAGCATCTGAACATTAGTGCCAAATGACTTATTTTTATATATTTCGTACACATTTTAATACTAAATGTATCTGCTTGTAATATTTACAATAAGCTTAATGCCTAGAAATCCGGACTCTAGTAATAACGAATGTATTAACAAACATTTCCTAATCATTTTAAGCATATAAATCCGATATTATTAAATATTACTTCACAGGTAAGAATTTTATATTCTCTTTAAAGTGGCCATAATATTTTATCCAAGAACTGTATATCTGCCTATAATTTTGTTGCATCTTGTCAAGGCAGTAGCGGTAACAATACAATTTATTTTTAATTTTTATCATTTGCATGTTTTCAAATTAATTTATTTTAATTAATTATTAATTGCTTTTGAGCAAAATAAATCTAGGTTATATTCTTTAAATGTTAAAGTTTAATTTTTTTATTGTTGTATTGTTAAAGACACGTACGTTTCATAATGATGAGTCATCAAATTAATTTTAAACTCAATATCATGCAGAATGCATTTCAGAAACAGCCTTTTGAATACATTTTTACTATATTAATTCGAAAGTCGATGACAAAAATTTACATGAATATGAAACAAACAAGTATAATTAATAAGCACTTATTAACTTTCAGAAGTAGTACAAAATATAATTAATTAACAATCATTACTTGCCCTGTCGTTAAGACAATCTAATACGATACTGTTACTAAAATAGCAGTATACATTTTAAGAAACGATTCAATACACCCATTCTTGGACACCAGCCAATGTGTTAATACTAATGCACTCGTATTTCTTTGTTAATCAACGATAATTATTGGACATCAGATGAAATAGAAATGGGCGTTGTTAATCCATTACTAGTACGTACTATTAGTTTCCCATTAAACGAGAAAGACGGTTTTTGCAATACCGCTATATTATGCATGTATTAGAGGCTACACACCGAACGATACAAAATTAAGAATGTTCTGTGCATGATTTTAAATTAATTTGAGGTTATTTCATTAGTTTCTTAAGTTTCACTATTTGTTGCAATTTACATATATATATAAACACATTTGAGTAAAAATGTAGTAGTATTTGAACTGAATCAAAAAATTTATTGTCCGATGACTGTCAAACGATTCTGAAACAGTCACCGTATATACGAGGTGTGACTAAAAAAACGGACTGATTGTTCTGCATATAAACAGTGAGTGCATAAAGGGTACACGATCGTATCACGTAACATACTCCTTCTATATTACTGTCATCGCAAAAGTTGCGCACCGCTTATTTGAAGTTTGGCCTTCGTTCGAAGTTATCTTGTACATATATGTGCTCCGTCATGTTCAGTGTTCAAGTGAAATTCCTTGTAAAACTTGGAAACTCCACCACAGGAACATATGCTTTATTGAAGGAAGAATAAAGAGATGCGTGTTCATCCGCACTCAAGCTTCTGAGTGTTTCAGAAGGATACGAGAAGTGTTCGCAGACGATCTACGTTCAGGACAATTTTGTACGTCAAAAACGGATGCGAACATGAAGAGGTCGGAAAAGAGATCCGAAAAAAACGTTAGTTGTTTAATTTATAAGAATCGACAAAATAAGTATTAGATAAATTTTACACGCAAATTTTAACCAGAAGGAAGAGTATGCGAAAATAATACCAAAGAATCTCACTCGACCAAAGGAATCTTGATTGAATATTAATTAAATTTTTACAAAGCGTTATAACTTATAAGTACGATCTCGAAACTAAGCACCAGTTAATGCATTGAAAAAACCCAGTTCAGCCAGACAAAACAAGTTCGAATGAGCATATCGAAATTCAAGGCAATATTTAGGACCTGAAAATCAAACTGTGAACCAACACTACTATATTAAGGTTCTGACTACGCTTCGTGAGCGAGTAAGAAGACGACGACCAGAATTGTGAAAAAACATACCTTGATGTCCTTATTAGACATGTTCCGGATCGTACTGCACTGTCTGTAAAGAATTTTTGGCCTAGTGTGATATCTATGTGTTAGAAGATGCACCCTATTCACGGTATCTTTTTTCTATTTTCCATGATCAAATTAGCACTGAAACGAGGCACATTTTGTGAGATAGAAAAAGCTTTGAAAGAAAAAGTGATAGAAACCGTGAAAATGCTTTAAAAAAATTTTATCCAAATAATTACATGAGAGTATAATGGACAGAATTTCTTTTTTGTTTTAAACATATTTTATTTAGATTAAATGCTGCTTCGGTTAACGATAAAATTACATTTCTTAATAAAATTAAAGTCAAAATTATACTCTCGAATATTAAGCATCCAAACATTGATTTTTTCAACGGAATTGAATAACAACATCCTATAAGAGGATTATATAGTTTAATATTTGGTTTAAAGATCATTCTTCCATCATTATTTCACAAAGTTGCATTTAGCTTAAACAATTTTCAAGTAAAATTTCTTGCAACGTAGATATGTCGGAGAAATAGTCAATTTCTGAAATGCTTTAACATGATTTTTTATTGTCACTCCTGTGTAAAATACCAACTAAGTAATAATATTCAATAGAGAGAAACTAAAATTACAACAGATACAGTACATAGAAAATTCATGAATTTTAATGCAATAGGATTTTATTTTAAGCACCGCAATGTGTGCATAAGTAAGTATAGAGATTAATCAAAGACATCATTATTACAAAAACTCTCATAATCTCATAAAATAACCTTGCAGTACCTAACTATAATAGAAGACCGATAAAGTAACATCTAAATGTAAAGTTTATTTTTGAATATCTTTGACTAAACACATTTAGTGCAGATTTTTCAGGAAAAACGTATCCTAAATAAAAAATTTCTATATTTCTTGACGTTTTTCTTGTTGTGAGTATGAAAAAACGCCGTCAGCAATAGCCGATATTAACTACACAACTGGATTTCATATTTGTACTTTCAAAATGCTTTCTAGTTATTTATTTGAGAGTAATCATTTTAAAAGTATGAGTAATTAAAGTATTAATGAATCATTGGACAGTACTTTTAAACTATGCAATTCAGTCGTGTTTTTCCATACTCACAACATGAAAAACGTCAAGAATAACCGTGTCTATATTACTAGAAAGTATTTTTTAAGTACTAATATGCAATCTAGCCGACGTTATTTTCTATTATTACTTGATAGCGTTTTCCGTAGTCGCAAAAATATTTTCTGTATAATTCCTGCAAAGAAAAGATCAAATTATTAAATCTGATACGATAGTTGTTTCGAATTCGATACATGCTTTTTCCACAGCTTTATTTTCATGTAAACCTAAACACTCAGGGAGCCAATAAAAACCCTTTATTGTTTGTATCCTAGAGACGTACATATTTGGACAACTAAGTGGTCATTTTCAATGGAAAGGAAACATGAGCTCACAGTAAACCTACACTCAAAGAAAGTCTAGTAGAGTGTTTGAAATTTAAAGGTAAAAATTCCTTGAGATGAAATAAAATAGAAATGTTTTAAATAAATGTCAGTAGGCTGCAGTATAAACTTGTAACTTAGTATTTTACATAAAAAAAGAAACGTAACTTAAAATAAAAAAATAGATTCTAGAATAAAAATTAAATAATAAATGAAGTAAATAAAAACTAATATTACAAATGAATGTAAAGATTAAACATGTTTTGAATGAACTTTAAAAAAAAATTTATATTTTGTATTCAAATATTCATAGACGAGGGCTTTACTGAAACGATATTTTCTGAATTTTCTTTTTTAACTCTTCGGAAATTAATTTGCAGCGCAATTGCCCATCCATAGGAATGTTTAGTATCCGCGCAAAAACAAATCATTAAATGTTGTTTGGAGAACATGGTGTATAATAAGTTGGACCATGTGTACCAATTCATCATGTAGGAAGGATTTTATCCAAATAATTACATGTGAATATAATGGACAGAATTTTTTTGTGTTGTAGCCACATTTTATTTAGATTTAATATTTCTTAGATTAAGGATATAATTACATTTCTTAATACAGTTAAAATCAAAATTATATTATCCAATATTAAACATTCAAACATTGATTTTTTAATGGAATTGGATAACAACATTCTACAACAGGATTACATAGTTTAATATTTGGTTTAAGAAATTTGGGTTTAAACATCATTCTTCCATCATTTTTTCCACAAAGTTGCATTCAGATTAAACAATTTTCAAGTAAAATTTCTTGCAACATAGATGTACTGAAACAGAAATAGTTAATTTCTGAAACGTGTGGTATACGATATGTTAAATTGCCCAATAATATGGTGCAATGGTAACGATTCATTTCATTTAATGCATATACTTGAATTTCTATGTATGTATATTAGGGCGGGTTAATTTTTTTTTTGATGAAGCGTATAGCAAAAACGTAATCTATAGGTGATTCTGAGAAATTTTGCTCAAGAGACTATAGCTCTAAGTCGGGTTTGGAGCCCCCCAAAATTTCAAAATAGATATTTTTCCAAACGGTTTGACATTACATCGGCATTGATTGAACTAGGACACAAAAAATTATTTGTGGAATATTATTTCATTACACTTTCAGAGCAATTTGAAGCTCCTGAATTGTACGCCTTTCTCGAACAAATTGTGGCTGATTACGTGTTCCAGGTTCACGCCAAATTAAAATACGCCTATTATCTAGATTTAAGGCGAATCTAGATTCGTCACAAAACAATACTTGTGCCCACTCATTGTGATTCAAATTTCTATTTCAGCCCATATTCTTCGCGACCTTTTATGAAGAGTAGTTAGTGGAACGCATACTAGGGGTCTTCCAGCATATATGCCAACGTTATGAAGACAATTTCTTATTGTTAAGAGTTAATACTACTCTTCTCGTAGTAGCAGCAAGTTCACTTCTAAGCTGCGTTGCGTTATGAGTGCGGTTTCTACGTGCAAATACTGTTAGGTATCGATCATCTTAGTAATGTAGATGCTGGGCGTCCTTGTCCTCGTCTTCTTTGAACATCTCCAGTTTCTAAAAACCGATTCCACAAACGCGAAATCACACTTTGGCTAACTACAAAAACTTCAGCAACAGCTTGCTGTCTCCGTCCGCCTTCCAATTGACCTATGGCTCTCCATGCCTGTGCATGATTCAAAATCACGTTGCCTTTCCATTATTACTCGTAATTACAGTTAAAAAATTAGCTATGATACTGAAAATGACAAAATGTAACTGTAGTCGAAATCGCTGGCATACACGTTTTTATATCCTCAAGTATGTAGTGGCGGTTGCAACGAAGCACTGTACAAGTTGAAACCTGACAATGCATTCTGTTTCTTGTTTAAAAGTGTTATAGTTGCAATATAAAAATATTTACGTGTCTTATATTATTTATTTATTTTATTATTATTTTTTTAAATATCCTCTAATTGTTTCGAGCAGTGTATTTCTAAGATATAGAAATATTTTTTCGTTCAATCATGAGTAATTTATTTAGAGATAAACATTAATTTTGCTATTATCAGTCAGTATAGTATATGAATTCTATTCACAGTTCAAGTACATACTATAGTTACGAAAATATGTACAATTTATATGAGAAATCTAAATTCGTAGTCTTGTTTTGAAAGTGATATTTGAACGTATGTATAAGTAGTCACGGCTGAGTATTCATACTACCTTCTAAAGCGAATCCGCGTCTTCTCGCTTTCAAATACATATTGTATTTAAATGCTAGTAATATGAGGAGAAGGTAAACCTTAAAAGTAATATTGGTATTTAACCGTGATTGGGAAGAGATATTACCTTTTTCGCAAACTATAAATGTATGCAAACTAAAAATCTATTTTTGTGTTTTTAAAATATTTAAAATTTCTTATTATCAAGTTCATTTCGAGTTATTTAAAGATATAAATGTTAAGTTATTTATTTAAGTCCAATATTGAAGAGAACAAAAATATCATATATTTAATGTTAAAGAACTTGCGTTAATATAATACAAATATTTGTAAAATTCAAACAATATGTCAGAACTCATTCACAAAACTGTAAATTAAGTAAAGTAGTTATATACACATGACTGTAAATCAGAATGTTATTATTGTTAATCCAAATATGTTATGTTACCGGTTACTGACAGTATTTTAACAATATTAAAAACATAAATTTGCGATATTTGATTTACAATTATAGGAGGATGAAATAAAATATTCTCACCCTGACAAAGTAAAGAAAGTTTCATTTTTAAAGTAAATATTAATTTTTCAACGTAATCTTCTTTCAATCCTACACACTTAATCCAGCAGAGATAAAGTTTCTTTCTGCCCTTCTGTATAGCAAGATCAAAACAGTCATCAGATATTTCATTGTCAATTGAGCCCAATTTCTTTCTAGCTAGCTATTTTTGCAAAATGAAAAACAAAAACCCAATAAGAGCTAAGCCCAGTGAATAATGTGCGTGTGAATGTAATTCGTAAAGTAAACCAAATATTTTGTTTAGGCGATTAATATTGAACGAGCTGGTGCATTATCACGATGAAACACATTTTTTTTTTTGGATAACATAACGTTTATTTTTGATTTGAATGTTCAATTGCATAATATGGTAGTTTTCTGTGATTATTCTTACTTTTTCGGGGTAGTCAACGAGTAACTACACAATATGCATCCCTCTCAAAAAAAAATAGAATAGTAGATGGAACTGCTTTGTCCTCCCCAAAACAATTGAACCAGCTTCTGACCATTGTCTAGATCGCTATTTTGTTTCAAATGTATAGTAATAAAACCAGATTTCATCAATAATTATGAAGCACCGAAGGAGGACTACATTGGGAAAATAAAACTTATCGAAATGTTGATTATTAGCAACGCTAGGACTCATCTGATTGAGAATCTTTTCATATTGCTGATGTAAAATATGTACATACATATGTGATTATAAATAAATGAACATTTTTCTTAAACTGGCGGCAATTCTGCAATTTTGTGTTGATATGTTTGATTTTTAAAACTAAAATTTACCAAACATTTAACAAGGTAAACGTCAAACAAATATGTTATTTATTCAAGTAATATATGTTTCCTTTTCATCATTTCAAACATATAAATACTATTTAAAATCTCTATTTGCGGAATGTAACATATATGCATATGGTTGAAAAAAATCAGTTTCTCATCTTTTCAATTAAAAAAAATATTTTTCGTATATTATATTGTACTTAATAAACTGAGAAAGTTGTGGACAAAGTTGTACATTGTAGTAATTAGATCTGTTCCTATCTGACAGTAACTAGAGTTATTTGGTTTATCCCCATTGAAGGAGTGGCACGTTATTCGGTTCATAGTAATTTATATGAAGTATGATAAAAGTATGATAAAAAAAGTAAAAATAGTAGTTACAATTTTGTGTCACTATTAAATTATATTACCTATACATTACTCCAATAAATGTATTTATATGCATATTGTTAACAATATGTTTAATATTTCTATTGATACAACAAATAAGCACAATTATGTGCATATACACATATTTACAATAGATATAAGTACACTGTTGCGAATGCACAATATAAGTGTAAACTTTACTTGCTAATTTTGGAACAAAGACGAATGAAAATAGGCATATACAGTAGTGTATACATATAAGTGACTAATATAAAAAGTTTATTGTTCTACATAATTTTCAAAAATAAATAAAAGAAACTGTTTTATAAATAGTACATTTTCTTAATAATAGTATTAAATATAATAAAAAATAATAAAGATAATAATACCAGTATTTAGCATGATCACATTTAGTAAACATTCCACTTCTCACGCATTTAGGTAAACTATTGAATAGGTTTGTTAGAAACTCATATGAAATGTTATTCCATTCTTCCGAAAGGATATAGAAAAGTTCAGACAATCTAAATAAACCCACAGTGTTCGATAACATTTAAATCTATATTTTGTGGTGTCCAGAATAAAGTTCGTACAACTTCTTGCTGCTGAATTTCATTTAAATAATTTTTAATGATTTTAACGTTATGTTTTGGATCAATGCCATGCTCAAAAATGTAATTAATTCCAATTAATCTGTGTATCTATTAGTATAGCATGTTGCTGTATAATCTTTAAATATTTTGCTGACGTTAATTTTCCCATACTTGTACATACCGATGTCCATGTTTCACTGTTAACTGTATACATGATAGGTTATACGCTTCTTCAACTTTTCTGCGAACATATTGTTTCCTTCTGAATCCGAATATTTTAAGTTTGGGCTCATCTATCCAAAGTACGTGTCATCACTCGTTCAATGTCCAATATAAATTCGAACCATATTCCAACCGCTTCTATTTATTACCCTGTCGTAATAATGGTTTCCTTCTTGCAACCCAACTTTTAACCCCCGTTTAATTAGGTGGCACCGAATGGTAGAAGGATGCACTCCTGTCGATTTGCGAAGATTTTCTGTTGATTTCGTCCTATTTCGCACCGCGAGGATGTCAATAGCAAATATTGATCATACTTTTCTGGTCTTTCCTGTCCTCTTTTTAATTAGCCACCACGCCAATTGCTGGATACTTTTTGATAATTTTAAAAATTGAAAATTTAGGACATTACTTTCTTTCGACAATTTGTCGCTAACTTAAATCCTGTTGATGAAAAAACACAATCTAGTGGTGATTTTTATCAGATATTTTAGGCATCTCACTACCCTTTCGAGAAAGTAATCTAATCAGAATATGGATGATAGAATAAAATGAATTGTTATTTACAGTATCGGTTTACAGTAACAAAAAAATATTTACAGGTCCTAGTACTAAAGTAAACAAATCCTTTATCATTAAAGACACAATAATTAAACTAAACGCTCAAAATCTAGTGATATACTAACCCAGATTGGACACAAATTATCCTTAAACAGCTAACAAAGTAATTATCATTAATGGACAGATTATCGGACTAGGATTAACTAAGAATATTTTCACAGAAACTAGTTGAATTTGATGGAGCCTGTGGTTGGATGGAAACCAAGATGTGCACATCTTGGTTTCCATCGGTGCGGATCGCGTATATTTTTCGTACCCCTTTTGAAATTATCTGCTGATGATGACAACTTAGTTGTCGAAATGCGTATACAGAATTTTACAAATAGTTAATTGTGGAAAAGGGGTTATATATCAACCTTATTGATCAATTCACAGAAACTGCTTTCTCTTTCACTTTAGAATACATTTTCAATTTTTAGAAAATACTATGAGAGGAAAAGTAGAATATTATTAAATATGGAAACAATATCATTAAAGAATTGAATTTTTTGTAAATGCTCACTTACTTTATACACATTACTGTATGCATTTACAACATAAATAAATGTATACATACTTATTGAATATCCAAATAAAACACTATTATGTTTTGCCACTAATTTATTTGTTACTATACGCAATTAAATTAGAGACTGTGTTTTCTATAACTATTTACATCTCGTCGGAAATTTGCCCTAGTTACAGATACAAAGTAACTATTGTTGTTTCAACTCTTACGAGTCATGTATAACGACGGGTAGTAACAAATAAATTTGTGTTAGTATTCTATTTGTATAGTTAATCAATAATAAATTTCAACAAAGTCATGGTTAACAATATGAAATGTGTATGTGTTTATTTATTTCAAAGAATATGTACAGTATGCTTCACCTTAACTTCAGGACTGGAACCGCGTGTTCGATAAGTCTGGTGTCGTCACCACTTGTATGTGACATCTTCAGGGCTTAACTGTTGATACTGCTTTCGTAGTCGCACTGAGACTGTTGAAAGTCTGTGGTTTATGTAAGGATATTGGTCTCGGGTCAATGGAGCGTCGAGTTGTTTGGAGATACAGAATCGCCAGGTCTTCTGTAGGAGGTAACCATCATCATTGTTTAGGTTACTAAGGTGTTTAGACATCTTTATATATTCTAGGATTTTTCAGCCATGGTAATGACTAGTCCGGGACAGAATTTTAGTAGAATTGGACTGGATATAACGCTAAGGTTCAAACCTATGCTCAGCCTAGTTCTGCGTTTGCTGAGTATAGGCTTGATACCGGGCACCATATCCAGTTCAATTCTATTAAAATTCTGTCCCGCACTAGTCAATGCTATGGTCGAAAAATCCATGAATCTCTAGAAATCTCTAAACATCTTAATAACTTAAACCGTGATGAAGGTTACTCCCTACACGACGCCTAGCAATCCTGTATTTCCAAACAACTCAACCGTAACTATAACGGCCCATTGACCTGTGACTAATTCTTAATAAATCCCTATATAAACTCATCCACCGCAATTACACTAGTTTCAGTGCAAAAACGAAAACAGTAGCAACGATAAAGTCCTGAAGATCTCCCATACAAGTGGTGACGAAACGACGGTAACTGAATTATCGACGACGCAGTTCCAGCCCGGAAGCCAAAATGATGAAAGGGTGGATAACGGCCGCGGAAGTCTACGAGCCAGATTATATACAGTATATAAATATTTTTTTGCACTATTTACAAATATAAACTATTAATTAAATTAAACTATTTAGTGTGAAAATGCTAACAAATATCCCATTGTTCTACAATATGAGCCGATGATGATGAATCATCATCGTCTGATAGAACAATACAAAGTTTTAAGCATAATGCATGAACAAATTAAATTGTTTATGTACATAACAAATATATACATACATATGTATATCATAGCCTGGTGGAATTAATTATGAACAGTATTCAACAAATGCAAATAATAAACACATCGCTTCAATATAAATTATATAAACAGCACGATTTTTCTTTGCCGATAGGTCATCAGTTAAGTCGCACTATCTCAGGCATTAAATTTATATTATTTATTTATGATCTCCGTATATCATTTATAAAATAAGAAAATAAACAATTTAATATGTAAAAAAATGTTTAAGCATCTATTAATTATGACGTACCAGATTCGTCCTACTAAACATTAATGACGTTATCGACAAAGAAAACACGTATAGAGTATAGAAATATGTAAATAACTTAAAAACTTATATATATATATATATATATATATATATATATATATATAGCTTTTAATTTGTAATAAATTAAAGGCTCACTTTGTTCATTGCTAAATATTTCCTTATATTTTTTATAACTTCGTCGGGACTGATGCAGAATACACGATGGTAAATAATTTAATACATAAGGACATTACACATTTAAAAACGGTTTTTCAGTTTACACAAATATTCTAAAATTACTTTAATTACATCTACGTATATACATTGTTGAGCTTTAGCCCATCTATTACTCGTATCCGGCCAGTGGACTTTCAGTACAGACTCTAGTCCAATATCATTTTATGTTTCCTGAGATTTCTCCAGTGCTTCGGTACCCATACTAGTCATACTACATTTTGTCGGACCAATTCTCTGAGTTCTTCACTACATTCTCATATCAGCCTGGATACTATCTTCAATGCTCCTAATTACAGTCTGGCAGTTGGTTAGACAATGAATCGATTTATGAGTAAGTCTCCGTAATATTTTCTTCCGAGCATTTCAAAATGACGGAAACTTTTACCTGAAATATCGATGTATATTTTCTCAGAGAATATTTGCAGGCTGTTTTCAAGCTTTTAAAATAGATTTATATAGTTATGTACCAGTGTCCCGCGTTGTATTACATCGGAGCACTCTTTTTCCATCTATGTCATTCTGGGATAACTATCTCGAATGGAGAGTTAAAAGCATATTTGAATATCGTATGATCTATTAACATAACAAACTAATCTAAATTCTTGCCTTCGATCTAATTGTTCATTACACGGAGTGTAACATACTCTTTAACTTGCGAAATCGCCGTTCTAAATCGTTGCGATATAACTTTCAAGTTACTTTCATGGTAACATAACAGCAAATGTTTTACTTTTAGCTAAAAGCAACCAAACATGTCGCAATACATATGAATAAAATGTATTGTAGCTAACAAATCTACAGAATACTATCTGCCATACCAACCATAAACAGTAATGGGAAGCCAAAACTTTTGATTATCATCAAAGCAACAGAAATGTTGCTGCACAAGTAAAATCAGTTTAATTATTATGAAGAGTTAAATATAGAGCTGTGTAGCGACGAACTATGGTATATTGGCAGCTAACGGAATATAAGAGACGTTTTATGGTTGGAATGTATAGTGTCTGAATAGATATTCAGATATTCTAATTCTAGGATATCATTCCAATATTATCAGACCGGAATAGTAGATACGAAGTAACAAAGACAAACGTACACGCTAACCTCTTTAAATTTTATGCAATTGGCTCTATAAAGCTCATGAACCACATTATGCATATAATAACAAAATATATTATTCTCTTTACTGTAGTATATTAAAAATAAATAATAAAAAGAATAATAATAAAGTGAAATTATAATTTTTAAAATTGAATGTTAAATCCACAAACATTATCAAACGCGGAACGAGTTATATCTGTATGTGTATACACTTCAATTCGAATAAAATCGGGACAATATACTAAGCACTAATAAAAAACGGAAACAATGAATTTATAGCTGCTTTCTTTATGATATTAATTATGAAACAAAACAATACGTTCTACAAGGAGTACCTAATGGCCTAGTTAAGATATCGTAAAAATTAGTAATTACTTTTTTATAAATACAGACTAATTAAAATAAACATATAAAATTGAAAATAACGATTAATTTTAAAAAATCAAAAACAAATTAGACTTCAAGCTTCAGCTCTTTAGACAATTTCCATCCTTCATGGCATACTAGGAATTTATCAAGTCCTCACATCTTACGATATCCATTCGATTTTTACGTCTTTAAGATAGCTACACGTGTGCAATACATATTAGGTGCGCAACTAAGTTCTCGCTGTTTTTTTGATGAAAATGCAACTTTATTGTGAAAAAATGTTTACAAATGAATCATTCAAAATATTGCCCATCGCTAGCGACAACCTTTTACCATCTTTCTGGCAGAGCTCGAATACCGTCACGGTAGAAGTGTTCGTCTTTCGAGGCTATCCACGAATCAAGCCATTTTGAGATGTCTTCATATGAGCGGGACTGCTGATTAGTCAGACCATGTGCCATCGAACGGAACAAGTAATAATCGAACGGCGCAATATCTGGTATCGCAGTGATGGTTTCTTTCGCTTTCAACAGCTCATAATAAATAACACCGCCCTGGTCCCACCAAATACAAAACCTTCGCAGCGTGAATATTCGGCCGAACCTACGACGTAGAAGCAGGACCGGGCAGTCCCCATGATTTTGTTCTCTTTGGGTTGCTGTAATGAATCCATTTTTCATCACCCGTAACGATGCGATGAAGAAAATCCTTCCTTTTTTGCCGCTGGAGCAGTTGTTCACAGTCTCTTGGCTTCGAATCATAAGGAACCCAAGTTCCTTGTTTTTGAATCATTCCCAACGCATGCAATCGCTGGGAAATGACTTGGCGGGTAACTCCTAATGCTGAAGCAAGCTCTTTTTGCGTTTGGCACGGATCCTCATCCAGCAATGCCTCCAATTCAGCGTCTTCGAAGGTTTTTGGTCTTCCTTCACGCGAACGGTCATCAACATCGAAATCACCGTCTTTGAAGCAACGGAACCAATCATGGCACGTTGTTTCACTTAGAGCAGCATCTCCGTAAACTTTTTGGAGTTCTCGATACGCTTCAGCCGCCGTTTTCTTCGAATGAAAGAAGAAAAACAACACTTCCCGCAAATGACGATTATTTGGCACAAAATCAGACATTTTTACACAATCAAAAGTATATGACGCAAAAACAAAATCACTAATGTGTCAAAGCGGTTTGTTTACCATATGTCTAAGCTTCGTTCATGACGTTTTGGTTATGTCACAATCGACCAGCACTTACTACTGGAGCCATCTCTTGAAAAACAGCGAGAACTTAGTTGCGCACCTAATATTTAACGAATCATTATCACACAGTGTCAAATTTTATCCAATAAAAGGGTCATTCGATACCACTCATCCTTTTGAGTCCTCTTCAACACATTGGACAGCTATCAACATTCTACATTCAATGAACGCTTAGTCTGAACCAGAATCAAATTAAATTTCTCGCTACACATACTTTGAAAGAAAATCTTAGGAGAGAAATTGTATTGTGCAAAACGCTCTCAAGATCTCTTCCGAATTCTCTCATGCCCATTAAGAGAACTTAAACAAAATCTTGATTCATCGGAAAGCAAAATATTTTTCCATTAATTTTATTCCAATTTATAATAACTTCTGGAAAGTTCATCAATCACACTGATGTGTTAAAATTTTGAATGTGCTGCAGATTTAAACGATTTTTGTAGTGCATACAGTCTCCTTCTATACATCATTTATGTAAAGTTACGGCGAACCATTTGCGATTTCTTAATACCTTACAGATTAAAAATTATAAAGAATTCGCGAGTTATCCGATAGCGACAAATGGCTCTTAACAAATTTATATATAAAAAATTAAGAACGCGACTAACATACAAAATGTTATGCTTTAGAAACGTCGGTACATTCTTATGTCCTGAATTTTATAATATAACCATTAGTAGCATTCAAACTCCAAACTAACAGATAAACATTTTGAAGTTTAGCTATGCAGGAAACTTTAAACTTACACCAAAACAGCAAAAATTATGTTTTAAGTCGAAGGCAAGATTAATTTTAGATGTCAATCCAGATGATTATTATACGGTTAATTCGTTTTATCCCAGACACAGACTGCAACAAAAAAATAGGCATGTGTCCTCTAAAAGTATGTTTTGACATTGTCGAGGGTCAAACTACTACTTTTTCATTATTCAATTCTTTATATATGTTTATATCTTGTAATAAAACTGCTGGTATTCAACAATTCCATTTGGTTCTGTTGTCACTAAGATATAAACATCTGCCTGAATTTATTTACATTAAAATTAATTTATGGAAATTATTTCAATAAAAGAGCAATAATGGCTATTTTGAACTTCGATTTATACTATGTTTCATATACGGCAAGAAAATAACGTTGGGTCACTTAATTTTAATTTTTTATTGTTTTCTAATAATGGTACTGGGCATGACCTTCTCGACCCTAAAAAAATATGAGTCGACGTAAAAGCATACCAAGTAAATCACTTAAGACGTATTAAAAAATCCTTTCGTAGTTCGTGTTATAGGCGGGGTACCCTTTTTAAAGTTACGATTAAACGAAGTACTCAAAACAAAAATAAACTACATAATAGGGTTATAGCCCTATTTTTATTAAGCAAATTATTATTGAATACTACCTCCTTCAGCCTTTATTATAGCATTAATTCTGTGAAGCATAGTAGCCATGAGTTCATAACAAGTTTCTAGCGAAATAGACGGCCATTTCTGAAACACTATCCGTTTGAGCCCATCTTTGAAGATGTGGTTACGTTTACGAATCCTTTCCTTTACAATATGCCATAAGTTCTTTGTGCGCCAGAGATCAAGGGACTGTAGGAGGCCAATCCAAAAACTTCACTAGATTTTCATAAACCATTTACTTGGAGGTGGAGCTTTGTCACAAGGAGTGTTGTTCTGTTGAAAGTAATAATCGTCTGAAACGATATCGTAAAATTGTACAATAGATGGTTCAAGAACCTCTTCTAATATGTCGATGTTGCGCAGCGCATTCATGCGCAATTCATAAAACGCACTTCTCCCACACCCTATGCACTCATACATCCCCAAATGATGATTCTTCCACCACCGTTTGGAAGAGGTGAAATATATTCAGTTAGAAATGCCTCCCCTAACCTCTGGAGAACGTAACTGGCTCCAGGAGGGCTGTTCATCTGAAGTGAATAAACGAAGAGCTTTAGATTTCTGAATATACCCATTTCGGAGAAAAAACGACTCAGTTTTCTTATGCTTATGATTATGGGAAATTTTTAAGTACTTAACTCAATATTAGATTCATCAGACTAAATTACTTTGAGCAAGTCACCCATATTCCAGTGTCGATATCTTTTTGCTCACGTAAGGCGCTACTTTCTGTGCAACTAGGTAAGCAAGGTCTTGCATCGCAGTTTCCGGGCACATAAGTCGGTGCAATCAACTATCTTCTAACTGTATGTACAGAAATTGGAGTACGGAGTTCAACAGAAATCACTATGGCGGATTTGTTTCTATTCTGGAGTGCAATTTGCTGAAATAGTCGATCTTACCCAATAGTTGTAACACGTTTTCTGTCGCTTTTAGGTACATTATGATACTCGCCAGTCGTTTGGTAACGGTTAATTGTGTTTTGCACTGCACAATGCGAACACTTTATTGTCTTAGTCATATTTACTTGAGACGACCCCTGTTATGTATAAAATTATCTGGCCTTGTGAAGTCGCAGATAATTGTCATTTTGGCATATTATTTATGTATATGTATACATGCAAACTCACAAAAGAAAAATCGCGCTCTAAAATAATTTATGAAGTCAACAAATTACCTTCTCTTCCGCACGTACAAAAATCCGAAATTTTGTCTTACATACCCATCTAATAATGTAAATTTTCTAAGAATTTCGAAGTTAAATACCATTATTAACGAGTACACACACTACTTTCCCGATAACTGTAATCTCGGAACTACACTATTTTATTGGGGTGCCTATAACATTTACTCGCAGCTGTATGTATTAACATTTATACTCATCCAGTAGTCAAATGTTTTATCAAATACATAACTTGTATTAATCACAATGTTGTACAATTAAATTCATGATTTAAAGTATGTGTTTTTGGACGTTTCAAAGACCATATTGTCAGCATTTTTAAAAATTTTCTAAAGATTGATGTTTTCTTCTGTTTCTGGGTATGTAAAATTTGTACACTCCTAAGTATCCGTATATCTCACTTTCAAATACGTAAACACACAGACATTACTTTTTCCAAAAACTGTACGGGCGCATTGCTTCAATTTCCTTAATTTATATCCATTACAATTCATTGAAATCATATTTATTCTGGTTGGGTGTTTAATCCATTGATGATCATATAACACCAATTTTTAGGTAATATTCAAACTACGAACAATCCGAATATAATCCCAGCTAAATTATAAAAAACGAACCTAAAAATTCAAAAGCAGAATTTCTACAAGAAACGCGAACAACGTTGAGCACCAAGACCGCCATTAACCTATCGGATGCGCTTCTATCAATATCAAATAAATGTGCTATACATACGTAAGGAATTTTATTATTACATTAAAATACTAAAATATGATATCACACAAGTAGTATATGTTACATCTGTTATATTCTACATATAAAACTAAGCTACCAATCTGTAACATCACCAAAATGGGAGAAGCGTTATCGGACATCCGAAAGCAGTACATCATTGTACCAAGTGCTAAAAAAAAGAATGAATAAGCTACGCTACAAAAACAAGATACGAGCCACATAAAGATCTGTATGACCTCCTACGCTTATTTCTGCCCATACCATTACACTTTCACCTTCATATTGCGGCATTTCTTGAACAAATTGTAGCTGGTTACGTGTTCCAGGCTGACGCCAAGTTAAAATACGCCTATTATCTGGATTTAAGACGAATTTGGATTCGTCACAATACAATATTTGTGCCCAGTCGTAGTGATTCCAACGATTTCTTATTGTTTGAGTTGACACTACTCTTCTCGTAGCAGCAGCAAGCTTACTTCTAAGCTGCGCTGCGTCATCGATCATCTCTTGGTGTTGTAGGTGCTGGGGGTCACACCTCCAGTTTCTACCCCTAAAAAATCACACATTAGTTAACTGCAAGCACTTCAGAAACTGTGTCTCCGTCCACCTTCCAATTGACCTATGAAAATCTAAAACTAAATTTTTAAAAAATCAGCTACGATACAGAAAATGACTAAGAGATTGCTGGCAGTAACTGTATTGAAACTTGTCAATTCATTCTGTTTCTCCAAGTGTGTTTATAAAATTATAAACAAATGTAATGTAATTATGAGTAAATGTAAAAAAATATCATATGGAACATTTAGAAAACGGATTAAAATTTAAGTGACCAAGAGAAAGTCCTAAATTGATAAGGAAGGATGTGTCAAGGTTACAAGTGTCGACATTATACAGTTGATAATTGAAGAAAAGTAATATGTAATCATTTTTACATATTTTATTAAATCGAATTAATTCTAACAAAGCTTTTAATAAAATGTGCATTTTTATATTTTTCAAATTATATTATACAATGGCGATTTAGAACAGGAAACACTAACATAACATGTCCAATTTATTAGGAGAAGGCCATTCGAACGGTATGAAAAAGAATGTACCTAACAAATGGTGAAAAAGCCACCTTGAATAATACTTTTGCTTATGCGTTACAACTGTCGCGATCAAAGTCACTTAATTTTGTTACTGGTGCAATAAACTAATAGAAGGTCCAAAACACAATCTATCGCCATATACCATATTACCGTTACTAGAATGGCAAGAATTAAATACAATACGAAATGTATGTAATACAATAACAACTTGTGTCATTGCTAAAGAATGCAGAAAAAAGTAAAAATTAATATGTGTCAAATCCACGGGGGAAAAAAGAACCATACACAATGCAATGACGTAGTAAGAAAAGGAGATGTTGCAACCATACTCGTAAAAGGTAGCCAGATCCATTATGCAGTTGTCATTTCTTTTTTTAATGCATTCTTTAGGAAAAAGAATTAGATATCTTATTATAAGTACGATTTGTGATTGTAATTTTTTACTACTGACAGTAAATTTTCAAAACAATTCTTTTTACGTAAATAATTAAACATACGTTTATACAAAACATAAACTGTAGCGTTTACGGAGCACGTGCAACACCAGGGCTTCTGTTAAAAACGTATATACGATTCTACTCGAACGTAGCTTTGGTTGCATTCGCTTAATAATATTCGTGTTGAAGAACTAATACAACACATATTAAATTGTATATACATACATTCTTGTTATCCACTACTATATAGTATTACTATTTATTTAGTTTTGTTTGTTTTCTCAATTTGTTGGGGATTGCGCAAATCTATAACACTTAAAAGAAAAGACCACATTTCATTATAAATACATTAATGTATATCAATATTCAATGTGCCCTCTTCGGTTGCACGGGTAACATCTTGTTAGTAGCTGAATTCGCCCCACATTCAATGTGCTGCGTTACTGCGCTCGCCAGCCGTGATATGATTTCTTAGATCATTCAAATTTGTAGGAATAAGTGGTATGTAAACTGCATCTTTCGCGAATCCCCACAGGAAAAAATCTCAAAGACTGAAATGAGGAAACCTAGCCAGAAATGGAGTATCAGGTCTTCGTTCTTTATGTGACTATCCATCATTGTGATAGATTCTTTCATAATACGCCGAACATGCAGGTACCAATGGTGTGGAGCTCGATCCTGCTGGAAAATGTAATCTTCTGAATCTTCAATCATTTGAGGAACAAACCACTTTTCCAGCCAACACTTTTGTTGTTTATTTCAAAGACAAATGCTTTTCCTCGTCTGAGGTTAAATGTTAAAACTTTTAGTAAATTCATGAATGCAAAAAATCTTGTGTAATAGAAGCCATCTTGTTTACAACTGACACTGTTATTCGAAAGTAGTATTCGAAACTATACAGCATATGTGGGCAACAACCAGCCCGCTGTAAGATTTAATCCGGCCCGCAAGACATTGTCGTATTATTTCATGTCTGATATCTATCGCTAAAAATTATGAACACCACTTTAAAATGCACTACTTTTAAACGCAGCTCGCGAACGTATTTGCACATTAACGTTTGGCCTACAACATATAAAAGGTTGCCCATACCTGCTATACAGCATCCTTTTTCAAATATAATTGACAGAATTCAAATAGCGTATAGTGCGAGAAGTGTACCCAATTTAAATTTTGTGCATCTTTTTGAATCATACTGTATAATAAAGAATTTAACTATTTTAATGTGCAATAATTTCCTCAGCTAATTTCTCATATAAAAGAGCGTGGGAAAAATTAAAAACACATTCTCATATAATCTGAGCAATGTTAACTACGTTCTGTTGCACCAAATTTAACAGTTCTTATATATAGGTGTACAGGTACATATGTCTAACTAAAATTACATTATTTATAAACCCAGGCCTTTTCGGATATTTTATATTAAGTATTTTTACCAATAAAACACATCAAAATATATAACATGAACTATATCTATGAACTGCAATAAAATTGCTTCTATTCTGATTTCTAGTTAAGAAAAAAGTATTTCTCAGTGATTAATAAGTAAATGTCAGACTGCAGAAAAGTAATTCATTTAAAGATTCATAATGTATTAGCTGAATTTAAAATCTGTTGCTTTTTACTCCAAACAAGTATATGCTACTGTGAACTATGTCGTGACCTGCTACTGATGCATTATTAGAACCGTTAGAAACTGTAAAAATATATTTAAATCGTGATACCCGTTTCCGTGTTTTTCATTCTCTCATTTTTCAATAAAATAAAACTTAAGCCAATGTACGAAATTCAGTGCTCATTATTTTTACTGCAATAAAGAACACCGCGATGACTACCATTTATTTAGATTTATAAGAAATGTATAAAATATAGTTTGCAGTTTTCATATCATAGTTAAATTACATACATAGACAATTTAATATATTTATATGTAAATAGAAACAAAAAATTCTGATTGTTTTATTATGAATGTGTAATAATATTCTCTAAAACTACTTATCCCTATTTAATAAATAAATGGAGAAACATTTGTTTAACTCCACAAATCTATCTTATAACATCTAAAGTCTAAAAACAATTTATGCATTTGACAAAAAAATTAAAACAGTAAAAAAAAGTTAACTACAAAAATACATATAATTTTTGACACAACATTCACTGGGAAAAGTAATATTGAAGCACCCATATAGTCTTCATATTAATGTTTTAAAATGTAACATATAAATGTAAACAACCTCGTTTATTTAAAGATTAACTAAGCAAGTACAGATAAATGATCACCAGATTTTCATGCGTCATATAAGAATTTCAAAATATTATTGGTTCTATTACTAAATATAAACAAGATATTCGTATTAGTAAATTAAAATCCAAAAAATAAACACTGCTTCGGAGAGTATAATAACTAGTTCTTATTTGTTTTTTTAATTAAATACATGCATGACGTTCCAAAGAACTTAATGTTGAAATAGGTTGAATGTATACTTACTGCAATACGATGATAATAATTGTTTTTATATTTACATACATACACCTATCTCTAAATTTGTTTAACAAATTCTGGCACAAATTTAATTAATTCCATATGGTCTTCTCCTTTTTGAATCCTTATGCTTTAGGTTGAGGGCATGAGTGCTCTTATCAAATGCACTAACAATTTGTTGAAGATATCGCTCACTACATTCACTGCAGTCATTTTTAAATTTGTCATATTTTTAAGAATGTTTGACTTTCACTAGATATAAATTGATAAAACCACTGCAACAAGTGCTATACATATTCAAGTTGTATTTTAGACGTGAACTTTAGTTAATTAAACGAATATTAACGTATTCATAACATCGAGTAGAACAATCGTCAATTGTATTTCATTGATTTAAAAACATAATTCAATTAATATTTGATAAATGCGCATAAGGTGGTTTCCCTTCATGCGGAAGTAGTAGGCAATATTGTGCAATATTTGTAATAAAGTGTGTAATTTGTAATGTGAATGAGTCTTTGCACTGTATGAGATTAGCACGTATTTGCATTTATATTTTGTAAAATACTTATTGACTCATAATTTTTCTTAAATACGTATTCGTTTCATTTAAAAGAATGAAATTAAGAAGAAATAGTTGCGAACCTGTTCTAGACCGTTCAGTTACATGTGATGAATGTAAAATTAACATGTGAAACAGAATATCACAAATGCAATAGAAATCATTGATGCGGGTTCACAATATACAAAGCGCTTCGCATATACTTCCAGACCATACTTCACCAAATATAGCACGCAATCTTACATTACATTACAGCAAATCATCATCGCCAGCTCCAAAAGCTCTCTTTGCTATCAAAAACCTGAAACTAAAAGGGCAGGATAACTCGATCAGTTTGTTTATCAATGTACCAACACATAATAAGAGCAAAAATAGCCTATCCGCGAGCACCACATTACATGAAACGTGATAGAACATAATTTCGATCAGCAAAAACTTGGCATGACAATTGATCTCCACTATCTTCTATGTTAAGCAACATACATATGCATACATGGAAGAATGAAAATACCCAATAACAAGTCCAACTCTGAATACATTGAACAACTGAAACATAAGTTCAAAATATAACCATCCATGATGCATAAACAGACGGGAATCTATCCTGTTACATGAAAAAGGTCTCTGACATGGCACACAATTTAAAAACTTGACGATTTCATCTATGAAATCCTACATCAATTACCAAATTTATCTCAAGCAGAATGCAATTTCAAAGACCTGGCAGCCTTTTTTTAGGAAAAGTAATATAAAGAAAAGCTTAAAAGGGCAATTGGAACCTTGATCAGCTCACGAAATTCATATTTTTTAATTGTATTGTTACGCTTGTTAATTACCGATGAAAATGCAGCCAAGCAGATGAAAATTATTTTGTTTAATTTTTACTCATCAAATGTGTACTTCATATCTATTAATCTACTATCTCCAAGCCTGAAATATTAACGTGATGTTTTATCTATAAAAATGAATCCATTATTGTAAAAATAGTATTTTAGGTAAGACACATATTTAAAGTTGCATAGGTTTTCATGGCTAGTGTTACTTATAGTATATTCTTCTTGCGAGTTTTGCCGTGATGTAGTTACCATCGACGTTAACTTAACTACTGTTAACTTCTTCTTCCTGATCTGCTAGCAGACAGTATAAGCAATGAGATGTCGATTCGATGGAAACTACGATAACACGGTGAAAGTTGCAAAAAGGTTATACTACAAGGCACATATTTCTGTAAATACGTATTAACACCTTACTTATTGCTTTAAAGTACTTTTACACATTTAACAGTAATTATTACTGTTAGATGTAATATATTGGGTTGGTAGTTAAGTATTGGGTTGGCAACTAAGTACTTTCGGTTTTTACTGATAGAGAGCGTTGCTTTATTTTTGGTATAACGCATGTTAGCGCTGTACTTTACCCTTTGTCGTGTGATACTAGTCACATTGTAACTTCAGAAGCAAGTAGTGCGTGATTTTTATTAAAGCTATTAGTTGTGGGTTAATTTTAAATGGAGTGCAGAAACGAACATTTTCGACATATTTTACTATTTTATTTCCGTAAAGGAAAGAAAGCTGCTGCGACTCACAAAAAGATATGTGAACTTTATGGTGCTAATTGCTTAACAGAGCGCACGTGTCAGAATTGGTATAGAAAATTCCGTTCTGGACAGTTTTCCCTCAAAGATGAGCAACGTTCTGGTCGGCCTACTGAAGTTGATGATGACCAAATCAAAGTCATAATTGAAGAGGATCGTCATATAACTGTTCGACAGGTTGCGGAGAGGCTACACGTAGCGCACACAACAATTGAAAAACATTTAAAATGTCTTGGGATAGTTAAGAAGTTTGATATTTGGGTACCTCACGAATTGAAAGAAATTCATTTAACACAAAGAATCAACTTTTGCGATATGCACCTTAGACGAAATGAAACCGACCCTTTCTTAAAAAGAATCATCACTGGTGATGAAAAATGGGTTCTGTACAGTAACATAGTTCGAAAGCGATCATGGAGCAAACACGATAAACCAACTCAAACCACATCGAAAGCTGAATTGCATCCAAAAAAGATCATGCTGTCAGTTTGGTGGGATTACAAAGGTGTTGTGTTTTTTGAGCTGCTTCCAAGGAACCAAACGATCAATTCTGATGTTTACTGTCAACAATTAATAAAACTGGATAAAGCAATCAAAGAAAAACGGCCAGAATTGTCAAATCGGAAAGGTGTAGTTTTCCACCAAGATAATGCAAGGCCTCACACATCTTTGGCAACTCGTGGGAAACTATTGGAACTTGGCTGGGAAGTGATGCCACATCCCCCATACAGCCCTGATCTAGCACCATCTGATTACCATTTATTTCGAAGTTTGCAGAATTTTTTGAATGGTAAAACTTTCACAAATGACGATGACCTTCACTCGCACCTGGTTCAGTTTTTTGCTGATAAGGACCATTTTATGAGCGCGGAAGCATGCAGCTGAAAGAAAGATGGCAAAAGGTCATTTAGCAAAATGGAAAATATATAATTGATTAAAAACTATTCTTTGTTTAAAAAAAAGTGTTTTATTTTATACTACAAAACCGAAAGTACTTAGTTGCCAACCCAATAATATAATATTACTGCGCGATAATTAAATTGGCATGTATTATTAAACAAAATTAAGTAATTTAACATGTAAAATCACTAAAATACTAAAACTGTGTAAGTATCAGCTATTTCTTTTTTTATACTCACAAAATCATCATTTCCTCTTCACTTATTTAGAGATGAGTTTATAAATATAATAACGCGATTGTTTTACTTACATAAGTGTTATTATTAAAAGGAAAGTAGACATGAAAAACGTAGTTACTAATGAGTTCTTAATCGTTTCACTATTTTGTTTTTTCTATTTTCTAAATTGGGCTTTATTTTATTTAGTATTAGATATACTCAATGGTAATAAAAACAATTCTAAAGTGATATTGATAAATAACAGGAAAGTATAATTGTTTTGTTCATAGGCTGGCAATAATTCCGAAATTTTATGTTGACACGCCTGATTGTCAAATATTTGACAAGGTAAATGTCAAACAATACCAACAAACTGACAAACTATCTTAATCTGATAAAATAAATGTAAAGATATAAATAAATACCCCAATCGATAGATTTTTTCTAATAACTTTGTATCTGTATATACTTCTACTATCAAAGAAAGTATGCAAACAAGTAAAGAAAAATCCGATTAAAAAATATAGAATAACAGTTGGTTAATATTCACAGTAAATTTAGTTGGCATTCATTGTACTATTCTGGGATGATATAACCAAATTTTATTATTGCACAGCAATGTAGTAATCAGCTAAAGCATCCGTAAACGATAAAATAATAAATTTTAATGACTAATATGTATTTTGTATAATATTACAATTATGGTAAGTGTGATTATAAATATGAAAATATATTTAACAAATTATAATAGTATCCGATTGTCTTAGATAAGAAATATACTTTTCTTTAAAGAACTTGTTTCAATTGATTGTATACATATATATTAATTACTATATTTAGGAGAAGCAAAGATACGACTGGTATTTTCAACAACAGGATGAATTTTGATTTATTTTTAAACCAATTAAGTGCAAATAATTTGTAAATTATAAGCATCATTCTATACCAATAAAGACTAATGTTCTCTATAATCATTCTACTTATTGACATCACTCCAAATTATATATTTTGTATTCGTCATGGTTAACAAATAAGAAAAGTGACAGTAGCAAAGACAAGGAAGTCAATGAATCAGATTTGTTCCATTCATGAGAAAATCGCGCAAGTCTATGAAAATAAAGTTTTTGACCTTGAACTATTAAAATTCACACAATATTGTTTTTATTTACTAATTGCAATACGCGAAGTGCATTTAGTTCTACAGTAAGGTGTATCGAATGACATCCGTTCTATTATTAAATTATGATGCAGTTTTTTCAAGAAAAGAATATAGATTACAAACATACTCATGTTTTATATTAAAAAATAAAGTCTTACACTATTTTCCCTAATTCTTAATTTGAGATTCAGAACATCTGATCAATAATGACACTAAAGATACATCTCGAAAGTAATCTTAGCAATTAACTTTAAAAATATATACATGAATATCGTCGAACTTACTTGATCGACTTGCACTCCAACATATTCTGCAAGCCATATAAAAATTTTACTACCATCGTAATAATTGTGCGAACCGTACGCCATTGAACACAACACACACTTCTAAAGCCTCGTCTATGTAAACTAAATTCTACCGGAGCACGCGGTATAATCAGTGATACATGTTCTTTGACCAAACCGCGCCTGCGAAAACCCCCACTGCAAGTGAAGTGATTCGAAGCCATTGACCTCAATTATAGTACTAAACTTGCCAGTTAATTATGTTCAAATTCTTTGCGA
The DNA here is from genome assembly GCA_031893035.1 of Dermolepida albohirtum. Classification (NCBI taxonomy): domain Eukaryota; kingdom Metazoa; phylum Arthropoda; class Insecta; order Coleoptera; family Scarabaeidae; genus Dermolepida; species Dermolepida albohirtum. Next base: position 337,548 of record JAVIWB010004117.1, on the reverse strand, counting down.
CAGTTTGACATGACAATACTTCTGCTAATTTGTCATTAAAAATGTCAAACATACAAAATCAAAATTCTGTAATAGTGAATTTGACAACTGTTTATAATTTAAAATCGAAATAGTATTTTACACGGAAATATTATATCGGTGACATTCGAAAACTAAGCAAACGTATAAAATACAAAGATTTAAAAAAGTTTTAATGAATTATAATTAAACAATATTGTGTGGTAAATATTTATAATATACTCTATTCTTTAATGAACTTAGTTAACTAATTTTTAATATTTAATTGTGAGACGTTTTCACATTTTCTTTAAGAAATTAAGTTTTTTCTATTTATACAGTAAATATAGAGGAAAACCCCATAGTAGACAAATATATCGATTAATTGTAAATAATATCGCACTTATAAATTGGTCAATATTATCAAGACCATTTATATTTTGATTATTTTTAGAATTCCTCTGATATATACATTATTTGCATATATTCGATAACGAGAAAATTAGGCAACTTAACATACACATTTTGAATCTGCTTCTTTTAAATGTCGAAAATCATTTTAAATTGACATTCATAGCTAAATATCGTTATTTATTACCAAATGCTTCGAATATATAATATTTAAAGTTTACTATTATTGATATATGAAATAACAAAAGAGGCAAATTAAAGAAGCATAACATAAAGTACTTCCCTTATAAAGCAATCGTCAAACACTAACCTGAGTCCATGCGATAAGACTTGCTATACCACACTGGTTCTTTAATATACTATTATTTAAAAATATTTCTAAAAACGTAAGATAAAATTTCGTTAATAAAATCTAGCAATTTATGGAAGTATACAGCATATATCAATGTCGAATTATTTTGAACAAGCGCCTATGAAAAATATCCAGGATCATTATAAATTTAAAGGAGAATTTAGTTACTGTATTCAGAAAAACTATCTTTCAGGATTATACACTACCGTCAGAAAATTATAAGTAGTATGTAATTAGATAATAACAGGCAACATAAAAAATATTTTTGAAAGTTGTTCCCCATGTTGAATGTAAAATACATATCGCAGTGTTTTTCTAATGTTAGCTGTTGCCGTTTTGCCATGTTCGAAATTGTAATAAATAAATTCCCTCTACATTTAATAAAACTTATCAACTGATCAATTTTTTACTGCATTTTAAAATATGTAGAAAGCGTACTAACACAACTGATAACATAAATAAATTCATAAATAATCTTCTATGAGTACTTTCCTTCATATTTGTAGTTGATGAAAGGGCCTTGTTGAAATTTACCCACATCGATTTTAGGAATTTGCACTTAGGAATGTGTAAAAATGTATTTAAAATTAAATGAACAAATTTGTAAATAAATGTTTATTATTCGAGTTTACTACTTATTTCCAAATTCCCCAGTACAGTATGTTTTATACTCTGTGCATCATATACTTCAACTTTTCAATATATGTATAATTCTAGTATTCTTGCCATACCAAATTTTTACTTATTAAAAAAACGCGACCGCAACAAAACTTCCTCTTTTAAGAATGCATAGAACATAAACTTTAAGAAAATCATCTAAAATATGGAAACAAAACAGATTTTAACAATAAAATCATCTAAATTATTAACAAATAACCTATTAATTCTTACCTATCGACCAAAATATTAAATAGTTTATGAAAGAGAAGCAAAATTTAAGTCACGAAAGAAAACACAGGGAAGATGTTATAAATCATTTTATTAATTTTTTAGGATGACACTACAAAAATTTCTTCCCATACAAAATAGAAGATTTCCTATTATAAGATTTCTGCCAGGAGTTACAACAAGATATAATTGATCAACATTAATACATTTTCAATACAGCTAAGTATTTAAGCTCTTTTAATTTTTCTAAGAATGTTCACAACATCACATTTATTATGTTTGTGCTTTACATTCAACTCTATTTTTTTCTACAGTTTTAGATTATATACTTAAAAGATTAAAAGTATTAGATATATCAAAATTTTTAAATATTTTAGTCATAGTTTATTAAAATCATTTTTTAGAATAATTCAACAATAACAGCGATTAAGTTTAGAATACCCCAACATCTATTTATTATTTAATTTTAACATTTCTAAATAGAAAGTTATTTTCAAAAACTATACGAATTAGTTCAAGATAAATTCAACTCGTTTTCGTATATAGAATTTCGTTTTTAAATTCAAATTTATTTCTAAAGAAAAAAAGAACAAACTATGTGAAAAAATTTTTTCTAAACAACATTACATTTAGCTATTCTATTTATAAGATTACATGAAAAATTCACTTTATTTAATTAATAGATGATAAAAATTGATCTAAGTTTGGGAAACACTTACGTACACCTAATGCAGATACGTTTTCTATTTATATCTTTAAATCTGCATATAACGTGAAATTACACATAGTGGGACGTTTTGAAGAAATTTTATCTAAATTGGTCATAAGTGTGGGGATTTTATTCAAACGCCAGTCAGTATTTAAGACTGAATAATCAACACAATCAAGCACTTTTAGGACAGTTACAATTCGAAAAGAAACGTGCCACAAGTAATATAAATTAGCAATAAAGTTAATTCAATATTTTTTAATAAACTACAAACTGCTAACGTTTAATGGTTTTTACTCTCTTGTACGACACACTATTAAGAACATAAACTTATATTAAGGAGATAACTTACACAGAGAGATCAAAAAAGGTTGTAACTCGCCAAGTCACTTTAATGTAATAATTTATTATTTATCGTCTAGTATACGTTTTTATCGTTTTCATGTTAATATCAACGATGCTATTTAAAGAAGAACAACATAGACTTATTTTTATAGCAGAGAACTACTATCAAAGTCAGCATGGATTACTGATTTATGTAGGCATCAGTTTCATGATGAATGTAAATGAATACTACCAGAATTACAAGCTGCAATTGTAAATGCTGTTAACAGCCTTACAGAACAAAAAATTGCAAATGTTTTTTATTCTTTAAAGAATAGTGATAAGGTGTTTAAGAAAAGGAAGGACATCATTTTGAACATATATTGTAATATTGCTAAATGTGTTCATTGTTTCTGATGTAAACTGCAATTTTATTTATTAAACGGAAATACATTTTGAGGAAATTACAACGTGGATATCTATTTAAATGTATTTCTAATAAATATACTGTCAATTGTTGAATATATTTCTTAAGTTATTAAAACACAAATTATATAATTATATCCGAAAATTGTGAATACGGTCAGACACCTATACGTAATAAGGGTCTAAAAAGAAAAAGAGTTATGAATAAAAAATTCTAGAAATAATTCGTTTTTAAACTTATAAATATAGCAGAGATGAAGGGACACGTACGGCAATTACACTATCTCAACGAAGCGGGACGGTCAATCTTTTTTATCTCTCTGTATATTACATCTTCGCTATACCTTTTCGTGTATAACTTCTCTAAAAATTCTCTATAAGAACCGCGTAAATAGTATTGCCGTAAAAAGTACTAAAATATTGTTGTATCTAAACGTCATACAATACATTCAATATTCAACATGTATCGACACTCATTTCTTAACAAAGTCATAACCTTCAGGTGATTATGATTTCTCTGGCGACTGTTAGATATCAAAATTAAACATATGATTTAGAATTTCTAATAATTTACATTGAAAACGATCCACAGAATGACAAGCAAAATTGTACAAGCTAAGGATATTACCACTTACTTTGTTACAAAGTAAATGAAAAAAATTCACTGAGAAAAGTAATAGCAAACTTGTTTGGTTCGTAATATTGTAAACAGTTTTGTTATAAACAAAACAACACAAAACAGCAACATAAAGACGGCAAGCGAAGTAACATAAATATTCCGCTTAGACACAAATTAAAATAAAATTACGTTTATACCCAAGTTTTAGCAAAAAATCGTTTGCACCCACGGGTTGCAAATCAGCGTTAATCGAACATAGTTTTTGGTAGTTAGCCACCAAAAGTTACATTCGCTTAGTGATAAACATAACGTCTTTATTTATGTTATCAGAGAATGCTATATTACAAAAAATATACAGGGTGTTGCAGACATAGCGCCATAATATTAAGCGTAAATAATAAAGCAATACTAAAAGGTACTCAAAAATGTATTTGAATTTGAAAGAGCGATGTTTGCCAATTACTTTGAACACTGTGATTTACGTAGATACAAAAATGGCGACTCAATTTGAGAAAACTTTAAAAACAATGCCGTATGGCTCCCGGTTTTCGATCATCAGAGAACATCTATGCAATTAGAAAAGACTCTTCAACGTTCTATCTATAGGCAGGCAATTGCAAAGTGATGGTGTATGTGATATGAAGTAAATATTAACTATTGTTCTTTAAAAGTGCAAAATAAATTTTTGTATAGCTTCCAGGGTTACTTTGTTATTTACGTTCAACATTCGGGAGTTACTTTTGCTACATCCTGTGACAATAGGTAATGTTCTTCGCTGACTCGATTCTCGATAAAAATAAGGTAGAAAAGATCACCTAGAAATAACAAAATTTACACGAAATACACTCGTGATTTTTAGAAATCAATTTAAAATCACGCCCAACTTAAATTAAGAAAATCACATTAAGTTTTTTAGTAAAAATTTCTGAAAACATGTTTTAAGTAATAGTTGAATAATTACAATATATAAATGCTTAGATATATAAGAAGCAATATGAAAAATCACTATTTGCTTAAAAAATATTTAATTCTATATGTCTTTTACATATTAAATTATTTATATACTGAACAAATGTCAGAAAAAAATATAATGTATATCTTGATAACGATTGTATAACGAAAACACATAGCTCCTTTCATACTAATGAACTCTAAAAGCTTATATCGCGATTATTCTGTTTAGGTATGTAAAAAACTAAATCTAATATTAACTAACAGAAACTATAAATTTCACTATTCACATAAACAAGATCAAATTCACCATATTCGAAAATATATGATTAGGAACAATCTGACGATAATTATGTAAACTAAACGTATCAGTTTTCAAGTAAATTTCACTTTTACATACGAAAAAATGTCAATAAAATATAATGCTTAAATATTTTTTAATGATCAAGAATAGGATCATAAAAACGTTAGTATAGTGTAAAAATAAATGTGATCAACTCCTATATTAAGGGCAACAATCTCGCTGCAATCTGTTGACGATTTTCTCTTGAACGGACAAAGAAGCACCAATAAGATATTTATTCAATCTACTCTTCATTTTAACTTGATTTTATGAAGCTTCAACTTGAAACCGAGTAGCTCTGATAAAACGGCCGATAATGCGGATAAAATAAATACTTTGGTAAGCGTATAAAGAATAGGATTTGCCGATAAGCCTAAGATTTTAAAAGGACTTTCCAATTCCTGTAACAGAAATTGTAACAGTTTAGAGTCTGTCGAAAATGTGCTGTAATAATTAAAGCACAAATTTACATGCATTGAAAATAAAAATATTTGCATATATGCATTAAGTTTTATCAAAACGAGAGCTACTGGGAATATTTCTGCAAACTATGTAAAAAAAAGACAAAATAATTAAGTAAATGATTTTATTATTTTTCTAGGTATTTGCCTTTGATATCAATATACTTTTGCATACGCTCAAATCAGATTTTCAAGCATTTTTCCCGCTTTGAAATTACTTCGAAAACCAACGTTTGGCATCAACAGCTGTTTCATACGACGAAATTCACTCACCATACACCTTATTTTTTATGTTTTTGGAAACGGTGAATATGTAAACAATAACACAAAATAGTGAAGGAACTGTATTTCCATCTTTCGCATTTAAATTTATTTTCTATTTGCCAATATTCGTAAATATTTACACATGTTCAGTAAGAGGTTAGCTATTCAATTTGCGATTTAAACAAGTGCATTTAAACAAGTAACTTTAAAAAGTTACGTGTGTATATTCACCTGTATTGACATAACTAACATGACGTAAATTTTTAAAGTTGCGTGTGTATGTGTATATGTATGCTATTTTGTTAAGATCTCTAAAATAGAAGAGTATGCAATACAAACATCGGTTTCCAGTAATTACATTTTTTCTAATTTGTTTCATAACGCAAACAAATGAAATGCATGTTTTGTAAAACTTTACAATATGTTTCATTTTTCTATACTATATTAGGATTGCTTCAATGCACAAAAACATTAATCAAAGCAAACATTTATAAGAATTGACATTACTTTCGACGCATATACTAATTAAATTTCGTTTTATTCATACTTAAACAAATCAATTCTTTTCCAATAGTATCTACTATGTTTACCGTATTTTATTACAGTAATGGACAATGAAATCCGAACACTAATAATTTCGTAAAACTCACAGCAATATTCCCCTTTATTATAGCTATTCCCATTTTTTTTAATACAAAAATAGTTTTACACATCCTCGAACTACCAAATAGATATAAAATAGAAAACAGTCGTCACACTATAATTAGAAACTTTAATATTATCTTTAAAAAGGGGAAAATAATAAGGTCTAATTAAGTAAAGATAAATAATTTATTCTTATTACACATACACACGAAAAAAATATTTTATTGTAAAAGCAAACGGAATTTCATTTTAATATAGTTAGAAGTTATAGTATAACAGAATAGAAAAAGGTGCTCTGACGTAGCAGCGCAATGTAGAAATTTTGGTTCATCAGCTGAGAATTATCAGAAGCGGAGAGCAGAGACATGTGTTCACATCAATTTATATCATGCTTATATCGATGATGCGAAACATTATATGATACGATAAATATTTCTTTCAACGTAATTGCTACGACATAGTTCGCGAATGTGTTCACTACGTCAAAGTCTTTTATTTTACTATAATATTTGGTCATACCACCTCAGGTATTTCTCACGACCGCTATTCTTCTTGGCATTGAATGCACCAAGTTTTTCAAATAACCCAGACTCAAACCTTCTTCCCACACCTATTGACTTCTGTTAATTCAGTTTGGCTTCGGATTTTTGTGTAGAATTTCTTAGAAACCATATGCCAACAATTTTCTATAGGATTTAAATCTGGCCTATTCCTATGCCATGTTAGGCGTTGAATAGCATCTTTCTCATGAATTTTTTTACGTGTGACTATAAATATTAATTTTTAAAAGCCAGAAAATGAAAGTAATTGTAAAATAATAACAATAATTACTCGATCGTACATTTTTTGCACGATAACATGGTGCAGAATTATCCTGGAAAAAACAGTGTTGAGTAGACATAAATTGTTTTTCGATAAACGGCAATAAACATTCGTTTATAATGTGTCATCTGCCTTTAATGTGCCATCATTTAAACGTAAGGGACTCAATCCTTTACAAAGATAGAACCCCAAACCATTATACTTGCAGAAAATTTTACTGTTGTGCGTAAGCACTGTTTTAAGGGCGTTTCCTGATTTTGTGCGGACATAGTGTCCACCATCTGACCTTGTAAAATTAATTTTGATTCGTTTGAAAAGATCATAGAGTCCCATTGCTCTACACTCCACTGTAAATGGTCTTTCTCCAATTTTAATCGTGCAGACCGCATTTGTTAAAAGAAAACGGTTTCTTTAGAGGCTGATGTAAATTTAAAGCTGCAATAATAAGTATTCTTCAAATTGTAGAGGTACTCACTTGCACGCCAGTCATTTCACACCATTTATCTCGTCATTCCGTTAACGTCGATGCTGTATTTTTTAAACACGGTCGTTTCGTTCAATTGTAGTCTGCTTCTTTCCTCTAACCAACTTTTCTAATAATTAATTTAATAATAATTCGCACTAGACACACTGCACTTTTGTTTTTTGTCGCATTGAGAGATTTTCTTCTCTTAAAACCAATATAACGGTTTTTATTCTTACTAGTTAATTTATCGAGTCTAGACATCTTTCTTAATGGAGCACAAATAATAAGTGTCCGCACGTTTTACAAAAATAACCGAAGAATTGAGTCTACAATAAATATTCTCTAATTGACTTTAAACCACTTAGTATTCGAATTTCATTTCACACTACTGTATATTAAAATTCAATTGATAATAACAATTTAATAAGCACCATCACCAAGAGACAGAAGAGTTTTCTCATAATTATATGCACGAAATTTGAACAGAATAATATACAGGTGTTTGGTGATCTTAATTTTTATGTCCAACAATATGACGACAGCAGTGTCCTTTCTATGGTATACAAGAGCCATGCGGTGAAAAGCTATTATTTATGAGATGTATAAAATTACTATGAACTGCTGCAAATAATAGAAAAAAATAAATGTTGATACTGAATTAAGTTGGTCGAACATCATAATCTACCGGATAATGGTGTTTAGTGATTTACTACTTGGATCATTGTTTTAACAATAATATTGAATAATAAAATACAAATTTTTATCAAATTAAACTCATTTAAAATCATGTAATGTATTAGCATTTTTATTTTCTTAGTTAACTTTAATTTAATAAGCAATAATTAAATTAGAAGAGTACCTTTAATAAATCAGCTGCCAATTTTAACACACTATTAGATACCATTAGTTCTTCTTTCTTTCTAGGCTTTTGTTCGATTTGAAGATACAGATTTATCTGTTCCGTTATTAAAACGGAAAAATTGCGATATTTTTTATTTATCTTTGTGCCTAACGTTAAAAATCTCAACAAATATATGCCAAGACCTATACTCCACACCATCGCTTCGAGATTATATTGTGAATGGAAAGTTATTGAATCCTAAAAATATTTGCAATAAAATTAATACGATACAAAAATAAATCAAAACTATTACACCTTTAACAGTTCCATGCTCAAAAACGATAGCAAAAGGATCGTAATAATAAACGCCGAAGAAACAATTACATCTACAGATCTCAGCGGTCCTCTTTTTTTCAAATACGAACGTACAGATAGCCATGTCTTTATGTTGCAAACTTTATTTAGGCGAAAATGCGGCAATTCTGAATTCTTCGCTCTTCTGGAGGACGTTAAATGTGTAAAAAATTTTGCGTACAAGAACCTTTGTTTGAAAGTCCTTTCGGCCACCGACAACATAAAGTAAAAGAAGAACGAAAGGAAAAAACGTTCCAGCATGGCTATTGTGAGTATTATTTTTTCACTGAAATAAAAGAAATTACACAAGTTAGTTTTCATTATCTCATTTTTCCTTATGTTATTGCAATTTACTCTGGCGTAATTAAATAATCCTTTTTCTTTAAAAATATTCAATCCAAAAAACGAACTATGATAGTAAAGATTGTCAATCACAGGTTTCCCTGAAACAATTTACTTTTAAAGTTCGTATTTGCAAAGCCAAAAAAATAATTTCAAATATATTTAAAACGAAATCGTAGAATTCATATATTTACATTGTTAGTCCATTACAAAAGTTTGTTTCGAATTCCATTCTAAATTTTACTACATGATTGAATTTAAAGCAAACTTTCATACGCCTGAGAGTACTAGAAAAATTGTCTTTCTTCTCGAAAAAATATTATCCGACATATTTTAAATTAAGATATAAAATAAACTTTTGGAAAATAAAATTACATACTAATATAACATTAAACAATTTGATCTCTGAAGATCAAGCTTTTAGCAATGTAAAAATTCGAATGAAAGACTAAGATCATTTCAAACAAATCAAACCATATTATTATCAATCAATTCATTGACTTCAATTAGGAAATGTGTGATAGTCTGGAAATTTATTGTATGGTTTATGTAGCCGAGTTACTTTATATTTTCTTAAGCAATTGTAAGTATTCTAATACAACTTTGAACGAATCGTAGTAAATATCGTATGTCCTGAAAATGGAAAAATTATACCAAAAATAAAAGAACATTTCTATTTATTTTATTTTGAAGTAATAATTTTTCTAGTTCCTTGCGTAGCAATTAGACTTTAGAAAATATATTACAAAAAAAAATAGAATATCACATCTTCTTACATTATTGTAGATCCGAATGCCGTCTCCACAATATTAATAAAGGAATCCGTAAATTTAACTAAAGTAAGATTCACTACTCCAGTTACTGATAACTGAATATCTCCAGTCTTCGTATTTTCCGAAACCGAGTTGCACAATCTACAAAGGGCAGGGAGTAATGCAAAAAATGCCGACAGTGCAGTACCCAAATAAAAATAATCTAGACTATTGGGCATTGCTTCGACCTTAGCTATAATTGAGGAACTAATATCAAGGACAGTCAAATCGGCTTTCTTTACTTCACGATTCTTCCATATTGTGCAACTTACTGTAAAAGAAAGGTCGAGTTAAAGTGTTTTCTAGTATCTTTAAAAAGTGTTCACCAAGGTAATATTAGATTTTGTAAATTTCAACAATTGTTATATATTTAAAAATTCTCATCAAAATGTGTAAGCGCTAACACATGAAACTTCTTTAAAATTTTCTAGTACCGAACCATTTCAAATTCCTTCATGATGATGATTTAACATTTAACAAAATGCTGCAAAAACTAACAAAATAATCTATTAAAACTGCTTGCAAATAATAATAATACAATAAACGACACAGTAGAAGGCAAAATTGTTAATGGCCTAAACAAAAAATAAGTTAAAAGTCACCTGCTTCTTTGCGAGATAAACACAAAGGTGTTAGTGTAGCAGCTTTGACGTCATACTCATCATTGTAATCTCTATCAGTACACTCATATTGCGAATCAGATTCACCTATGTCAGAACTATTGGTTGTTATTCCTGTACAATCAGATCTTTTCTTCATAACGTTGGAAATGGATGAGACAGCAATCCAATTATCGTCGTCGCTTTCATAAGAGCAATCAGTGTATCTCTGAGTTGGCGGTAAACGATAGGAATTGGAATTCTGAAATAAATTGAATATAAAACTAAATTTCTATATTAGCTATAGAGTAGATATCAAAATTAAATAAAAGTACTAATTGTTATGAAGCACACAGGTCATTTATTATATCATAGGACATTTGATTAATACATCCTCTTCTATAAATACATATATATATATATATATATATATATATATATATATATATATATTTCGTGTTTTTAACAGTATTTTCATTGTACATTATTTAATATTTTTAGAATTTGAAAGTGGTTTTCAACACGGGCTTCCCGTACATTTCTCATTCACTCAGCGACCTCTTCAGGAAAAAAATAAAAATATATTCTAATACATACATACATACAGTTTAACCTCTATAATTCAGTTAAAATTCCTGTTTCATTGATCCGATAATATTTCGATTCTCCGAATGGCATTGATAAAAATAAATTATTTTCTGAGAAATAAAACAAACACCTGTGTCACCCTATACATAGAAACTAAATTTAGGAAGCGCATATAAGTATATATACTTCAGAGCATGCTATCTCTGTTGCATAAACAACTGGCCCTATTTTTTACCATATTATGGATATATTATGTTGCTTACTGTATTTAGACTTACTAAAGTTTCAGCTTCCATTCTATAAACTAAATTGGGTTCAGATTGTCTACGATTTAATAAGCCGAATGATTTGGAAATACTTTCAGTTTCTTTGCGCACTCTTTTCAAGAATTCATAACCAAATGCAAAAGGTTCCCTTGATTGTCTATACTCATCATTGTTATCACTAGAACTTGTAGCATTACTTCGGAGGCTTTCGAATCCATCATCATTTGCAGAAATTCCTTTATCTATGTCTATACCCAATCTACATTTCAATGTTTTATTCCTGAAATATATATTATATTCCTATTATTCAAACCAGAACATTGGATATAAGAGACTACAACTATTATTTTTACTAATATAATTATGCAAAATACAAATATACTTAGTAATTATTTAATTATTTTTATCATATATGTTTAAGTTGTTATTTAAGCTATTTTCTTTATTGGAAGCATTTATGTACTGCAACATTTCAACAGTCTGTGCACTGCTCTCATTTGTATATATCTTCAAAATTCTTTTATTTAGCAAGGTATAGTTTAAACTAATAGACAAACTGCTGTAGTATTGGATCATATAAATTCTTCAAATGACAGAAGCAGCCCAAATAGCAACTCAAATAATATTTGATATATGAACATACAAACCTTGAAAACTTTATATTATTTTTATCGAAACGAGTTTTTGCTTTAATTTCATGAATCTTTTCTACCTCACTGCTTTCATCATCTTCTTCATTTAAACTATTGCTCATTAAATCAATTTTTTCTTCAGAATTGATGTATGTTTTTCTTTTATATTTCCTACGAACATGTTTTCGTGAAAAGGATTCCTTAAAAGGCAGCTTGGGGTCAGGATTGGTTGCACCAATTTGTGATTGGATAACACTCAGAATCCACATCATTATTACAGGTATTAATACCTCAGATAAAGGTACTGTCTATAAAGTGTGTCATATTATTTAAACATTTATTATATTTTTCAGTTAATTACTTGCCTCAAAATCTGTAAGAATGTAAATAATAATATTTAAAATTTCCAAAATATATAAAGTCAATATTATTAAGTAAACTTTTTTAGAAATTTGCCGTACCAGCCATTTAGAATAATAGGGCAATAAGATCAGTCTCAATGTTGCTAGCTGCGCCACTGTTAAAAATCCATGCTTAGGTTTTGCCTTTGTAAATGATGAACCTATCAAAAAGGCACGATTACTTAAGTAAATATTAATATTATAGGTACATTTTCAAAAAAGCACAAAGCTTTTTTCTACCTCTTATAAGGTCTAAATCAATAAAATTTTCTTTTAATTTAGTTGATTTCATTTGAACCTGCGGAACTCCATCTAAAATTCTCCTCTCTATTATTTTTTCCCATTCCTGCTTATCATATGTCGCAATTTTTTTTTGATACCTGCAGAAACAAAATTGAAATAATAATCATATATTTTTCTTTAATAAAGTAAATTATTACCAAGCAACAGAATCCATTCCCATAATCAATCTTGAATGGGCAAAATGTTTTATCACTTCCTATTCCATCCACCTAAAATCAAATGTGAGAATATTGATTGCAGCAGATAAGTACTGAAAACAAGATTTAACACAAAATTTTTCTAAAAATAGTTTTTATAACCTTGAAATTTAAACATTCTTATTTACCATAAATTTTTAAAAAATTAATGATTATACTAATACAAATTAATTAAGAACAAATAAAAAAAATCACTTACTGTATACTAAAATTTTGACAAACAGCTGACTGATTACAAAGGATTAGAATTACAAACTAATCATTTCCAATGTTGACATGAACTATAGTTTTCAACACTAGATAAAAAAGATATGTTAGAACAATAATTAGTGCATCTATTAAAACTTGGTGGCGCTTTGTGAAACTATTTTAAACTAACACCTTATAATTAAATAGTAATTCTTACATTTTATATGTAGGTAGAAAAATGTTCTCTAAAGTTAGAATGTGTATGTATATTGTTAAAAGAGTATTTTATTTAACAATAGTAAAGAATATGCCCTGAATTTAACATCATAAAGGGATTGAATTTTTTATTCTAACGTTGGAATGTCTTAAATTTCAGCGACTGAACTATATCAATGATCAAATAATCAATACAGACATGTATGTACATATGTAGTTTAAAAAACATGCAATATACAATAAAAAGTGGTGATAATCAATATACTTTATAGAATCACAAAGCTTTAGAATTATTTTAAGGGAAAAGAAAAAAAGTTAATTAAGTTAAAAATACATGCTCGTAACTTTAAAATTAAAAAATATAGCAAATTTATTTCCTCATTCTTGTCAATTTATTGGCAAGTATAACAAATGTGTTGCATAAGAATGAAATATTAAACAATCAATATATGCTCATGTTATATTAATTTTTATAGTCACACGAAAAAGATTTTAAAGCAATAAAAAGAACTAATAGCAAATATATTTTGCAGCGATCAAATAATGTATATGTACATATGTGTATACATACTTCCGTCTGAAGAAAAACTTTTAATAAGGAAGTTTTCTAAATGCAATTAACTCTAGAACGTTTGTTAGCTTTTGTTAAAATACCTAATTTCTAGTTAATTTGTTAAATATAAATATAAAAAAAAATATGTATTTACATTGATTCTTTCTATTCCGAATGTTATATAACTTAAACGTTTGAATCTCGAAACCACAATGCCATATTGAAGTTATCATTATTTCGGGAATAACAAGAGAATAAGTTTATAGAGGGCGTAGTTTGACCACACCAAAACTCGAAGTTTTTATTTAAAAAATATTGATGATAGACAGATTACAATAATCTGCATATGTTGATTTGGGTAATCACAGAAACAATGGGTCGTTGTGATTGTAAAAAAACTCTGAATGACAACCAGAAAATCATACTGTCTGAACTAGTATATTTTATTTTCGGAAATCAGGAAAGGAACAAGTTGGTTGAATGAACAATTGATACTTGCGTAGATCAACCAGATGCGTTCAATTTAATTTATGTTAATAATAATTATATACAAATTAATAACATGTAGCGCTATCTCTGATAGAATGTCCGTATTACCATCGGCGTCTTTGCCATTAACATGCTATAAGTATGATACTTAGAAGTTTGAATAATAGTTGTTAGATGGCGCCACAGGCAAAATGAAAAATATTTAGAAAAATATTAAAAAATTAGAATTCCTTTTTATGTCAATAATGAATAGTAAATTAATATGTAGTATAAACTAATGCTTCATAGAGAAGGATAATATTTAAAAAAAAAATTACAAAAAAGTATGTGGCGTTATCTTTGATGTAATGTCTGGATTTTTGTCGTGCGTATTGTTGACACATTAATGGAATTTTAAACTAAAATTGAGGGACTTGATAATTTGAACAATAATTATTAAATGGCGCCGCCGACGAAATAACAAATAGATCTCATTAAAATGCAATTATAAAAATAGATAATTACTAAATATATATCTATAATATTATTTCATGTATTATAAAGTTAAAGAATATATATTATTCAAAGTATTAATGCGCCATCTCAGATTGCGAGTTTATCTAGTGGCGCCATCAGTCTATATATACAATTTTTATATTTTAAAAGGCGCAAAATAGAAAAAGAAAATTTCTCAATATTATCCTTCGTTAACAATAAATATTTAAAAATAATTGATAAGTTCTAAGTTCATGAACGATTTGACTCCATAACTTAGGTAAGTGCAAAAGCAGTGGATTATTAGGATTAAAAAAAAGAATGCGGAAAGTCTAGACTATATAGTGTATTTTATTTTCGGGAGCTGATATACCAAAGGATAAACTAAGACTCGTTCTTAAAAATATGTTCAATTCATTTGTACTAAATTCAATTCCGCTACTAAAAAAGTTTGTCAATATTTTCAAAGTTAGCTATAGTTTCAATGAACCGCAACCTCTATCTGAACAATACAATTAACTGTTAGGCTACCTCTGAGATTAACAAAACAGTACTGTATCTTCACGCAAGAGTCTGGAGATTTAACCTTAAACTAAGACAGGCCAACTTTTATAGGTTTCAATACATTTGAATGATGTCACTGTTTGGGATATCTTTCATTAAATTGTTCCACAACATCACTCAAATTAGAAACGTTTAGATTGCTGCCGATGTAATTATTAATCGCAAACAAGAGAATATCTCTTGAGAGTGAAATTGCTTGAGGATTGTAATACTGCAGTTTATATATTTCATAAGTTCAACATAAGTACAAATCACTAATATTTAATCGTGCAATTTTATAATTTGTAATTTTAGAAAAATGGGAAATATTTAAAATTATTTTCCCAAAACACTGAATTGGAAAAATTAATTTATATGGTTTCTAAGATTCATCGAATTTGATTGTTTTCATTTACTAACACATAGTAACTGTATCTCAAAAAAGATCTGTTACATGAGCAGCTAGTACAGTAATAATAACCTTAGCCAAAATTTTTTCTTAGCTGGCAGTTATCGGAAAAGAACATGAATAAATTTGTCTTGTAAATTGTAAATATGGTATTTACCTTTTTTAACACTTATTCAAATTGAGAATAATTATGATGGAACATGTAGAAAACAATCGAGATAGGTGATTTATAAAACCGTTTTAGAAAATTGGGAATAAAATTTATTACGCATCTAATAGGGACTTAACCACGTTTAATTCTTTTTAGTATTAATTCAGTAAACAGAGTGGATATTAAGTGATCAAACCACGTATTAAGATGGCTGTCTATATTCAGCCTATTTATAGAGAGAATAACAGTTACATAAACACTTACAGTATACCCACAGAAAACAGGCGAAATCAAATATCGTGACCTAGTTTATATGAAACTTGTGTAGAATCAATCAGATAGTTTTGTCAAGAAGAGTATTTAATACATTTTACTTTAAAAATATATTAACGCTCAGAAATGTTAGAATTTTGATGAAATTATTATGGCTTTTAATCATAATGTTAATATTTTATAATTTTACGCAATATATGTTGCAGTTTACAATACTAGCACAGCATAAGTTTATTAATGGTCACAAGAGTATATAAATATTTATAAACAAGGTTATGTATTGATTGCATTGTAAGGGTTTGTTCATTTTTATCATTTTCTTTCATCGATTTAGTGCATTCACTAGATGGACTTAAGAACATGTCTTTGCAACTGTTTCATTAGAATACCACATCCTGTACATGTATTGATAACAAAATACAGGATTTTACTCAAAAGCTTATTGACATTTTCTTCATTTAATTAAGTACACATAGAGGCAGTACACTAAAATTAACTAATCGACACAGTACACAGCCAAATTATGTACTCTATGTATGTTGTTTTTTTTAACCTAGTTTCGGTTATGAACACAACGACAATGAACATCACTGATAATCCACATTGTCGTACTTCGAAACGGGCGTATATTTTACGTTTGTGAACCGATGCGTTAGAAAAAGAGGGAGTGCGGATAATTTTAAACTTTTTTATCCATTCGCTTCACTTCCACTTTTATTTTCAATGCGAGCAGGTTAAAGTGTGTGTGCTTGCTGAAGTATCTTGGTTGCGTTCGATTTTAACACATCGGTGGCAAAAGTGCGATTCTTGTATTAACTTGAATGAATACATAAAAGTTGCGTGGAGATGTGTGTTGTTGATTTTGTGAGTGGATGAAACCACGTGCTAGTTTGTTTTATATCATATTAAACGCACGTGTTTGTGTTTTGAATATCACGTAGACACTGGATCGTTAGGTATGACATTTTCAAAGGAAATTAGAAAGTTTGTATTGTTTAATTGCTATGGTATTTTGGCTATTATTATTTTTATGTATTCAGATAAATATACGTATATGTTTTCTTTAAAATATAAAAAAAATGTGTAAGTAGTATTATATTAAGCGGTTTGTGAAATAAAATGCTTTATGTTTATTTATGAGACAAGTTAGGTATATAAGACTATTCTAAAACAGAAATAAAAAATTAACATTTATGTGTTCAAAAGAAATACTTTTTGGGGAATAGTTGCAGCATATAGATTGATCACTTCTTATATTATAGAACAAATGCCTATCAGTTAGATAATTCTATAGGGTACCTTTTATTAAATTCTTTGGAAAACTTTTTTCATAAACCCTCTGTGATGGTTGTTATATTTTGTATTAAATAATAAACAATAATAATTTCCAACGTTAAAATTTTGTTGTGATATAGAAAATGCAGCTCATTTTAAAATGTCTTGGCTATTACAAAAAGTAAGGAAAAATTATCAAATCAAAGTTTTATTGCTATATACTCCAAATTTATGTATATTTCATTGGTAAATGTAATGAAGAATATTTGGAGCGTGGCGTAGATCCTAAATTGTGTGTTATTTTTCTATATATTTATCATAATTTCAATTAAAGTTCTAATTATGGTTGTAAGGTTAAATATGTGTTAATTTATCAAAGTTTTAGCTATTAGTAATATGATATGTCCTGGCAGTAATCCATGAACATGTAAAAACCGACATTTAGTTTATTGAATTATTGTATTTAATTATGCACATATTTTATTTAAATCTGATTTACTTAGCGATCCTGTTGTTAATAATATATTTTTTTGAGCGTTTAGAATACATCTACGAAAGTAGTATTTTAATTACCTAGTCAAGTCATAAATACTGGTACACAGAAAAATCGACGTCAAATGAAAACTAATTAATATTTTTAAAATTTTTTTTTTGTTTTTATTGGGTTAATCAATGGCTACACATCTTAGAACAAATTATTCGAAATGACTTCCATTTGCCTTCCAGCACAGCTTGAGACGATGTGGCCTCTCATCGATCGCGAGACGCACTTCATGCATGGGGAAATTGTCCACTGCACGGACAAGGGCTCGTTTCAACGACTCAATATTTGGGTGTCGAGTAGAGCAAGCCATGCCCTCTAATACGGACCACAACTTGTAATCCAACGGGTTGAGGTTTGGACTACCAGCTGGCCAATCATCCGTTGATATGATGTCCGGAACGTTGTTTTTGAGCCATAGTTGAGTCGTTTTTGCTTTGTAAGCTGGGGCAGAGTCTTGCTGGAAAGTTCATGGCTTATTGGTGAATATTGATTGGTTGAGAGGCTTCACAATGGGTTCCAAGACGGTCGATTGATATACTTTGGCCGATGTTTTTACTTCTTTCTCGTAAAAATGGAGCTTGGTAATGCCATCGTAGCTCACTCCCCACCATACCATTACAGACGCGGGATGGTGGCCTCTTTGAGCCCTCGGGATGAGTTGGGATGCTTCTCTGGATGACCGAGCATACACACGATTGTTCTGTTTATTGAACGATTTCGCAGCGTTTTTCGGTCGATTCGTTTCTTCACGGCTTTTATCGCTTTCGGAATTCACGCAGCGCGCGGACGGCAGGACCTTTGATGGTCTCGTACTCCACCAGTATCCTCAAACAACTTCACAGCACGATACGCAAAATTGCGAGTGATTCCAAGCGGTCGCAACGTCCTAAAGATATCGCCCTTGTCCATGTTGCGTTTTGGTAGGCCAACTACAACAATGCGATTTTCGATGTCGCCCCATTCCATGATTGTAAACAATTAATGTCAAAAACTTTTTACGTCACAATGAAGCATAAATGGCAACTATCAAATCGAAATCAATACGAAATGGATGCGCTCAGTGTTGCATTCGTAATGAGTGCGTTCAGTTGTGTACCAGTATTTATGACTTGACTAGGTATAATAAATATAAAATGAATGTTATTTTTATATTCAATATTCCACATATAGTACAAGATAGTTTCTTGATTAAAGCTGAAATGTAGCTGAGATGCAGTGATCTTTCATTTCTTCACATGTTTTACTGAACTTTCATCAAAGATGCTTTTGCATTTTCAGTAAAAATTCGAAAGAATTTCAGTGAGCATTTTCCCGAATATAAATAAATATTCTTGATTTCAGCAAATGACGAATATAAATTTACTATATAATATGTATATTATAAGCATAAAAGCATACAGTACATTAATTAAAAAAAGAATTTTATGACATAACTCCATAATTACTTTGTCAGATTGTTTTCGAAAATAATTTAGTGATGAATAGTTTCTTATTACGATATACGTATCCACTAAAATATGTAGGCAAGAACTATTTTGTTTTGGATTTGGTAGTATGTTAAATATTAATGTTTAAAAGAAGGCTGAGTATCAATTGTGTGCACACATACATATATGTTTATAAATGAATGACATAACAAAGAAAATAATATAGTAGTCAATGATTTTGTTCTCCCGTTTATCGGGTCTATTGTTCATATGTATTGTTGGTCTCCTTTCAAGAACTCTTTTGTCATTTAAATTAGACTCATTGCTTTAACTTTTCATAAATTTCGTGATTTATTAAGCACACTGTTGGCCTTTCACGTTGCATTTCATACCAGTGTTTTTAAGAAGTTTTCGGATGTTGTGTTTTTAGTTGTATATTATAATTAATACATCCGATTATGTAATATGTCTCTGGCAATGTTATCGTATACAGTAACAAGAGTTGTACTATGGAAGTTAATATTGGCCATAATTTCTATTATTTCCAGACAAGAATCAATCAGTATAACTTAAAAAAAGTAATAATATACCAAAGGTATGTATTTCATCAACAATATTTTCAAAAGTAATCTGAAAAGTGCAAGTAAAAATAATAAATATATTTTTTAATTTAAACCTAACTGACTAAAATAATCCTGAGAAAAAAAATCATAATTAAAACTTATTTAAAAATTGACTCAGCTACTTCAAATGTGGTAAAAGAAATCGATTTTTAAAATATGCTTATTACGATATTGATATTTAATAGTAAAATCTTCCGGATTCCCCGTGTGGTCGTTAAAATCAACATTTTATTGTTCATATTATCAGTTTCCTCAGGATATACTATCAGATTGAAAGTCAATGAAATGTTTGGTTTTTAAGAATAAATATGTTTGCAATAAATCTAAGAATGTAGAATGATTATCATGTAAATCGTTTCTCGTTAAATTCTTGTTTTTTTTTAATGTTAATCGATTAATGTGTTTAAACGCACTAACGAATTAAATAGTTTTATGAATCTGCTTCCAAAATAGATTGTTACACGATGAGGATTAAGTACCACAGTATGGGAAATAAGTACATCGTTGTTAGGTATAGCGTATGACAATTAATAACGTTACAGTGGAAATAAATCATATATCATGTTGGCAGCATAAGTTAGAACGGATATTACTACAACATAATAAAAGAATAGAAGGATACGTATTTATAAAAATTTGCAAGAATGAAGTGAAAAGTATATTGCCCATAAGATCTTGTACTTGAAACGGTCTATAGAGAATTTCATTCGTTCGTTGTAGGTTATTAAAATTTTCGTTTTTATTTTTTTTCTATTTGGAAGTTGTCCTATAATTTGAACCCTATGTAAATTATGTAATATACCACAATATGTAAGAAGTTACTCTGTGGTTTATTAATGCCGCCGTCTTGAAAATTCAGGCTGGTGAAAGTTTTTATTCTAAATAATTCTTACCATACCTTGTTAAAGGTCTATATCACATCAAGAAACACTGTTGTCTAATACTCTTTATTGTCCATATACTCATTGTTTCAACATGCTACTCTGCGTGTCTACTCCATTGTCGCGTGCTGGTCTTTAAATCAGAATCGATGTTCTAGGATATGGTTTCGTTTTTGTAAAATATTTGTCTATAATAGACTTAAAGTGCAGTAGATTTAAAGTAATATGATTCTATATTCTGCAGTTGCTTTGCTAGAAATCTGATTTCTTTAGAAGCACACTTATCTTAGAAACTTTTCAGTGCCGCATTATAAAGCATTAAAAAGCAACTATGATTGTTGTCTTTGGAAGCCTTCGGCCCCTTATCAAATCCCAGTCCAGTACTTTTCAATGGTTTCGTTATTGATATATTGTGAACCTTCTTTTTTAAAACATCCTGATTGGCAGTTTCATTTGGCCGAGTGCTTCTAAATACTGACCGTTCTTTGCTTTTTACGTTCTGAAATCATTCCAGAAAATGGTTGAAAAACTGTATTCAGATAATTTGCAAAATCGTTTGTCTTTTTTTATCCGTTTTAGTCTACAATCTGTTAGTGTTATTGGTAAAATGAATTCCTGTGACTGTTGTGGTTTCTGTGGCGTAATTACATTTGTTATATTTCAAAGAGTTTTTGTGAATTATAAAGTTGTTTTTGACAAGGGGACTTTTGCAGAAAAAGAAAATAAAAAAATAAATTACATAAATCAATTTTTAAAAGACCCAAAGATGATTTTAAAATCACACATGCCGTTAAATAACGTTTTCGCCATATAAAAATCAAAAATCAAAACAAATATAAATGCGTAGCATATACATAAATGTTTTTACTTCTTATTAGTTAGTATATATATATATATATATATATATATATATATATATACATATGTATGTAAGGAGAGAACACAGTTAGACTTGCTCATGTTACAATATAGAAGTATAGCTGATATTTTTTTGTATGAATGATTTAAAAGTAAAATTAAGTAATATTTTTATTTTTTCTATTAAACCAGTTCTGATCGAGTAATTGTAATCTCATAAATATGTATATAAATATGGAGTGTGGTTTCATTTCTACTTGTTTATGCAAACTTATATTATTTCCTTTCACGCAAATCTAAGTATTAATGCTCCTTCTTTAAGCAATATATACAATAGCGGATCAAATGATTAGAAACAATTACGAAATTTATAAATATCTTTATTGTAATCTAGTAAAGAAATGTATGCCTACCGTTTACTTGTAGATAGCTGTGTATATTTTTTAGTATCGAATAGTAGCAACTACCTCATAATTTTCAAGTTTCAAACACAAAATTCAAGAATATGTTTAATGGGATAAGTAATTAACAACATTTACTATCTAACTACTAACTTATCAGATAAAACAGTTTTTATTCTTAATTTAAATTACTTCTAGAATCGGA
Organism: Dermolepida albohirtum; assembly: GCA_031893035.1. NCBI lineage: Eukaryota > Metazoa > Arthropoda > Insecta > Coleoptera > Scarabaeidae > Dermolepida > Dermolepida albohirtum. The sequence continues at coordinate 315,024 of JAVIWB010004117.1, read as the reverse complement.
GACGTTTCTAATATTTAGTAGAAGAACCTACTAGTGCGTAATTCTTGACATCGTTTACTTATTCATACTACAATATTTCTGCAATATTCTGGTCGAATCCAGTGAATGGGATAGTATGATTGTTTCGAAAGGCTCATCCAAATTTGAATATTGTTCATTAATCTTTTTCTGTACTTTACGCCACAAATTCTCAGTTGGCTGGATGTCCGAGTTACATGATTCCTAACAAATAAATAAAATCGAGTTGGCTTTTATAGATTGCTGAATTATTTCTGCTGAGTTTTGGATTATTATCCTTGCTGTCAGATTAGGTTTAAATTTTTCATCTCTGTACGGTACGAAGACATTTTCCAATACGTGGATGTACTGATGTTGATTCATTATATCTTGTACATAGTAAACAAAGTAAAGTTTAAATCAGGAATGTTTTCCGATCACGTGATCATTGTCGTATGAAATAAGATGTCGACAGGAAGTGAAGATATCAAATTAAATACTATATTCATATTGCTGTCAGGTGCGATAATGTACCTAACTTGTAAATAACACATGTAAAAGCTGCCTACATAGATTACCTAAGTGCAAAGTTACAAGTATCATGAAATAAATATGATAAATTAGCTGTTAGAACAATAATAAATAACAGCGGCAAAATGCAAGGAATATAACAATATCGCTGCTGTAGAAAAGACAAACTTCATAAGTCAAAATATTATTTTATCTGTATTATATGTGACACATATGTGCATAATAGACATGCTCTGCATACGTCTGTTTCTATTTTTTCACGATTTCTTGACAAAACGTAGCTCGTACCTCTATTAGCAAGAAAACGTTTGCACTCTTTCTTTCTTCAACACATGTGACTACCGATGAATTAGACAAATGCCGGTATATATATGTTCGTATTTTGCAGGGTTATTGATACGCCGGTAAACTTTCATGGTTTATACTATACATACCCACATCGTCTTAATATATTTAAGATCCCATTCACTCGTTGGAGGACGATGATAATATAGTTTTCCGCCAGTCACAGCAATTTACTTCAGTTTCGTATACGCATAGTGCAACTAATGTGATCATCATCTTTTGAAGATCATGTAAGAATCGTTTGTCTTAAAGAAATGTAGAGTCTAAAGAATCTGATGCTAAATCTAAAGATTATTTATATATAGGGATCGAAATACTTATTAAAAGTTGTAATAAGTGCATTGGAGTCACAGGTGATTATATTGAAAAAAAGAAATAGTTTTTGTATCTCCTTTTATAATTAAGCGGGAAATTTATGGCGCAACATGCATATCTATGTGGTATATATCTACCTACATACCTTTAGTCATTATCGTATAATTAAGTGCATAGCAACAAACAATGTTTCTTTAAATAAATCGAACCAAGATAAAATAATAATTAGTTAATATATAATCTACCAAGATTTTGTTCATAAATCATGAACATTAATAATAAAAAATAAAGCTTTTTATATATTATACATGCAAGTTAATAAATTTCAATTTGCAGTTCATTGTGATTTATTATGAAATTTAGATATTGCAAAAGTTCCTTGAGGTCAATTGAATTTGTAATTGGAGTGTGTTTTTTGACAAAAATTATACGGAGTGAGCAATAGTATGTATCCGCAGTTGGCAGCATAATACTTAGATTGGCAACGATGTAAGATCGCTTAATTTACTTTTAATATTCATAACTGATAACCAACCATAACCTAACTATTTGAAATGCTGATTTGACATATAAAGACGAAAAAGTGTCCCCAGTTTACGAAGATAAAAATTATCCAATATGGATATTTTTGTGTTACCAACTACAGACAAATCAAATTGTTTTAGGTGTATATACGTAATATTACCTAATAAGTAATGTCATTATTAGTTATTTTTATCACAAACTGATCAACAGTTTGTTTGACAATACTTTGTTAAAAATTCATGATTTCGATTGTCTTAATAATGAATAAATTAACTACAAATTATTTATTATCACGTACCATTTTATTAGTTTTCATTCTATTAAAATAAGTTTTTAAATTAAACATTTTAAAATTTTACAAATGCGACAATTATTGAAATTTGATTCAACATTGTACTGACAGTTATAAAAATATGATTCAACATTGTACTGACAGTTATAATAATATGATTTCACATTAAACTTAGTGTTTAAAGCCGGGTCGTTAGGCTCATAGTAATTATAAATTCAATTGATCTCAAGGTACATTAAAATTGATTTTTGTGTATCTTAAATATTTAAAGAAATTGGCTATTACGGCGATTATAAATGATTAAAATAAATATCCTAGATAAGAAGGAGATACCAAAACAAATAAAGACCGAAGTATATTAGAAGAGTGGTCAGACTCACATTAATATACGGTATCGAATCATGGACAATAACGAATAAAATTAAAAGCAAAGTTACGGCCACAGAGATGAGATTTCCAAGACGGATAGAAGTAATAACAAGGATGGATAAAATTAGAAACACGACAATTACAAGAAAACAAAAGGTTAAACCAGTTGAAACAGTCATAGAAGAGAGACAGCTAAGAAATCTTGGACATATCCGGAGAATGAGAGAAGAGAGAATAACAAGGAGGATCTTTGAAGTCAAGACGGAGGGTAGAAACGGAATGGGAAGACCACAGAAAACTTGGAGGGAGCAAGTATATGAGGCGATGGAAAAGAGGAATATAGGATGGCATGAAATCAAACAACTGGCCCAAGACAGAGAACAATGGAAGCTAAGGATAAAAGAAGAAAGGGAGGAATAACTGAATGAGACAAACTGAAAATAAAATAAATTGATAAATATTGTATATAAGATATAAGTAAAATTCAGTCCGACACCGCAGGGTAGAAAGACTTAGGATTAAATAAAATAAATAAATAAAATAAATATTCAATTTGGAGACCTGAGAAATTGGCATGCCTGGTCATTCATCCTTAGATTAACTTTTTATGTCAAAATTGTTTATGTATGGCTGAAATTGTTTGACTTTTACCTTATCAAATTGGTTTCAAATAGAAAATAAAACATGTTAACATAAAGTAGCGGAATTATCGCCAACTTAAGAAAAAAAATCATTTATAGTCATCCTGTATTTGAAGGAGCTGTACCTATTCCTTCATTCAATTTGGTAATATTCGATATATTTTTTACACTTATTTAATGCGTGTAGATAAACAAGGATTTTCTTATTGAATTAAGTCTGAATGATGTTTGGCACATAAAGACTATTCACTTTTACTTTTAAATGATTTCTTTCAGGAGACATAATATGGTATAAGAAAACGAAATACCTTATATAATGATAATAAATATAGAATCAAATGAAATGTATATATCATGTTTAGTAATCATATGAATATTCAAACATAATCTCCAATTTTACATTATTTAGATTAAACAGTTACATAAAAACGGTAGTCGTGAATAATAAATATTTATGGCATTATCAATATTGGAACTGTAATAGAAACAAATCCTATGGAAGAGTGCTCACAACAAGATATTGCTTCTAGTTTCTCGATGTCATTAGAGTGAAAAGCATTATAACAAGTACTTAAAGTACCCGCCTCTGTATTCAAATGTAGCTTATAGAAGTTGACATAAAGTATATCCGGAAATTAAATACATACATATATGTATATGTATGTGTGTATATATTGATAAGTTTGATACATACATTTGAATTATCATACATGGGGAATATTATTTAATGTTTTTGAAGAGTATGATGGATAATAATAATTTTGTTGCCCAACAGAATTTAGAATTAGGGGAGAGATATAATGAATAATACTTATTATCTTATCGTGTGTCTAGGTGAACAAGAATTTATTCATTAGTAAACAGAAGAATATAGATATAATATAAAAAACAACACAAAACAATTTAAATACATTAAAGTAATTAGCAGTATTCGTTTTAGAAAAAGAACAAAAAGTACATACACTTTACATAAGTCGACAACTTAATTAGGTAATTGGGAAATAGTACAATGCATGTAAGTAGAAAGTACCAACATATTGCTTTCTAGGATATGATACTGCTATATTCAAGAGTTGCAGAAAACTGAGAACCCACTGGGTTACTGGAAAGGGGAGATCGATCTATGTTTCTGCCAGGATATCTGCGATTTAATCTGAATCATACGATTTTGGTAAGCTTCCACTGTACCATCTCCATTTGTTGGATATGAATCTGATAAGCAGCTCGGATAATCGAGGTTTACACAAGATGCGATCCAACTAAAGCGGTAAATAGAGAATTTAGCGTTTTTATATTTCTAAAAGATTGTACTGGATAATAAAACTGGTTTAAATTAGCAACGAACATAACTCTTAAATCCTTAATTTCTCTAACTAGATTCAAGTTTGGAGAATTTAGTTCATAAGTCCCTAACAAGAGAAATGTTTAAAAGTTCTCTCTGAAGTGTTTTACGATCACTAACATTGAATATAATATAATATTTGATATATGATGTTAATAATCATCAGCAAAGAGTATGAGAAGAGCTAGAAAAAAAATTTATCTGACCATGATACAAACAACTAATTGTGTGTTGCCTAATAACGTTTAATAGTGACAACATTTTTCTACTTACATATTTATCGAATATGACTACTTCGTTTAGTATTTTGCGCGCTAAAAAAGTTTCGCAGCAAGAAACGAATTTTGTGAAATAAGCAGTGTCTTCAAATTTTTATTTCGGTGGGGTTGTGAATACATTGAGGATGGCCCACCGTCTTTTGGGAACAAGCAAGCGCTATAATTGTTGAAAATGACGCCAAAGGGAACTACAATAGCAACAGATGCCTGAGTTTTGTGAAATTAGCAGTGTCACCAAATTTTTTTTCGGTGGAGTCATGAATCCATTAAAAATAACTCACCGACTTTTGAAAACAAGCAAGAGTTATTCTTGTTGAAGAAGACGCCAAAGGGAACTACAATAACAACAGCTACACTAAGTTACAGTAATACGATAACAAAATTATGTATGGATCAAAAATGTCTAGATTTGCGTCACAAAGAAGTTTCCTTTATGATAATGCATGAGTTCACAAGGCAGCCAAAGTTTAATCGATACAGCTGGACCATTCACCACATAGTGCGGACGTGGTTCCGTCCGACAATTTGAAATTCGAAAAAGCATATTAGAGGATGTCATTTTGCAAATGATAACCAATTGTAAGAGGAGCTTGGCGTCTATTTTGAAAACGATTAATGGTGTTGAAGTTGAAAAATAAAGTTATAAAAACAATCGTAGGTTTTTCGTTTCATTTTTAGATAGAATACATTTTAGTGCACCTCATAATTAATATTGGTAATGTTATTGAGTTGAGCAAGTCATATTATCCCGATGGTATTAAAAAGTCAGAAAATCGTTTGTGTAAATGTGCATGTATGGGATATCCCTCTTATATAATGAACTTCTTACTAAATAAGAAATTTGTTAAAATTTTATTTGTACTCCAAATATGTAAATATTTAAGTGACTGAAATTTTTGAGCCTAGAAAAGCAACATAAAGCTGCAAGAATATAAAACAAAACACCCAATGTTTTTAATATTTGTTTTTATGTGTACATTTCTTTACATAAATAATCAATGGTGTAAAATTAATATTTTATTTACTTAACCAAAAGATAGTTGTGAGGCAGGCGCGTGGTCGTATTTGATCTTACCTGCAAATACAGTACTATCAAAAATAACTGCGTTGGCACATCGAAAAGAATTGGTAATGTAATAGTGTTATATATGTAACTCCTTGCCTATTTTTCTTTTTGCAGGGGCGTCATATGTGAGTGTATAATTTATACATATACTATTTATTAGTATGGAATATTTATTAAGCACATTCCTAGTTATCTTAATAGTTAATTCTACGAATATTTCTTAAATGCCTTTTATTGTTTTTATTATATGGTGATTTATTAATACAAAATATGTACTCATTTCTTTTATCTAATTTTCTTTTCTATGATCGTACGATACAACATAAATTTTCAAAATTATTCAATATTGGGATGTTAAGAATCTACAAATAAAATATTTTCTTGATATGTCAATATTTCTAAGTATTGGTCGTATACCATTTGTTCCGCTCAATTACGAGAAAATAAGTGTTAATTATCCAATTGCCTCATGCAATTATTTCCTAGTTTTAGAAAATTCACGGTCAAATCAATAAAAACGTTATCAAATGTTTTAAAAATGTGAATGCGGTCATGGATCTTCTTATCGTTTAAACGAATTACTTAAATATGTAATCATAACTGATTACCATCGATAAACTACGTTTGCTTATTAATAATATTTATTTAGTTATGTAAATATAAATACATTTATCGAATTCAGTGAAATATACTAACGACTGTCAAAAGTTTTCAAATTGATTAACATCAAACGTGACTGTTCTAAAAACTTAAAGAAGCTATTGCTAGATTGGGAAAGAAATGTATTTTGTATAATTTACGTAATAGTACAATATTTGTAACTCCTCGGAAATACAATATTACATATGGAGCATCTAGTATTTCTACTTATCCTCATGATCTTTCATTAAGAGACTAAACTATTTGTATTTCATTATTCAACTGAAACGATGAAAAGGTTGCAATAAACTATTACAATTTGCGCATACAATCTGTTTCTTAATAATTGTAAAAAAATTTTTAAGAGATGATTCCATGAGCTATAATGTTCCTTGCACACACCTCTCCGTGGAATATGGTACTGATTTCTAGTAAACATTGATTTTGACATTACAGTCAATACTGTTAGGTTATATAATTCTTATCATTATTAGTTATTCCCATCAAGAATTATTATATAAAATGAGCTGCCGATATGCATTCTGTGTCCAGTCGACGCAACGAATTTGCACAAGAAGTCAGGAGTTTCTATAAAGAAATGTATCCTGATCGTGCAATACTCCATTATATAAGTTTGCTGCATACATCAGTGTTTTTGTGAGACAAACGATTTTCAAATAAGGCTCGTCCCTGTGGACGCTGGCGCTGCAGTTTTTCGACATATTGACAAAAATACAGGAATATGCGAGAAATATTACCATGTTGAACATTAGTCATCTTTATTATGAAATTTTTCACCACTAATTCATTCCCATTAATTGTTTATTAAAATTATTGCAGAACATCCTTTAATTTTGTGTGATGTTTACTGATGAACTAACTAACTTTTTTCGAAATAGAATTAAAAATTTTCACAATAATAATGTGAGGAGACCGATAAAAATGTTCACGCTATAAAACAGGTAAACGTGGGAGTTGATTTTATTGGCGACTATTTGATATTTTCCTTTCTGTTAGGCTAAACGGAGAATTATATTGAAAGAATGCTTGCAGTTTTGGTATATATCTCTCTCCAAGAAACAATAAGCGTATTTCACACATGGAGGATATCAATCTTGGCCGCCAAGGTCCCGAAGTAGGAATTCATTAGTCCTTTTCCTTTGGTGTCGCCTAAAATCCTTATTTTACGATACTCCAATAGAAAACTGACGATCTTTGACGCGTTCAGCATTCAATGAGGAAGAAATTGGGATCTTGTACTTTAGCTAAAGAAGACTATTTCGAATATTTATTATAAATTAATTTTTTATTCTGTAAAATTTGTTTTGCAAAATTTTTGAATGATTGGTCTCTTGTAAATTAATTCGATTAAATAAATTTTAAAAACAATGACGTTTATTAAAGTAAATCACAATAAGTTTTAAAACCCGTTCTAATAAAATCAAAACTTACTATTTTTTGAAATCTATAATCTTTTATAAGTAAATCGGAAATGCGTGCATAGAAACATTCTCGCGGAAAATGTATCATTTCTTCAAATTCTTCATAGTTATTTTTTTTTAATGAAACTTTAATTTTTAAAATACCTTGAATGCTGGACTCATTTTCATCATTCCATTAAATAGAAAACATTCAACAGCAAAGTTTATTATTGTATGATCTATTTATAATAATATTGAAAATGAAAAATATGTCAATTTATTTCCAATGATGACTTGCTTCATAAAAATTAATAGTTATGTAGTTACGATTATGAAAGGAAAGAAAAACAATAAATTGTTACTAATATTTTTGCTCTTCCATTGTAGTTCCGTAAAATAAGAAAAGTAATTATGTATAGTCAGTCACAAAAGTTTTTGAAAGTTGCAAATCATTAAATGTAAACATCCGATTATAATAGAACATACTTATTTTCATTTGGAAGCTAAAAGCTCTAATAACAGTATGAAAGCCGTTGTTATTTAAAATTACGAGAAAAATTGGTAAATATTCGAACATCGAATGTTACACATAATAAAAATAGATCCTAAAATTAATTAAAAATCTTTAGTATTTTGTTGTGACTTCATTAGCTTCTCCTACAGCTGCTAGTTTTCTGAACATAGATTTAACTATGAGGGTAGTTTGAAAAGTTCTAAGCCTCAACATAAAGATGGCATTACTCGTCAAAAATGTTCTGGTAATATAATGGCGCACGTAATGAAAAATACCTCTGAAAATTTCAGTCATATTGGACACTTAGTTGTTTTTTAACAGTCGTTTCTGTCAGTCGATGTTAGTATTCTGTAAAAATGTAAAAAATAAATCGAAATTTTGGCGTTAATTAATAACTGTAGATAAAACTTGGATACACTATTACACTCCTGAAATCAAGACACAGTTGAAATAGTGGATCATGAAGGATGAATCGGCTCCGAAAACGGCGAAGACTGTGCTATCGGCTTGGAAAGTGATGGCGGCTGTTCTTTGGGATGGTCATGTAGTTGTTAATCGATTATCTTGAGAAAGGAAAAAAGGACAATTTTACACTTCAATGACCGTCTCGTCATTGCAAAAATTCACATTCGTAAGCACCTATTTTGCAACTAATATTTAGACAGATTAAATGAATGGGAGCATAACTGGGAAATGTTAGCTTGGAAACTTTTCGGGCTATTCTCGTAAATTTTCTGTAAAATTAGTAGATATTTTTTCCAATAATGCTTTCTTAAATTATTCCTCATTAGTAGAGACGCTACTTTCGCTTTCGCGCCGTCGTTGCTACGTATTAGTTAAAATAAAATAAGTAATGCTAAGTATCAACAATAATAAGTACCTTCTTAAAAGTTAGATTGGCACATAGTAATTTAAACGGATCTATTCAATACATTCATCCTGGCACGATGAAACTAGATAATAAACAAGCGTTGTGCTCATACTACGACACTGCCGGGAAGGAGAAATCGGGCGTCTCTACTTATTAGTTATGTTCTGGCTTTTGATTTATTTTCAAGATATTCCTATAGGTGTTTGTTTGGTTTTAAAATCGGCGACTGAGAAGGTACATTGTATAACTTTAGCTGTTTGTATCGAACATTGTTCCTACTGGACATTTCTTAAAATTCTGTCTTCGATACACTTATTCATAGATTTAAACTCTCTGTGTTTGTAACAATTCTCAGATCAGAAAATTGATACGATTACAATAATTAATTTAGAACCTTTGGACGCCTACTTCTCTGCCACTGCAGAATGCGCTTTACCAATAAATTTGGTTATTTGGCATTTTTTTTGCGTGGTTTTATTAATTTACGCATATCACAGGATAAATGTTTACTTTTGCTACTCGTGTTTTCAAATGCTTATTTTTCACAAATAGGTGATACTATGAAGAGAATTTACTGAATTCGTTGCCAATTTATGAATGAAGTATATGGAAACTTCTGCGACATTCCATGTTATAATACTGCTTTAATATTATTAAAGTTTTTGAACGCTGTTAAATGGAAAATAAATATATTCCGTCATATTCGGATGTTTATATTTAATAATTTTCAATATTCGTGAATATATAAAAACTTTCGTTATTGTATATGTGATAAGTTCATTGTAGCGACTATAATAATCATGTCTTTTTATGATAGATTTTTATTAAATAAACAAATAAGTTTATAAACCAGTGTACAAAATAGATCGTCTTTCGATTGTATATTTACACATATACAAGCAGATGTAATACACAATACAAGGACAGTTAGTTACATCGCTGACATGAATGCTAAACTGATAATTTTAATTAAGTTAAAATGCCGAAGACATTTTCTCGTATTAATACCAGGAATAAGTTTATATTATTTATTGTTAGTGTTAGTTCGAAATATTAATTATTATTTTTTATTATTGCCAATATATTATCTAGTAGCATTCCTAAATTCATAATAATACCTAATTGTGTTCACAGTTTCTTTATTATCCTAAAATAAGAGAGATATTAATGTATTTAATAGGAATAACCCAAAGTAGTAATATGAGAGGTGATTTTGACAGAAAGCAGTTTAAGAACAAATGACGTAGTACATATATGGAATCAAATATTAATGTTTCATGGTTAAAACAAAGAAAGGTTAAGCAAATTGAAAGTACTGGAAGAAGAAGCAAAAAAATATGGACTAACTATTAACGGGAATGTAATGAAACACAGGGTAACGAAAGTTCATGGAAAACAAGAGACGGCAGATTTAGTCGAGGCAAGTAGGAGATATACAATAATAAAAGTGGAGCAAATAGAATAATTATTATAATGCTAACATGTACCCTTTACATGTTATTATTACAGAAGAAATAAAATAAAAATAGATAAACCATAAGCAAAAGGAAGAATTATTTGAATTTTTAATGGAAATCTATGTTTGCATAAAGATACATCAATCCCTAAAATTGTACATGTTCGGCTACCATGTTTGTGTGTACCATGTTTTGATATAATTATTATCTAGGAAATTTTCGTAAGTCTAAAACGAAATATATATATACATATATCGTTATATATTCTTGCGGTCTCATGTAATGAAAAGTTATTGTTCAGGACTTTTCACTGTGTAAATTGAATGGCTTGATTCTTGTTTCTCCATTGCAATGATATCGCTTTTCGCTTTCAGCTTCTTCCACTAGATTTTTATTACCGTAGCGAGCTGTTCAATATATGTTGGGAGTCACTATGTGTCGTCACAATGATTTCTAATGGTGTGGAAGCCAGCGTTATACAACAAGCGTATCATCGAGAAAGTAACGGTTGAGAGTAACGTACAATAACTTGAAAACAATCCCCACTAATGACATATATACACTGCAGAACAAAAACGAGCAGCTCAGTTTATAACCACTACTAATAAGAACCTAATAAATAATGTGAAAGCGATACCACAACATCCAGAGGAACAAAGTATTTTTCAGGATCAAGCCATCCAATTCCGAAGAATAACGATTCACATAAGCATATGCTGTGACTTCTGCTTGTTTCATATCTTTTTTAGTTTACTTTACTCCAGACATATTTTTCTAGGTCATCGTTTTCTTCTTTCCATCATTGTCTCGTTAAATTTTTTTTAATCCATCTGTCGTCTCTCAATTATTTGACGCTTGTATTCTTACTATTTAAACATTACTTGGTTTGTTGTACGGCTCTTTAATTATTCATCCGCGTCTTTCCATAAACCCTTCTTAAAATTTTCTTTCTCATATTTCGAATTTGTTTTCATTCTTTTTATTCATTATCCATTTTTTGCAAGAGGTGAGCTTGTTGTTGGTGCATTTTAAAAACTTCGGGTACGTTCTTTGTCGTTTCTTTCAGATAATCAAATTCTGCTCTCCTTTCTTTATGGACTACTTTCAATTTTCTGCACAATTTATGTCTAAATTAACGGTTCCTCCTCTATTTTTATGTGTGTAATTACCATATATTTTATTTTCTTCTCGATATTATATATATCCTTTTAATTTCCTTCTTGGATCTAGTCATGAACATATATCATCGATGTAGCCAAACACTGATGTCTGTTGTTATGTATCTAAATCTTATACCGCTTTTTCTCTTTATAACGAGTATCTAGTTATCGCATCTCAGAAAAAAATAAATAGAAACCAATTCTATAATGGAATACCTAAAATTAACACAGTTGAAACAGTATCTTTGAGAAAAAATTAAGCAGATTTAGAGCCAGAAAAGAATTGAGTAACGCTGCTTTGTAACTATGGATCACAGGGTCTAATGCTAGAACCTCCCCTAGTACATTGATGAAAAAAACACATCCTCTAAAATATATCAAAAACAACTCTTATTTCAGCAAGCATACTTTCAATGAACGAGAAAATGAATTAGTAACAGTAATTAACGTTTGCAAAGCAAAAACTTATTTTGAAATTCTCCATTTACCTTCCATCTACTAATTACTGAAATAAGAATAGGAATTTGAAGTATATGCTGTAAAGTGACCTTCCCTCTATATATAGTATAATCATTGAAACATCTACGTTATTAACTGAAATCATTACTTAAGCACATTAAATTGGTGGAGCATCATTACCGTTACCTGATAAATTTAAAGTTGAAAGTGATTTGTGACCAATTTGCAAACGTCGACGAATATTATCTAAGAGCGACGACAAGTCTAATGGGAAAAGGTAAAAAATTCCTTATTTTGAATTGAAGTTAAATAAATAAAACTTTAAAACAGACTTAGACATTCTTCTTTTCTCAAATCTTTACATTTTTCATGAGGTTTCAAATTCGTTTTAATTAATTGCACCCATTGCATGGCATTTCAAGAAAGTATGGAAAGTACTTCCAATTTTCAATGTTAATTAGGTTTTTGATATGATTTTTTTATTTGCAGTTTTCTATGGAAATATTTAATAATAATATAATATAATATAATAATAATATAACATATATTTTTGGTCATTTGTATATTGTATGTACTTTTTAAATAGCGATTCTGGTATCAGTGGTTATGTATGTTCATCATTTCTAGCACTAAATTCATTATCATAAGTTATATAATGTCCAATGAAAGTTGTATGAAACTATGTATATATTTATACAAGTATACTTACATTTGAATGCAGTCCTTGAGTGAACATTGCTATGTACGCTAACCAGTTTTGCAGAGTTATATGCGTGTATTCAAATAAGAAGAAAGACTGTTTTCTTAAATATCAAAAATAACTACATAATATTTCAATTTATTACATAATGCCTAAGATTATTTCCTGTGCTTGAGAAAAAAATGTAAATATGTACATACATACACTGGTTTCCTGTTTAGTAAATATTAACTTTTCGAATATCGACATATGCATGTGTTTCTACAGTCAAGGTCAAAATTGAGTGAATAGTCTACATAATTTACAAAATCAAATTTTATTGAAAAAAAAACAAATACGAATCAAATACCAGTAATTATTAGAAAATAATAGTTAAAAAGTGTTTATAATTACTTAGATTGAGTTAAAATAAATATATAAATAAATAAATTAAAGTAGTCTCTCTGTAGCAATTTAATTTGCAATTAGTACCCCGTCAGACATCTTGCAAACATCAGAAGAACTGTTTCTTATTCTTCTGTATTATCTCATTTTAATCTATCAATATCTGCAGGTTCTCAATAGGATTTAAATTCAGTGACTGAGGAGACCATTCTATATAATAGATCATTATTTTCATTGAAGAAAGCATGTATTTGATGTAATAATGTGCTTAAGATTGTTTAAGATCTTTAAAGACTAGAAAGTAATTTTGTCTAAACCTATATATTTTACTACGTTTGAAAACTGATTAAATTAGAGATTTACTCACTAATATTCTTTTAATTTTGGAGCATTAAACTATTTTCTAAACCTATTTTAGAAAACAGATTCTATTAAATTTTCATTAATTACCTTTCTAAAGACGTGGCATTCATTGTAGCTTGAATAATTTTTCATCTCGGGCTAAGAAAACTAGCCTCATCACGTTATTGAGTCTCCACGATTTTTATCCAAATAATTAAAATTTGCTTCCATCATTCCACCCAAAAAATCTTCCAGAAGGGAGCGTTATATTAACCCTACCACCGATTTTCCATTACCGACACGTTCTACGAACCCAAACGGAATCCTCAGTTCATCTTCAGTTTGTAATTTACGTCGAGACTAATTTATTTAACGACTTTATTGAAAAAAATTAAAATGGCTACAACAATCGGTGCAATGATTAAATTTTCTGAGAGTAAGAAGTAGTTCTAGTTACAATAACTCAAATATAGCATAGTCAGTCTCTCATATTGAGAGAAAACACTTCAATGAGAAAGTCATCTTTGTCAGATATACATATATGTATGTATACACCTAAATATTTGGAAAGAAAAAATGTATAATTCGTTCTTAACTCAGGGCGTCCCCTTAATTTTGTCTTTAGCTGCACATCTCTGCATCGTACACACTGGTAATATTTTTTTCGATTTGCTTGTAATGCTATATATATATATATATTTAGCCTGCGGTAAGTGAAAAATGTTTGGCTCATGGATGGTGGTTATGTGTTCTGCTGTCATTCATTTATTAATATATATTCAAGGAGTTTTCATCTGAATTTTAAGTATGTACATGGATAAATTTTATTCATTTGTTAAAATAGGGAAAACATGAGAGTTAACTGAATACTTCGTTTTGAAAGGTTAAATAAAAATTGAAATAAGTACTGAAATGGAATCGACTCTTGGGAATCATTATGCTCTTTCGTTCTCAACAATGAAAAGTCAGTAGCAGAATTTAAGTCCAAAATCATTCGTCATCAATGACATTTAAAAGGGTCACAATTCGATTCTGGATGATCGTCCTATTAAGGTGCCGGAGTTACTAAACATTGAAAATATCTCAAATGAAACTTTCAATTAGATAGGCGCCACGATTATTAATAATTGATCAAAAATGTCACAGATCGGACAGTTCAAAAGAATGTTTGGAGCTTTTCTAACGGTATACGGTAAACGCTGCTTCATAACTGTTGATGTCGATTCATGCCTCGGACAAAACACTAATCTAGACTATGGGATGTTAATGGGTTATTGTTTTTTGAAATGCACGTGGTGTAATATTTATAGAGCATCTCGAGAAAAGGTTAACCTTCACAGAAGAGTATTGTACAACATTACTAAGTATATAAGATGGACACTCGAACTTAAAGCAAGTGACCATATTTGGCTAAGAAAAAAAATATATTTTGCTTTTACAACGACAATGTACAATTTATGAATTACTTTCACATGTACTTTTCTTTCCGGACCAATTTGAAGAAATGGTTCGGACATTATCTAACCTGAAACTAGTGCATATTTTGAGAGACACGAACAATATTAGTATACGGAGGTTATAACAGCTTGAAAATCTCTAGGTCCAATGTGTAAAGTTGTAAGGGAACTAGAAAAATAAATATATGCTTTAGAAATAAAAGTTCTTCGTTCGTTATGTCCAGAACATTTCATTTCACACTCATAAATATAACGATTTAACAGTAAAAATAGTTGTATAATCACAGTGAAAAATACGAATCAGTAATGTTTGAAATTGTCTAGGGTTGTGTACTTTTTCAGAAAATTCACATTTATGTAGATTAATAAATTAAAATTTAAAACAGATTCTTCATAAAAGTATTTAATTGTTTATAATATATTTTACTATTACTATAGTATTGCTATTTAATATGAATAAATCTGTAAATACTAATGTAGATTATACATAAAGCCTTATTCTTATCCATGGTTTATAAAATATATGCACTTCCATGATCTCTTGTATATTTTTTATATAACAAAGGTTATTTTTTAACTAAGATTCTTCTGTAAATACCATTTGAAAATTTGAACGCGCGGAAAATGAGTGCGCACGCAGGCTCCCAACGCAAAGAGCCTGACGCCATTTGTATCCACAGCATTAGTTTGTACGCTTCACAGCGTAACGTCGAACCGTTTAAGAAAATCGGGCGACCCGGAAATTGTGAAACATGGTCAGTAATCAGCAAGGGACATAAAAACTGCGAACATTCGACGCCAGATATTTGAAGTATATGATGAGAATGCACTAAATGACGTCAAAGTTGGAAAATAAGTGAGATTATTTAATGAAGGTCGGGACAATGTCCATGTTGAATCGCGCTTCGGTCGTCAAAAACAGGAGATCACAAGTTCCAAGTTGTCTTTACAAGTTCCACACATTTCAAGATCAGTTTTGTATGTCTTGAGAACTTAGAGTTCATGAAATTGTGTTTTTAGTGGGTTTTTAAACTCTTGACTGGGGAACGCAATCTGAAAAGATTGGCAAGTGCTTTAACCTTTTTTAACGCGCTACAACAGAAAGGATGACGGTGACTTGTCATATTTTTACAGGAGGTGGGACATGGGTGTAATTTCCACGTCAAAACGACAGTCAACGGAGTGGTGAGACATATTATCATCATTCATAGTAAAAGCAAAACAGATACTTTCAAAGCGCAAGGTCATGGCTACTGTTTACTGGAATAGGCAAGATCTACTGTATACGTTTTGGAAACATTTTTACTTGTTTAGTTTTTATGGCAAAATGGGCCATACTTAAAAAAAATAATCCTTGTATATATATGAAAAATATTAGCATAAGCGTTAATGAGAGACAAAATAATCTTAATAGGAAACGTATGTTCATCATAATTATGTGTACATGAACGTTTTACGTATTCGGGACAAATAATGCAATGTCAAATACAATACAAAGTATTAATCAACACAATTGATAATCACAGAAAAGCTAATAATAATAATACTTGTTTTTATAGGTGATTGAAAATGGAGATATTTGGAATAGAATTCGCTCCACTAAATATACCACTAAAGAGGCGGATGCAAACTCTAGCTGCTGCTACCTGGTTTGTGACAATGGTAGCTGGTGGATTTGTAGGACTCATTTTTGCTATTTACCTTGTACTATTCACCAACTGGAGATGGATAACGGTTCTCTATTTATTTTGGGTATGGACGATAGACAAGAATGTAGGTCATAAAGGAGGAAGACGTTCGAATTGGATCAGAGATTGGACGTGGTGGAAATATTTGAAATATTATTTTCCACTTAATCTAGAGAGAGTGCCTTGGGTACAATTGGATCCAAAAAAGAATTACTTCTTTTGCTGTTTTCCGCACGGTATGCTCTCGACGGGCCCCTTTTCTGCATTCGGAACGAATATTGGTGGTTTCCATGATTTATTCCCCTTCCATACGCCGTATCCTTTAACTTTGAAACAGCACTTTATCATGCCTTTCTTCAGAGAATTAGTATTAGGATTAGGCGCCTGTGACGCCTCAGCCGATTCAATAAATTATATTTTGGGTTCACCCGGCGGCGGAAACGTAGCTATTTTGATGGTAGGGGGTGCGTCTGAAGCATTTAACTGCCAACCTGGTAAGTACAAACTAGTCCTGAAAAATCGAAAGGGTTTTATACGACTGGCCATGAGGAATGGCACGCCATTGGTGCCTGTGATATCGTTTGGTGAAACTGATTTGTATAGTCAGGTGGCTAATCCGGAAGGGTCTCTCATAAGAACTATTCAGGAATACTTGAAAAAGTGGATTGGTTTAGCTCCAGCAATACCACTTGGAAGAGGATTCTTTCAATATAACTACGGAATTATACCTAATAGGAGACCAGTTACTACATTAGGTTAGTATATGATTTTGTTTTATTTGAAGATTCCTTAATTCAAGGATAAATAGAAATAATGTATTTTATTTATTATTAATATGAGGGTAGTCTTATTTTCATAAAGTTGATTTTCTTTAAATTTTTTCATCTTAAAAAAGATTTTTTTAAAAATTCTCACATTTAGTTAGAAAAAATTTGACTTCAGTTAGCGTTGTATTATGTAATTTTCCTGAGTTATGAGAATATACTAATACATATATACGATAAAAGCAAATATTTCAAATTATGTGAATAATTGCAGATGAAACAATCGATATACACTTGTAGTAGATGTCGTTATAATACTTTATTGTTCAACAGATAAACAATATTAAAACTTATATGACAATTTACTATGTATTTTAATTATATTTTATATAACTTATTATTATTGCAACATAAATGTATAAAGGAAAACAAGATAAACAAAATCATAAGTATTATATGTTGAAACTATTAAAACTATATACTCATTTTATAACAAATTTCTCGAAAATATCTATGGAAGCTATAGATTTCAAAAGTTTAGAGTAAATATTAATGATGCTGTTTTAATGCAATATTTTGTAGCAATACATAAATAATGAAGGTGTAATTACTAAGAGTTCTTCTGCATACAAGTAATTCATTATGTTCACAAGTGGGAGAAATATGAGGACCATCAATCCGGCTAAAAGTTTCAGAAACTTTCTCTAAATACTTTTTAAAACGAATTTATAGGTGTCATAAATTGATTTTAAAGTTAGTAATGTAACTCAATCCTTGATCTAACTAATCCTATTACAGGAAGTTAGAGAGAGAGTTATAGTTTCTGATAATAAAGCCTAATATCTTTCGTGCTGTGAAAACTGATTAGTATTACATACTCGTACATATGTTCAATATGTTCAATTCAGCGTCAAATATAACTTGATTATTAACCAAGGGTATATACGAATAAGAATTTTATTTTCCAAAGAATGATCAAATATTATTGGTTGTAACTTTCTTGTAAATTTCATAACTTTACATTTCGAAATGCTTAGATGCAAGCTGTTACATTGTCACAAGCTTCGTCATTTCTTTTGTTTGTTGAAGAAATATTTTCAAATCTCAAAAAATATAATCGTCGAAAAGAAAACATCTTTTTAAAAACCAAAAGTTTTGATTGTTGAATTGTTAATGTGCACTGGTCACTTTTATTATAGACTCCCATTTTTTTAGGTTTTTATTCGGTACTAACAATTTAGATGCTTATTATTAATATGAATTAATTTAATAATAATTAAAAATTCATCTTAGGTTTTGCTAGAAATTTTTGTAGTAAACAGCAAGTTCTTGTTCATTATTATTAATTTAGATATATTAACCTTAAATGTATTCCTTACCAGCGTCTCATACACCACATTCGAGTTTCGTTCACAGCCACTGTTTTTTACATGTTTATGATTTCTAGCTGACGGAATTATTGTAGTCATCTGTTGCTAGCTACTTAAGTGTATACGTATTATATTGTTATTGCGTATTCTGTATAATACTCGGTATATACATAATTCACATGGGTGATCAAATAGGTGGACACGATTTCAATCCTTTTTATTTTCTGAACTCTGTGTTGCATTTGAATTCTGTAAATTACATTTGATATATGTATGTATATTCATTAGTATGTTTCTTTTTTTCCCCTTTTGCCGTTTATAATTATTAGGTGCGCAACTAAGTTCTCGCTGTTTTTTTGATGAAAATGATGCAACTTTATTGTGAAAAAATGTTTACAAATGAATCATTCAAAATATTGCCCATCGCTAGCGACAACTTTTTCCCATCTTTCTTGCAGAGCTCGAATACCGTCACGGTAGAAGTGTTCGTCTTTTGAGGCTATCCACGAATCAAGCCATTTTGAGATATCTTCATATGAGCGGAACTGCTGATTAGCCAGACCATGTGCCATCGAACGGAACAAGTAATAATCGGACGGCGCAATATCTGGGGAATATGGCAGGTGGGGTAGGACCTCACATTTCAGCGTTTCTAACTAGGTTTTAACGGGTTTGGCAACGTGAGGCCGAGCGTTGTCATGCTGTAGAATCACTTTTTCATACCTCTGCTCGTATTGTGGCCGCTTTTCGCGCAGTGCTCGGCTCAGTCGCCTCAATTGAGTTCGATACCGTTCCCAAGTTATGGTTTCGTTCGGTTTCAACAGCTCATAATAAATAACACCGCCCGGGTCCCACCAAATACACAGCAAAACCTTCGCAGCGTGAATATTCGGCTGAACCGACGAGGTAGAAGCATGACCGGATAGTCCCAATGACTTTGTTATCTTTGGGTTGCTGTAATGAATCCATTTTTCACCACCCGTAACGATGCGATGAAGAAAACCCTTCCTTTTTTGCCGCTCGAGCAGATGTTCACAGGCGAAAAAACGACGCTCAACGTCTCTTGGCTTCAGGAACCCAATGCTGAAGCAAGCTCTTTTTGCGTTTGGCATGGATCCTCATCGAGCAATGCCTCCAATTCAGCGTCTTCGAAGGTTTTTGGTCTTTGAAGCGACGGAACCAATCACGGTACGTTATTTCACTTAGAGCAGCATCTCCGTAAACTTTTTCGAGTTCTCGATGCGCTTCAGCCGCAGTTTTCTTCGAATGAAAGAAGAAAAGCAACACTTCCCGCAAATGACGATTATTTGGCACAAAATCAGACATTTTTCACACAACCAAAAGTATATTACGCAAAAACAAAATCACTAATGCGTCAAAGCGGTTTGTTTACCATATGTCTAAGCTTGGTTCAAGACGTTTTGGTTATGTCATCATCGACCAGCACTTACTACTGGAGCCATCTCTTGAAAAACAGCGACAAACTTAGTTGCACACCTAATAATAATAAAAAAGGAAACCCTATATTCTATATATATAGGGGGGGGGGGGGGCACTTCGAATATTTAAAAATTCAATATGTATGTATGTATGTATATACACATATATTAAATTTTTAAATATTCGAAGTGTCCCCCCTTCAGATGCACGGGAAACATGTAAACGGTAGCAAAATTCATCCCACACTCAATGATGAATGTGTTGCCTTACTGAGTTCACCACAGCTGTGATACATTTTCTTAAGTCATTCAAATTTGTGGGAAGAATGATACGTAAACGCCATCTTTCATGAACCCTCACAGGAAAAAATAGCAAAGTGTTCAGTATCTTCTTTTAAATGTAATGGACAGAAGTCAAATATGGTGCGGAAACTGTAGCCAGTTGAAATTGTGTCCATCTCGTTGAATCATACTGTAACTTTACGTGACCTTAATATTGTCACCAAGGTTACAACCGTTATATTGAATAGAACGTTTTCTTATTTTATATTGCGAAAAGCAGATTAACGTTTTATTTTTTTTTTGTATCAACTGAGATTCATGAATCATTCGACACTTATTTTCTTTTTTTGTATATGTATATTTCTCGATTTTGTTATGTTATGACTTTAAACACAAACTTGGATCTTCCGAACATTAAAGTTAACCTGACATTATCAAAGTTATCGCTTATCAAAGTTATCTAATGAATGCCAATATAATGCGATTTAAATAGAGAAAAAACAGGCAAATTACATACATACATATTATACTTATATGCGTGTGAGTGCGAGTATACATTTGTATAATATACAAATGTATGTAATTGTTTTTAGTATTTGCAGTATTATAAATCTTATAAATAAAATAAAATATATAAAATAAAAGCAAAAATTATTGCAAACGTACTATCCCTGTTATGGTTTATAATTTTAAATCAATTGCGAAAGTAATAATGAATAGAAGTTACTCTAGTGTACTTTATAACTTTGTTTTAAACACAACAATGAAATTGTAATTAATTTTTATCGCTGGTTGTCATATGAACATGAGACGTTCACATGTTTTGCTCTGAGCTTTGTAAATTTTCCTCGATCCTAGTTAATAGTTAATTAATGAAATTATGTAATATTGCGCTCATGTTCCGTTCTATGTTTGTTGTTTTTTAATTATACAAGTTTGTACAACATATATAGAGTATGAGCAACAATGTTTGACATGTGTCCTTCTATATGCATTGAGGTAACGTCAAAAATTAATTTTACGATTGACATTTTAAAAACCACTGAAATGAATTTTGCTGTTAAACTTTGTTCAGTTAATAATAGTAATAAGCAGCCTTTATATATATATATATATATATATATATATATATATATATATATATATATATATATATTATATATATATATATATATATATATATATATATATATATATATATATATATATATATATATATATATATATATATATATATATATATATATATATATATATATATATATATATATATATATATATATATATATATATATATATATATATATATATATATATATATATATATATATATATATATATATATATATATATATATATATATATATATATATATATATATATATATATATATATATATATATATATATATATATATATATATATATATATATATATATATATATATATATATATATATATATATATATATATATATATATATATATATATATATATATATATATATATATATATATATATATATATATATATATATATATATATATATATATATATATATATATATATATATATATATATATATATATATATATATATATATATATATATATATATTACCGGCAAATCATTACCAGTTTTTTCGTAAAAAAAAACTACATGATTTTCAAAAAAATGGAAAAATTTATTTTTGATTTTCCATTTGCCTGTCATTCAATTGATATGGCACCGATTTTTCCATCTTTTGGGCTCGTAATCAGTCTCTAATCGTTTCTTAGGCCACATTTAACGCTTGTGCCGACTGTTTTTCAGTTTGAGTTGGGTCTTCATCCAATAACTCCTGCAGCAAAAGATGACTTTCACCGGCTTTTTTTTTTGGTTAAATAAAAAAAATAATGCGTGTCGTAAATACACTTTTTCAGGCACGAAACTCGACATTTTCAAACAGGTATAAAACAAACACGTATGGCTTTGAAGCTTGATGTCAGTAGAATAAAATGATATACATATGTGTCAAATCACAACATTGCATACTTAAGCCTAGCGAAATCTGTTAGAAGAACCGGTAATAAGTTTTCTAACGCCTGGTATATAAGAAATTCAGCACCACACGTGATTGAGCGAAGCTTTAAGGATAAGTTCAGGTGCAATGTTCATGCCATTATCCTTCTTTGAAATTGTACCCTTGACCTTTGAAATTTTTAATTTGATTTAGAAAAAATATGCCTAAATTTAAAGTTAACCCTAACCTAAAATCTAATCTGGGTTTTTGTCTTAACAACAAATGAATATATGAAATCATTCAAAAGGGTCTGAATAAAAACTGAACTGGAATGATAAACAAAATACATATTTATTAAAATATATAATGCATTCTAAGCGAGAATTAATTATTTACAAAGTGATTTTTTAAATACCTTATTCTTCAAGTGACCAAACATGAAATAGTCTAGTGGTATTAAATCTGGTGATATTGGTGGTCAAACCGTTGTACATATTTTTAAGTATTTATGTTGTTAAAGAAAATAGGTCCAATTATTCTTATTCGTGACCTTGCAATTCATATTCCAGTTTTTACAGAATACGGCGATGTTTCATTGAATTCATGTGGATTTTCTGATGACCATGAAGTCACTTAATTAACACCGTGCTTCATCGCTACAGAAGGTTACATCAAGAATGTCATCATTATTTAGATTAGCATTAAACCAGTAACAATACTTTATAATACTGCTCTCATTTTATATGTTGCACATGTAATATATAGCAGTGCAAGAAATCTCTGTAAAAATAATGTCAATAAAAGTGTTAAATATGCAATGTAGAAGCAATATCTGTCTGTAATGATAGTTGCTCTAATGATTTTTAGAACCGTGCTCTATTCTTTGTTGCATGTTCTCCACAACTTCTATTAATATCTCACTCGCCATCTTCTGAAGTACCAAGTACCAAAGCAACCTAATAGAAGCCTGCCTGGTAAATACCTATTTCACGTACAGCAACCAGAAGTACCGACAAGTCGAAGGTACACCAATGGGATCTTCTCTATTACCAATTATTGTCAACATTTTCATGGAGAACTTCGAAGCAAAGGCGTTAAATGCCTGCGTGAACAAACCTTTCCTGTGATCGCGGACATCAGACGTTCTTCAGCGTCAGTAAGTGACAGACCAGCTCCAGAATGACGAGTGAGATCTCGTTGAAACGTCTAGAGAACGGCCCTTCTCAGGACACAACTTACACGCGGCTTAGAACCCGAAAATGTACATCTTCATCGTACGTCCGCGAAAACGTATACCGTCTTTCTGAAGATGTTCCACGTGTGAAAGTATTTGACTTCGAAATGCTTGTACACATTGTACCACCTTCGGATGTTTAGACGAGAAAATAAAATTTCATTAAAAGTATTATCTTACATAAAGACCAACTCTGTCCAATTAATCGTAAGTCATATGGAATAACATGAGTTTCCAATATTTCACTATAGTGGTTCTTTCGCATTATTTTCTGGGCAATGCATTTTTTCACTAACAGATCATTTAAATTGAAGTCGGATGTTTATTTTCATTCTCTTTGATTTCTTATTAACCCAATTGTTGCTGTTTTGGAGGGCATACGCATATATAGCCTATTAATTCGCTTTTATCTTGATATTTGCTTATTGTGTTATTTACCTTTGATTTGGATGGGGTTCATAACCCTCTCTATGCAACCTAATTATTACTGTATATTTCACAATACATAGCTTGAAAAATAGATGATCGAAGTTTAGAAAAATTTAGATATTAATTTGAAATCCAGGCCTGTTTTCCTTATAGAATGTATGCTGTTAAATTCTGATTAAGAATATTTTAGCAGAAGAATGTGAAAAAGAAGTTGATATGTTTTGAAATTTATATATACTTATACATTAACATAAAAACGAATCTTTAGAAAAGCACTTGTAGGAATATGCGTAATGTAAAATTTTACGGACAAAATTATTAAGTTATCTAAAATAAATATTAACCAGTTGATTAGAGAGAAAACATTGCCTATCTAATAAATGATAAAAGATATTAATATTATTTGCTATAAATTTAGTATACTAAATAGCAGATGATTAAAATTAACGTATAATATACATCCGACAACCCCCGCACGTGTGTGTGTGCATATGTGCATATATGTATGTATGGAGATGGTGTTTTGCATAAACTGTTCTGTTACGCACGTGATATATATGTAATGAATCACTAACGACATCATAATGTGCATACATACATATACTATCGTTGGAAAGTATGGAATCGGTAAAAATTTATTTATTTTCGATGAAATATATTTAATAAAGTGATGTAGCAATGTTCGGTTCATTTTTAAGGTAAACACGTGAAATATAAACACAAACACTAAACGAAACACCATGTGAAAAAAAAGTATTACCATATAAAAAGAAATTTATATGTTTCTACTACATGTACCTTCTGTATGTTCTCTTCTAAATATTGCCATCACTGTTTGATATTTTGTGGTTGCCAAGTTGAGTATTTGTAGAATAGGATTTCTGCAAATACTCGATAATAATAATAAATTTATATGATTGAAAGATTCGGGGAATTGAGGCACACAAACTGTTACTTTTAACTCATTGTCTGTTTATTTTTAAAGGAGAAAGTTCTTATATAACGAATGTTCTGACTAACAATTTTTCCACATAGCATTGCATTCTTGAAGAATTTTCAAGTAATTGGATGAAATATCTCATATCTTCTCCAAAAATATTTCCAAACATTTCAAAACCTCTATTTCGCATTTAGTTATGGGAAAATAACTGATAAACTGTTATCTTTTATTAATAAGGCAGACAACATTACTTACAATAGTTGAATTATTAAACAGCGTGTACAATAGCATCGATCTGGGGTCTGTGCAGCTAGTTTTTTGATCTAAATAAAGTATATAGCACTCTTTAATTATGAGCGACTGCTTGATAAATTATACCGATATGCTGCAAGAGGAACATTTATATATAATACATGTCAACGATGTCCCACTAGAAAATGCTTTAACATTTGTCAATGATACAACAGTATTTGTAGCTTGTGATGAAAATGTAAATATAGCAGTTTTGGCAAATGAAGGCGCACAGAACCTTAAATTGTGTTTTAACAAAATAATTTATATTCGAACACATCCAAAACCCTATTTGTCAATTTTAGTGTAACGTAAAGAAAAGAGCTACAGCTACTTAGTTATAATACGAGAGTTAAGTCTCGTACAAAATAATAGCGCAAAATTTTTAGATGTTACCACCGATTCGAAATGAAACTGCAGAAATCACATTGAAAACTTATACAAGTGGTTGGGAACAGTATGTCTTGAATTCAAGCAATTAAATCCATTAATAAATACGGATATTTAAAAAACATATTAAAATAAACTTTCATTAATTAATTCCTTACTCTACAATATCACGGGGTTCCTCAAACGAAAGAGAAATAGTATTAAAATTAAAAGAAAGAGCTATACGAAATATTGTCAAAGACATTATGTAAGGATTATTTCATTGGATTAAATATTATGACCGTTCCCAGCATTATCGCGTTTATACAATATGTAATAAATTAATATAAGTTAGGAAAGTTGGGAAAAGCACGTTCTTCTTGGTTATTAAATTTTTTATTATCCAAACAAATTTAAGAAGGGTGAATCATTTACATCAGTTTGCTCATCTATTAAGTTGAACTTTGAACTCAAAGTTTGACCTATGGTTACAAAAGAAAAATTCGTTTTTTGTTTATATATGAGATACTTGTTCTGGTATGTTTGTGGAAAGTTCTTCATGTTTAATCAACATGTGTGCATGTAATACATATTAGCTTGACTTACGACTATTATACATATAAATATATATAACATAGAATTTACACTAGAGACTGTAATAAAAGCAAGTTTCAATTTTTTAAACTTACCTATTAAAGGAGTGAATAATAAATTTGAATATTTGAATATTCTATTTACCACAACCAATCATATACCAATGCAACAGGTCAACACACCCGATACAACATAAATTAGCAGCATATAATAGTATGATTTATAGGTTGATTAGCATACGTATATCAAAAGTTAATTTCGAGAAAGAATTAAATATATTGAAACAGATTGCAAGTAATAACAGTTATAATCGACAAATAATAAATAATATTCTAGCTAAAAAATTGTATGATAAGGCACTTTCAGAAATGTACTTAAAAATAAAAAAGAATGTTAATAAATACAAAGTAATTACTTGCATCGGACCTATGAGTATTGAATTGGTAAAATTTCTTCAGAAATAAAATCAGATGTAGCATTTAGAACTCATAATTCTCTTGCAAAATACATAAAGATAACAAAGACCAAACCCATAATAACAATAAGTCAGGAGTCAATCAGTTAATATACTATATATGCCCAGATGTTTATGTTGGTCAAACAAGAAAAACTTTTGATAAACGTATTTCACAACACAATAACTCATACATAAATAAAAAGCGAATTTCTCTTTCGTTAATCATTTAATTAATAATAAAAAAAGTCAAATTTTGAATATAAAGTAATGCATATAAATTCATTAGAATGTTTAGAAATTATTAAACATAAAAAATCAAATAACTTACAAACGAACAAACTGATGTAAACGATTTACCTTTATTAAATTTGTCTGGATAATAAAAAGATTAATAGTCCAAAAGAATGTGCTTTTACTAACTTTTCTTTTGTAACATATTGTCATTTTAGTTTATTACATATTGTATAAAAAAATCATTTCTTTAAGAGCTACAAGGAGAATACGTTAAAAAGTAAAATAATTCTTTGTCAAAAGCTTGTGTTTTAATGTCTAGGCTCACTAATTTTTGATCTGTCTTCGTAAATGTAATAAGCATTAAATATAATTTTTTATGAACCGATATATGTATGTATACAAATGGAATGATTCTAAAAAAAGTAGAAATGAAATAGTGAATGTAGTACACTATGATAAAAGACTTATTTTATAAGTTCTTAGTAGAACAAATGAACATAACTTCATATCCATTAGGTTTAACTAGTAAAAAAACATTAAAACTTTTTATGTTGCTATAAAACAGGTAATGAAGTAATATCCTGTTTTGAAGATATAAATCATGCAAAATCTCAATGAACTTCTAAGGAAGAATCTAGTTAATTGCTAAATCTGTGAAAGAATTTAACTTGCTTTTTATTATTTTTATAGCTCATTACCATTTACGTGTTAATTACTTTTCGGTAATGTAAAAGAAATATTTCTTTGTTTATGAAAAATAAATGGAAATATTTTATACAAAATTTACAAATAAAATTTAATTCTCAGTAAAAATATAGAAATATAGAATTTTTTTTTTGCTTTAATAATTAATAATTTATTATTTCAGTTGGTCGTCCTATAGAGGTAGAAAAGAACTTGGAACCAACACACGAAGAAGTCGATCAATTGCACAGCAAATTCATGCAAGAATTAAATCAGTTGTTTGAAGAGCAGAAACATTTGTACATTAAGGATCATAAGAACGTTAAATTAGAAATCGAATAAAGTACCATTTTAATATATTTTCTTTTGTTAAATTCTTTGATTAATTGTGTTACATATTATAGATATGTATTGATATTTTCGTTAAGTTTGTGATATTGTATTGAACAAAACATAATTAGCTTTTAAAAAATTATTTGGTAATTGTGGATCCAGTATTGATTGATGCCTATTTTCAATAATATTTTAATTTACTTTCACGCAAACATTTACTCTGTTATTAATTGCGGATATGAAATATTGAAAGTTATGTAAGTTTAACTGTTTATAGGTTAGATTATATTTTATATTATTTTTTGTGTATGTAGTTATTATTTTTAAGGAATATCCACTGAACTGATTGCAGTAAATTATTTTTGTTTATTGAATTTTTGTTTTATTTGAGAATCCTTTATTTACTAGTTTCTTTTTATATTTGCAATTTTTAATGCATGAAATACTTATTTATTGGAGATTTTAGAAGCCAATAAATTTATAATAAATTATTCAACAGAAATCATATAAAATAGTATCTACGAAAAATAAGAAACAAAATAAGCGATTAATAGATATTTTTGGAACTTTACAAAAAATAGAGCCACGACTTAAAAATGTTGTTCTCTAGGAGCAAACATTTTCAATTCGGCTTTGATAAAATAATGAATCTTAATAAAATATCTACAGTGTCAAACAATTTTTGTTGAAACTAAAGATTAAAAAGAACAATTGTCTCGATAATATAACTGAAGCAAACACATGTTTCCTTCTAATGTTATCATAGAATTATATAGTTAGAAAAATATTTAACTCAATTTTTAATGCTAACTAATAAAAGTAAAATTTTCAAAGTTTACAAAGAAAAATAAAATAAAAATATGCTGTGCGTGTTGGAAAAATTACTATAATATTCAGTACAAAATGATGAAAATAAACTAAATTTTTGAACTTTAGTATATTCAGAATAAATTTTGTAAAAAAGTTTTTTTATTATAATTATATTAATTGGATATACTGTTTGTCTGTTTTAATTTGGAAAAAAAGACTCATTTACTATTTTTGATACGTAGACTTCCGCGGTCGTGGTCCATGCTATCTGCTTCTGGGCTTCCGGACTGGAATCGCGTCACTTGCACATCTGTCGCACTGAAACTGGTTTCAGTGCAGTAGTTCAGCCCTGAAGATGTCTCATACAAAGGGGTACGAAACGTCGACAGATATACAAGTGACGCGGTTCCAGCCCAGAAGCAGATAACTTATGCATTTAATTTCATTTAAAATACGTGTCTAGTGTCTAGTAATTGTGTATACACTGCCGTTAGCTGAGAATAGTTTGAATGGCTAGAATAAATTGCAATGGATAAGTACTAATGGCTTATATATCTTTTACTTGATCAAATCATAAATATGCTATTTTTTATATTCTTTTGGTATTGTACATTAAACGATACAAAACTAAGTCTGCTTTTTCTACAACAACGATTTCGAAGAACCAAATATGTTTTGAGCGATTATTTGAAAAATTTAACTAAAATATTTAAATTTCTATACGTAACCCAACACCAAATACTTTATTACTGCAGCAAAAGAATGTGTGTTCATTGTAATGGATCACTCTATTAAGGCATATAAAAGCTCTGTTATGTTCAATTCAGAAGGAAAGTCCCCCAACCCGAAGACATCGATTTAAATAAAACTTTTTTTCTTTTTTTGCTACATTCGCAAATCGCGAAATTCTAAAATATAAGTTTATTAGGATACATACATTGTCTGTTTTAATAAATTATCAATTTAGGAAGGGGAGTACAATTTGAACAGACACGGTGTAACTTTTGAGCATGACCACTCGCTGTAAATGTAAAAATTTTGCTTTTGTATAATAAAATATAAATCAAATAAACATGTTATAATTATTGAAAAAACAATACATCCCTCTGTCGTCGAAACATCTCGGCGAATTATTAATTGATGAACGTTAAAACAATTGTTCAAATGTTAATAATACGCTGTTCACCTATTATCAGGTAAACTTGGGCTATTAACGAACGATTTTTGTGGGCTGCTTATCATACCTTTTCGTTACAGAAAAATAATAAAAAAAACAATATCTGCCTCTGAACAAGACCGTGTTCATTTCGCTAAATTCGGTAACAAGATTACTAGTGCTTATATAGACGAACACTTTAAAATCTCGGCTAATTACCAATAGATGAATGTTAAAAAAATGATTCAAATGTTAATATCTCCCTGTTTATTATGCGTTTCAAAGAATTCACATTTGAATAATTCTCTTAACATTTACGTTACAAGTATTTATTATGATTTACGAGGGAGCGTTTTTATATTCGCGGAATGAGCGGGTTGTAGAGGGGTGAGTAGGCGCATTGGGGGCGTGGCCTGTGCAGCGACTCGTGATTAGTATAAATACGAAGTTTCATTGTTATTAGACAGTTTCACCGGCCGGTAGTTAGGACAAGGGTTAAGAACGCAGTTCAGCCTTAGAATCACGTGCGTGAAGGCATAACCGCGCCAAATCATTAGACAGTTAGTCTTTGAGCTATCGTCAACCAAGTAACATAATCAGGAGTGAAAAGTGAAATATGGAAAAAATCGAATATCGTGCCGTTATAAAGTTCCTTACCAGGCAAGGAAAATCAGTCGCGACCATAATGAATGAGATGTCATTGATTTACGGCGACTCTTGTCCAGGAAAAACCATGGTGTACAAGTGGCATAGTTTATTTAAACAAGGAAGGGAATCCCTTGAAGACGACCCGAGGCCGGGCAGGAGCATTGAGGTGACCACGCCAGCACTTATCCAAAAAGTTGAACAAATTGTACTCGAAGATGTTCGACTAAAGAAGAAACAACTCGCAGAAATGGTTGGAGTATCCGATACAACAATTTTTAAAATCCTACACGATCATCTCGGCATGTCTAAGGTCGGCGCAAGATGGGTGCCGAGAATGCTCACGCCGCCGCAAAAACAACAGCGCGTAGAGTGTTCGCGTGCATTTTTGGACCTTTGTAATGAAGACAAGGATGGTGTATTGAGTGGAATTGTTACTGGAGACGAAACTTGGGTTCATCATTATGAACCTGAGTCCAAACAAGACTCCATGCAGTGGCATAAAAAGGGCACAGCTCCTCCCAAGAAATTTAAAGTGTCACAATCAGCTGGGAAACTCATGGCAACGGTATTTTGGGACTCGGAAGGAATATTGTTGTTTTATTATAAAGATAAAGGTGTTTCTATAACCGGAGAATATTACGCTTCAATATTAGAGCGACTAAAAGAAGCCATTAAAGAGAAAAGACGGGGAAAATTGACAAAAGGTGTTCTGCTTTTGCACGACAACGCGCCCGTCCACAAGAGTCGCGTTGCGTTAGCTGCCCTGCATAAGGTGGGCTTCGAAATTGTGAATCACCCACCGTACAGCCCAGACCTGGCCCCGAGTGATTATTACCTGTTTTCGAAAATAAAAAATAGCTGCTGGGTAAAAAATTTACTGCCGATGATGAAGTCAAGGAGGCAGTTTCGGCGTATTTTGCAGATAAAGAGAAATCATATTTTTATGAGGGTATAAATAAATTAATTGAAAGATGTGAAAAATGTATCCGTCTTGCAGCTGAATATATTGAAAAAGAAAAATAATTTGGTTTTTTATTTCCACCCCTTGTCCCCCATTCCGCGAATATAAAAACGCTCCCTCGTATAAGAAGTGCTGGATATGGCGATCACCTTTCTGAATATACATACATTTAGACTCTTCATTTTACTCTATTATTACGCTGATAAGGTAGTGACGTTTATTATTTTCCCATTTAAAAATTTAAGCAGTGCTTCGAATACTAAGACGACTTTTTAATTCACAATTAAGAATGAAAATTAAAGAAATTTATCTTATATTCTTTTAATTTTTTTAATAAAATTAGATGGTGTTCTTGTTTTAAAATTTTGGCGCCTTTGTATCCGAATATTAATTTTTAACGTTAGTCACTTTATTTCATTTTCATTAATATATATATTAATATATCAGGTTGTTACAAATGTAATGTCCGTTTTTTCCTTCAGTCTGAACTGAATCGCACCTGTGGAAGACGTGTATGTTTTTGGTGAAAATTATTATTGTATTTGTAGAAAAGGGTATTTATTTTGAAGTGTGTACCTGTTCCATTTCTTGGAAAGATTAAAACACCTATCCTTGTCTCGCCTATGGAAATGCTGTCGGCAAGAGATATTCGGGCAATTTACCTCTTTCAATTTAAAAAGGGATTAAATGCAGCTGCAGCAACGCGAGAAATTAATCAGACGTTCGGTGAAACCACGTGTAATGAACGCACATTACGGCGATGGTTTAAAAAATTCAGCGAGGGAAATTTTGTTTTGGAAAATGAGCCTCGCGGATATGCGCGTAGCACCGATAATGACGACGAGCTGCGTGTAGAAGTTGAAAGTAATCCGTCGACAATAGTGCGTAGCCTTGCAGAAACATTTCAAGTGTCCATTGCCACTATTAGTTGTCACCTTTCTTCGATTGGCAAAGTGAAGAAACTCGATCGATGGGTGCCGTACCAATTAACGGAAGCCAATAAGCTCCGTCGATTAGAGGTGGCTATCTCTTTGGCTAATCGACAGAAAGTTGAACCGTTTCTTCATCGAGTGGTAACGTGTGCCGACAAGTGGATACTTTATGATAATGGGAGACGGTCAGGATAATGGTTAGATCGAGATGAAGCACCAAGACAGCATGCACGAAGATCACTTCACCCGCGAAAGATTATGGTGACTGTATGATGGACCAGTAAGGGTATTATTCACTATTCATTTTTGCAACCTGGTGAAACCATCACGGCAGCGTCCTATTGTGCCGAACTGGAAACTATGCATGGAAAATTGAGCCGCTTGCAGCCCTCACTAGTCAATAGACATGGACCTATACTTCTTCATGATAATGCAAGACCTCATGTTGCACGACAGACAATCCAAAAACTTTCGGAATTTGGTTACGAAATTCTCCCTCACCCACCTTATTCACCTGACCTTGCGCCAACTGATTTTCATTTTTTCCGAAGTTTAGACAATCACTTAAAAAATAGGGACTTCCCTGACCGGGAGTCTGTAATAGCAGTGTTTGAGCAATATGTGAGCCGTCAAAACCTAGATTTCTTTTCAAAGGGAATTTTTCAGCTTCCAGGCCGTTGGCAACAAACTATTGATGTAAATGGAGACTATTTTGCAGAATAAATATTTATATTTTTTTAAATTTAGACTTTTTTTATTCCTTACAAAATCGGACATTTCATATGTAACAACCTGATAACTGCACTTGGCTTGTGCGTTAAATCGGCTTATTCGGAAAGTCAATCAAATACAAACAAAACAAGTCTGATGACAGAGAACATATCTATGACGACCGTTTGGTGTTTATTAAGACTCTTCAGACTACCTCAGTTCTTGTTCAATAGATATTGTGGTCACGGCTATATGAAGTGACATATATAACAGAAAATAATTGAGAAGATTTGACTTCCATCGCTGTTTGAACTGTTAAATCCGATTTTCAATGTCAGGCGTGTTCTCGTTTAAAGTCTATGTAAATCAGCTTGAGGTGCTGATTTTGTTAGAAGTAATATACACACATCAAATCTTTTATTATTTAGGTATAAGCCTGGAGTAATGGTGTGCATATGAAAGTGGAGGAATGTATGTTCTTTGATTCTTTGCAATATCATATAATATAGATGATATGTTATAATCCAAAATAATAGAAATAATAAGAAC
This sequence comes from Dermolepida albohirtum, assembly GCA_031893035.1. Lineage (NCBI taxonomy): Eukaryota > Metazoa > Arthropoda > Insecta > Coleoptera > Scarabaeidae > Dermolepida > Dermolepida albohirtum. Next base: position 281,042 of record JAVIWB010004117.1, on the reverse strand, counting down.
AGAATATTATAGGATTCTGTGTCAAAATTCATTAAATGAAATTCGTTTGCTCAATTGCAGGAAAATAAAATGATTTTAGTTCGCCAATTCTGAAAATTTCGTATACAGTTCACGTTTATACATATAGAAGTTATTTGAAGTTGTTATTTACGATAAATTTCTTTACAAAAATATTTTAAGCAGTCATTAAGTATTCGATTTTTGAAAAAAATATTAAAATTATATACCTCGCCTCCCGATGAACCTCCACTAGTACGTAGAGTATTATAAGGATTATAAGTATGACCAGTTATCTTATTATAAGTTGACAGACTAGTACAATATTCGGGAGTAGTAGATACAAGTAAAGGAATAACTCCAGCTTCCTTAACATATTGAACCACCACACTGTCCTTGTCTGCTTTTATATTTTAGACAATCACTTAAAAAATAGGGAGTATGTAATAGCAGTGTTTGAGCAATATGTGAGCCGTCAAAACCTAGATTTCTTTTCAAAGGGAATTTTTCAGCTTCCAGGCAGAATAAATATTTATATTTTTTTAAATTTAAACTTTTTTTATTCCTTACAAAATCGGACATTTCATATGTAACAACCTGATATATATATATTACTTTCTCTCTACATACTTTAATACTTTTTTATACTTTATTTTCAGCATTAGATCTATTTCATGGTAGGTAATTGTATCACATTTTCATTAAATTTAGGTTTCAAGACTTTTTTAAGAACAATGATTGCTACTTTATAATCATTGTAAGTGTGTATTCGAGAGTTGATATCAAGTTAAGTGATACATTACTTTAACAAAATACTGTAAAAATATTATTACAGTGTAAAATTTAGAGACATGTTAAATCATAGAAAATGTGCAGCACCTATCTTCATATCTGATGATAAAATTTGAAATTTGTTTCATTATCCACATAGTAAATTTTATTTGGAATGAATAAGAGTCAGGTAATCCAGAAAATGAAAAATAAATAAATAATTACATATATAAAAATATGTGAAGAACATTTCTGTAACAGTTATAGTCTGATATGGATTAAATCCACGAGTGATTCCAACTATAAAATTGCCCCGTAATTGTATTAATTATACATGATTGAAAGTCGACTCAAAATTAAATACCATACTTTATTCTTAAAGAACACTTTTAAATACATGTATTTATAAATATAAACTGCATATATTGTATGAATATATTTTACCATTACATATTGAATATATATATATATATATTTATATACTATACGCGATTTAAATTTGAGAATAAATTTCTTTATTTAATATTTTAGAAGTATGTTATGCGAACTTTCGGTTATGTTGACCATTTTCTTGAAGATATATTTCGTTCTTCGTTTTGACACGTTATTTGTTATAAATTAAGCACTGATTATGTAGTAACATTTTTATTGACATTTAAAAATTTAAATACTTTCAATTAAACAGTTAAGAGAGAATTTATCACGTTTTAGATGCGGATATTAGTTGGTTGCCTATTTCAGCAATGTTTATGTTGTTTGATTGGGTGCCTATCCTATTCAAAAATCTTAATCTTGTTTGAAAATATTTGTAGTTACTGACCGCTTAAATATTAAATAAAAGGTATAGTATAAAAATACAGTTTCAATACATTTACATATGAATACCGGTAAGTAATTGCTTTTCTTTTTTAGTTAAATTTTTACTTTATCTATTCTTAATTGTCTTGATGGGCATATTAAGAATACATTTCGACTTACGAATATTTATAAAAATTAAACAATGCATATCTAGTTAGAAGTTTAATATAATTCAAAACTGAAAAATTGAGCCGAGTTAATACTTTTACATACATTTTGCATATGTTCTACATTTTGTCTAAATAATATTCTTTTACAATAAAGTTTTAGTATGAACTACTATTATTTGTACTTTAACATCAATTATTTCTGAGATCCGTTGTTTCAAGTCGATGATTTTATGAAATAAAAATACATGACAGTAACTACAGTATAAAAGTAAATTTGATTCGTAATTGTTTCCTTTATGACTGGATCAAAAGAATTTTAAAGAAGTCATGGACACATGCGCGAACAATTTGTTTTAAAAATTGATATATTTTTTTTATAAGCACACATGAGAAGTTCTAATTAATATTGTAAGAACGTTTTCTTAATTTAATATGTGTGCTCAATATAGAAAAAGAACACAATAAATTGTTTTGGGTAACGAATTTTGTTAATGTCGTTATCGTGGTTATGACTAGAAATTAGGAATATTGAGGTAAGTTGTATATATTTTGTCGTATGGTAATGAATTACAAAGAGAAAAGAGTTACTTTAATAATATTACTGATGGGTATATTAAGCTACTGTCGCGAGCGTCGACAACGGAGAAACGCTCAAAGCGATGACGTCCTCGGTGCGGCCATCTAGTTAAACTTAGTGGGGTGGCGTCGGAACTCCGTCGTAGAGGAACGTCGATCAGTGGACGGCAGCATGTGGTGGTTGCTGTTACTCGTGGCGCTGGCGACGGCCAAGCGTGGCCCGTCTACCCAGCAGCAACAGCAGGAGCCCGTTATCGAGGAGGTTACGGCCAAACAACTGGAACGCGTACTGGCCGAAAAGGATTACGTAGCTGTGTTCTGGTGTAAGTACAACAAAACAAGTTCTGCTGATTTTTTATTCTTATGACGGTGTACACTTTCGCGAAAATTTTTCGCCAAAAGGGAACATCCGCTAAAAAAGTGATCACGATACGAGAGAAGACGAGAAAAATCTCTCGTTGTTTTGGCCGATGTTAAACTGTGCCGAATCTAAATAGTGTTTTAGAGTGTAGAGTGTCGATCTGGGATAGGGAATGCCATATCCCAATTTGGCGCGTCGAATAGTAGTGATTCGAGATCCTTTGAGCTCGCTGGACGAACATTATTCAGAGCTACTTTTGACGCACACACAAACACAGATACACGTATACACGTATATTTTCAAGAAATGAACGTGCAGCATGCGTGCGCGGACACGTGGTTCTTCTTGCCAAAAAAATCGCTATGCAACCAGAATTTTATGTATTCAGATATAATAGATTAAATATTTTAAACCGTTTTCATGTTCGTTTACGTTTTAATACTATTGTTAAAAATAAATGTCCCTTAAAATTGTCGCCTATATTTTACTTACACGTTCCATTTGAAGAAAAAAGTGATTTCTTTAATAAATTTGACTAACCCGCTTCCAATTAGCTAATATTTTGCGAAAGCATTTACGGTTTTGCAAAAATACTTTGATTGCATTAAAGAATACCTACATCTTTCAACAGACGTGGGCAGCATTTTACTTCGAAATTGCTTGAAATATTTTCATATATTCAACGACCTGTTTGGATATTTTTTGCAAAAATGGCCCCAAATTACATCTAAATATATACTCATGCTATTTTAACAAAATATAAGACTACATATTTTTCGAAGTTGTTTTTTAAAACGAATTTATGAATTTAAAGTAATTTTCAAAAATATTTGTACTTTGAAATGAAAAATACCAAACAAGTTCTTTTCTTCATTTTAGTTTCTGCTATTATTATTTTATGCTAGTTAGCAGTTCCAGTAGTTCATATATTGCAACTTACATGTATTGCTTGCTACAGTTAATGTTTTGAGTTTGTACATTAGAAGATTTTTTGCATGATTTTGGTAAATCTCTTCCATATTTTATTTGTGCCATTCTATATCGTACATTTAGAAACTTTCTAGGAAATTTTTATTACATTTTACCCAACATTAATCGTATTTTAGAATGTATTCTTTCAAATTCTACTTTTTATAACGATGTAAAATATGGAAGCAAGTTGCTTTTAGACATATTCAAAATAATTAGAAAAATATATAATTAACACCACCTTTTAAAAGTAATCATAAGAAGATTTTATACGTAAAATTTAAATCTGAATATCTAATAGGATATATATATATATATATATATATATATATATACTAGATTCCAATCCTATTATTAAATATATTCATAATGTGTTTGATAAGCATATTTGTGTTTTGAAACTTCTAATTGCATTATTTTTCCTAAGCCAGGAAGCGAGATTTATTAAAGATAAAATTAATTAACATACGTGTTTTGATTAATTTAATAGGATATAATTCTGATATATATTTGATTAGACCTACTAAAATATAAATGCTCTAAATATGTTTAGCAACGTGTTTATTGTTTAATAAAATCTACTGCTTATATTATTTTTTAAGTACTTCCTCACTACTAAATATAAGTCGTTCAAATATTAATAATGTAAACTTGTAGGCCATGTGGAGGGATGTATTTTAAATAATCGCAAGCTTATTATATATAAATTTATTCTTAGTCAAGGGTCGAAAACACTTTTATTCTTGTAATTCCACGCAGTTCCTAAATCATTATTAAATTTTCTATTAATGCACGAAATCGATTTTACTCTTAACGATAATAGCAAAATTAAATGCATCAGCTTTATTCGAGACTATATGATCTATTTTTACTTTCTTGATCGTTAAATTACTATTTCTTGGTTCACTGTTTTGGGTCTTTGGTCTTTTTATTTCTTAATTCTTCTTCTTATCGTTAAGACATAATAAATAAAACACTGTCTCTTCATTTCTTCACGATGTTTTGTGGTGCGATTTACTACATTATCAAGTGCTACATTTCCTGTAAATTTAATTACAATGCCAGTAATTAATAAGTACTTACTTTACCTTAAAATTATATAACATATTTCTTTTTTTTTTCTATTATTTTTTTAAAATGAGATCGACTCGGTTTGTATTTATTTAATTAGGGTTTTGTATATTGCATTTAGATCTTTAATATCTTCCCCGTGGTATACTGTATTTGGGTGCTTTTTAATTTCTTCTATCAATTTTTCGTTATAATTGTTTCGGTTTCAATTACTTCAATTCTTTCATTCTTCAAAATTATGGGGTGTTAAAGTTGCATTTATATTGTTGGTTCCGATATTGTATTTATAACAATACCATTTTTTTGTGTAATTGTTGTTTTGTTTGTCCTATGCATAACCCTTCGCAATTTTTGCATTTGTCTTATATATTACGTATGTTGTCTCATTGTTATTTAATTTTTTAAATCTTCATTTGTCGTTTTTCTTTGGCGTTTGATTTTATTAATTTTATTTTTAATTTGTTGGTTAATAAATTATTCAGGTAGCATTTACTAATGTATTAAATTGTACTATGAAACGTTGTGAAGAAACTTAACGATAAATTAAGGAATAAGAGGACCGAAAGGCTCAAAAATTATACAACAAATGCTCTTATTTAAATATTGCTTAATGATGTGTTGAGGTTATTGAAGGTTATTTACGTTAGATTAATTAACTATAAAGGCAGTTATGATGTTAAACTCTAAGATATTTATAGTTTGTATCAATATTGAATGCATTGGAAGACGCGATAAATAATAAAAGTCCAGTAATATCATGATTTAATGATGAATGATAGTTTTTGATAATCATTCCATTTTGAACATTCTCTATTTTTCTTCAGGAGACATAACTTGCTGTTGTTACTTCCTGTTACGATTCTAATCAATCCTGCAGATTGTTTTCTAATGTTCTTATATTCTATGTTTGCCTAAATTAATGAATAAAAGTTTCCTGCATATTTTTATTGCAATCATATTCTAAATGTACTTAACTTGTATTTTGATATATGTATATATGTATCTTTTGTTATTATACCATTGAGTAATACAAAATAATGAACGGTGTGCTGCAATTTACAAACAAAGAACTATAAATTTTTGTTACGTTAAAGATATTTCCAAAAATGTAGAATTTATTTAATTAAACTAGAAACTGTCACTAAATCTACAAAAGCAAATTAAAAAAACTCTTTATCACATTGTAGTTTTAATTCTAGATACGCGTTTCGACTATAAAATTGTAATTGCAGTAGAGAAATTACACTTAAAATTCTAATACGCACTTTAATACATTGATATTATAGACATGTATTTTATTTATGTAAAGTACATGAGACTAACGTAACAGTCGAACTGAAAAGTCCCCGGTCTACCATAGTAAAACACAGTTTTTTGGCAAAATTCGATTTTATTATTCAACATTCGAGGGCGATACACCGATTATAGCGTTCTTCCAACTTTTCGATACCATTTTTGTAGTACGAATTGTCTTTAGCCTCGAAGTAGGCCTCAGTTTGGGCGATCACCTCCTCATCCCTGCTAAATTTCTTCCCGGCGAGCATTCTCTTGAGGTCTGCAAACAGGAAATAGTCGCTGGGGGCCACATCTGGAGAGTATGGTGGATGGGGAAGTAATTCGAAACCCAATTCACTTAATTTGGCCATTATTTTCATTGATTTGTGACACGGTGCATTGTCTTGGTGAAACAGCACTTTCTTCATCTTCATATGGGGCCGTTTTTTTTCGATTTCGTTCTTCAAACGGTCCAATAACGCTGTATAATAGTCGCTGTTGATGGACTGGCCCTTTTTAAGATAATCTATGAAAATTATTCCATGCGCATCCCAAAAACTGACGCCATAACTTTTCCAGCTGACTGTTGCGTCTTTCCACGCTTTGGAGCCGGTTCATCGCATGCAGTCCACTCGGCTGACTGTCGATTGGACTCTGGAGTGTAGTGATGAATCCATGTTTCATCCATTGTCACATATCGACGCAAAAACTCGGTTTTATTACGATTTAACAACTTCAAACACAGCTCAGAATCATCTACTCGTTGTTGTTTTTGATCGAATGTGAGCTCGCGCGGCACCCATTTTGCACAGAGCTTCCCCATGCCCAAATATTCATGCACGATGTGTCCGACACGTTCCTTTGATATCTTTAGGATGTCAGCTATCTCGATCAACTTTACTTTACGGTCATTTAAAATGATTTTGCGAACTTTTTTGATGTTTTCGTCGGTGACAGCCTCTTTTGGTCGTCCACTGCGTTCGCCGTCTTCGGTGCTCATTTCACCACGTTTAAACTTAGCATACCAATCAATTATGGTTGATTTTCTTGGCGTAGAGTCCGGAAACTCCTCATCAAGCCATGCTTTTGCTTCAACGGTATTTTTTCCCTTCAAAAAGCAGTACTTTATCAGCACACGAAATTAGGTTTTTCCATTTTTTTAAATAACAAAAGTAGCTTCACTCTTAACGCAATATCTCAGTAACTAATGGTCGGATTGCTGTCAAATTTTGACACATTTCGTTTGAAGGGTAGTACTATCTAAAAAACATATGGATTTAATAACAGTAACGCCATCTATGTGTCAGACCGGGGTCTTTTCAGCCGACCTGGTATATACTAGTTAAAACTACATCGTAGCAAAGAGCTCTTTTAACTAACTTTGAAATACATTTTAAAACTGTATATAATAAATAAAGCAGTTCGTTCGGTTTCATTAAATATTAAATACTTTCTGAAACCTGTTTTATATATAAAATTGAATAGCTTTTGTAAAAGTTTAAAATTAATTTTATAAATAAAGTTTTCTAACTTAAGTATTGGTGGTGTTAATTTTGATTTGTTAGCCCGAAAGTTTATTTTTCTATAAAGTTTATTTAATTACACATTTAATATTACATTATGTTACTCAAGGTATTTGTTATCGACTTAAAATTAATGAAATTCAAACAATAAAGAAATAAGATAATGTTGAAATAAGTAAAATATAAATAGTAGTTTCATGACTACGATTTAAATGTTGTAGGAAAAGTTATAACGTATTTTCTCTATGTTTTTTTATAGATCATTAACTAATAAAAAAAAGGATCAGTCAATTATACAATTACTCAGTTTCTTCGACAAGCTTTTGCCTTCTTTTGGTAAGCTTCTTAGTTCATAAAAGGGCATATCTTGATCGACAAAAACTTTACAAGGTGTTGATTTACAGCATTATCTGCGTCGAACGTTACATCACGCAAGGAGTTTTGAAGAGAGCGAAATAGGTATGAGCAGCACTTCCTATCTAATGCGCGATCAAATTTGTATTTGGTCTCACATTGTCGTAATAAAATTTTACTCCTTTACGACTAACAGACTCACATTTCTGGATGATCAATTTGTTTCAAGTGCCTAACTGCGGACAATACACATTTGTATTGTTTCGTTACACGAAAACTGTCAAATGGCGTTTATGACAATTGACAGCGTTGCAGTGTTAATATATATACCAGTATAATTGATTTATTTGGCAGGAGCTTGAAAAGCACGACATCTTTAACATCCACTATCCCGAGAACATAATCTTCCTTTGATATCTTCTTTCAATGATGTATGAGGCAAATCTTAAGGTGGGCACCAAGATTGTTTTTTTTTTGTTCATTTACCATCTCCAGTTATCAGTTGTTTCAAAAAAGGGATGGTTTTTCTTACGTTTAAGGCGCGTATCGCATATGTTTATATGCGTAATCAACTGAACTTCGTTGATTTCATGAAGAATAGTATCTAGCTTGCTAATGTATTCCAGCTTTTTTATATGGTCGTGAGCGTTCGAATGATGGGTGTCTGACGTTACTGCAGCTTCTCGTGTCATGGGATCGTGGATTTGACGATTAGCGCCTTTATTTTTGGCTTTCTGACTGAGAAGCATCGTCAACATTAATATCATTAACGCGGAATTTTGTGTACTTTCCTTGGCATTTCCTCGATGGCATTTTTGTAGAGCACTGTCGTCATAATTTGAATACAACTTTAACCCGCACTTTTCCATTGCGGAAATAAAACGGTAAAATATGACGAAAATTCACATTTTCTTCTTCCATTTTCAACTCCTTATAATTCCCTTACTTTTTTTCAAAATGAACAGTCAGTTGTCATATGGCATAGCATAAAAATAGATGAGAATAACTCCAGTGCTTGCAAAAATGACAATAGCAATACTTATTATACACTAAATATATTTTGGTAGTTTTGTAAATAGAAAACTCATTCTGTACTTCAATTGTTTTTTTCAAATAAACAACGATTAACAATGATAGACACGAAAACTGTCAAAGGGCGTTTATGACAATTGACAGCGTTGCAATGGAAATATATCGTATTTCACTGTCACCAGTATAATTCAGTACAGCTATTGCTATACGCAGCAAATAATAGAAGAAAATGTAGGAATAGAGTGAGAAACATAATGCTCATAAGACGCTGTACTACATACGAAACTTGGAACGCTCTATATCACCTTTTTTTATTGTTTGGAATAGTTAGACTTATCAATATCTGCTGTCATATTTATTTTACACTTATTGAAAACGGAAGGGAAATTTAGATAAGCCTAATTGACGTAAAATTGTTTGATTATTTTAAAAGGTAATTATTCGTTATGATCTCGTTTGGATTAATTAAAAAATAAATAGTTATAATATTAGGCCTTGATATGTTTATCAACAACAAATAATTTATCTCGATAATATATTTCAATACAACCTAGTTTTTATTATGTACATTCATACTGACATTTTTTTGTTTTTGGTTTCTTTACACAATATCCCCGAAAATTTATGTGCACATTGAACTATGTGACATTTAGATTTTATATAAAACGTTAACTTTTATTTGTTTGTAGTATGTAACAATTTGCAAAGGAATCCTTTCGAAAATTTTTATGCTTCAAGTAAAATAAGATATATCTATTATTAAAAGTAATTAGATTAATTAAATATTGAATATGTTAACTGAACTTTTAGAGGACATCAAGATGAATTATAATAAAAAATCAGAATACATCTTTGGTTTATAAAGTAAAGGCAATAGTTCAGAAAAAAATCTATTATGGCTCTATTGGATCTTTCTATTCGACTTATCTAAGTAAATATTTCGTTAATAAAACGTATCTCAGAAGTACCAAAAATCTTTATCACAAATTATGATATAAAAATAAAGATTAGTAATTAGTTTCATTCTTATGTCAATGAATTGTGAAAAATAAATTAATTCGAAAGTTTGATTCAAATTTTAAAGTCTTTCTGATGATACAGTAAGCAGGCATGTCTAGGAATAGATTAAGCAAACCACATACTTAACTTTATTGATTATTGATTGAACTTGATCAATTTCTTTAATAAGCTGAGTAAATTTTAATGAAGAATCTAAAAGATACTGTAGTTTACCTAATAATGCTTATATTCAATGATTATGTTTAATCTTTAATAAAGTACAATGTAATTACAAATATATTTGTAATTCATATTAGCCTGATTTTTATGTCTTTTACATATAATTTTGAATAGTACATTTGTGCAGTATGTCTAGAATGATCAATGTTTTATTACATTTTAAAAAATTAACGTCGCTTTAAATTACACATCGTTAATTTTATTGTTCATAAATAAAAGAATATTAATGGTGTATTTATAGTTAATAGACGTAAATATTTATATTAAATTTTGAATATACAATATGTAATAAGTACTTACTATAAATAATTTTTATTTTACACGAAAAATAAGTTATTTAAATTAAAAAAATATGTCTCGGCTTCAACATTATGTTAACACAGTGATTCTCAATCTGTGGGCTACGTTTTTAAGAGCCTTAAGTTGAGAATTTCTGTTCTAATAGCATCCCACTGGACAAATGAATTATTTACATTTTTACCGATTATAGTTTATATTTTTCAAGGACTATTATTTAACATCCATAATCTTTGGGGTACACTTTTCTTAAGGGAAGGGTATCGCAGAGACTGTAGGTGACTACTTGAAGACATTACGAATATTTCAGGTATTAATAATAAGGAAAAATTTTGAATTCAAAATTTTTAGGTCTTATCGAGTAGCTTTTACTATTCAATAATATCGTATGTTACGGTTAGGGAAAGTAACGTAAATTAAATGAAAAGAAAATTTTATTTATTCATTTGTTGTATTAATATATTCACTGATAGTTGCCGTTATTAAACCGGGCCTGTAAATGTATGTACAATCCTTTTTGTGCTATATGACATGAGCAATTTGGATGTGATAGTTCGAAATATGTTTTTCATACAAACATTTTTTATATAGCGACATGTAGACGCTTGTGCTAATTGAAAATTATTTAAAATAGATATACATTGCCGGAGAATTGTAGAAGATTAGGAGTTTATATAATATATTAGAGAGAGGCAGATACATTTGTTTTGTAAAGTATCTAATTGCACCTAATTACAAAGAATCACCTCCATTGTATGTACAAAAACATTTGGAAACTAGATCAATCGTATGCAATGTATGTCTTTCATTACTATTTGCAAACATACTTCTAATAACTCCACTTCCAACTCAGAAGACTAATTCATAATCGATAATGCTTTATATAGATTGTGCAGTATACACTGAATTGCCCCTTTGTTGAACTTTAGTCTCTACGTCTTGTATTGGCATACTTGTTTCACTTTCAAGTTTGTTATGATTTCCCCAATTTCGTTATTTCAAGATTTTCGCAATTCGTCTCCTCTTTTTTTCATTGTATATGATATAAATTCCTTTTAGTTATAGGTTTCCGTACAAAAATAACCATGGAGACCATTTTCTTCATTTTTGTTTTTATTTTTTATTTAAACGTGAGATGCAGTATGTTCTATGACATTCAATTGGTTTTTCGTGTACTTAGTGTAAAAAACCGCTCTGTTTCTTAGAAAACAGTGAAGAAAAGTGCTACTTCTCCGCTTAACAACACTTTTACGTAGAAATAGATGATTTTTACATAACAATCGAACTTATTATTCGTTCGATTTTTAACATACATCATACACATTAAACTTTTCATTTTATATATACATATAGTACTAGTTTTATTATTCTTTATGAGGCCGAATAGGCGATTAACATCTATTCATGAGAACCAAGACTGCCTGATGGCCCTCAGGCAAACATTTTTTATATAGCGACATGTAAATGCTTGTGCTAATTGAAAATTACTTACAATAGATATACACTGCCGGAGTATTGTAGAAGAAGATTAGGAGTTTATATAATATATCAGAGAGAGGCAGATAAATTTGTTTTGTAATGTATTATACGAGACGGATACATTCAGTTTGTATAGTACGATAGAGACTTCATATTCATTTACACCTACTTACAAAGGATCCCCTCCATTGTATGTACAAGAGTATTTAGGAACTATTGTACATCATTTGCATGCATATCTTTCCTCACTGTCTATAAATACACCTCTAATAACTAGGAGAAATGAGACATTATATATATATATATATATATATATATATATATATGTATATATATATATTTATAAGTATAATGAAATATAATGTCAGAAGAAGCTGTCACCCTATCATCTCATATGATGCTGATGCTAATAGAAGCCGAAAAGTCTTGTAGAATTTTCACTTTATCCTCAATGCTGTCCCCAATATATTTTTCGGCAATGGTATTGAAACACTATCATTCACGTTGTTTCAAGGTTTGCATGTCTGCTCTACTATTGGAAAGTAATGTTACAAATTATAAACCACAATGGTGGCTGGAAGTTTCAGATATTCTACAAATTCTGTTTTTGAAAATTATAGCATATTGCACAATACATTTGCCTTTTCTGTAATAAATGAGTAGCATACGATAGCTTCTTGATCTCAAACTTATATATTTTCGATATAATGTAAGCTTCATTAACATGTTCTGTTTCGGAAGTAATTGCATAGATACATTTTTGGGCAAAATAATATCAACTTTTAAAAATCGTAGTTCATCACTTCGGTATGCACCATGAGGACAAAAAAATTAATGCAACTTTCATAAAAAGAAAAGGTGTGCCAGTAACTTTAAATACATTGAAATATTAACATTTTTATTAACTTGTAATGTTCTCCCCAGCAAAGAATAAATTAACTACAAAGTTTGAGTTTTAAGAAATCTAGATTTATAAAAAATAGGTCAATAAAATATTTTTGTAATATCCATGTACTTTCATATTTGTTCTCGGCAAAGAATAATTTAATTACGAAGTTTGAATTCTAAAAAACCTAAACTTCTCAAAAAAAAAATATGTTAATGAAATATTTTTGTCAATTTCATGTACTTTCTTATCTGTTCTTTGATAAAATAACTCTATTGATAAAATAACCTTCTACATTCTTGGCATTTTTCTCTTGACTTTGTCAGTACTTTGAAGTAACTTCTACGTGCGTCTTTAAAATATCAAGACAGTATCCTTCTACCTAGCTCATTTTGCAAAATATGACAAAAATGTTTATTTATTTGTCGTTAAGAAAGTGATTTCTCAATACTCGTGTAAAATTAATCTATTCTCTCGCTACGCTTGCCCAAAAAATCTAATTTTTCAGAACTCATAAAACAATTTAATTACTATAATAGTACTCTTGTGATGTATTTTTCATTAGTTTGATATCAAGATTTTTTTGTTTTTATTCTAATATTATAATATTCTATTATTCTACGAATTTAAAAGGAACAATTCTGTTCTCCATATTTCGTACCATATGTGTTTACGATTGAATAGAAGACAGCATTTATATATTACTATTTTTATGAACAGTTTTTTAAATTATTATTCAGACAAGTATAATATGAAATGAAATGTATAGTTATCCATTTTAAAATAATATAAGTTTTAATAAATAATCATTTCACGTTTCTCTCTTTTTAAGAATAATATGTTATATACATACTAGAAGTGTGAAATTACATTCCTAGGTATCATACTTAAGTAACTTGAAATCCATTTGTAACGGTCACCCGAAATTATAAATAGAACTAGGTCAAATGCGCGCAAACCGTTCACATAAAAAATACACACATAGATACGTGTGCCTTATTTATATTTATGTAACGCCAATATTTTCATTTTTCTTTTTCTCAATCTTTTAGTCGTTCCTAATTAATATTTTCATCATTCTCTCGATGTTTCAGATGCGCGCAGTTGCACCACTTGCGATAAAGTGCTTGAAGAACTTGAACAAATTGACGACGACACAGACTCATTCGGCGTCGATTTTGTTAAGATCAACGATAAGCGACTAGCTAAACAATATGGTATCACCAAATTTCCAGCTCTCACCTACTTCCGCGAAAAGCAACCCATCATCTATGAAGGTAAGTCTTACGAGAACACACAAAATATATTGTCGGTGAATCGGGGGCCGGCTGTGAAATAGTTGAAGTTTAAATCCGTTGGCATTGTTTCAGACTTACACATCTTTAGCTTTATTTAAATCTAGAATGAAAAACACTTGTTCCCATGCACAATGAATATTCATATACAAGTGCTTGTGTTAGCACATTTTTTTTTTGAAAATTTGCAAAAATAGGAATTGAATAAAATTATGAAAATGATATAAATTAAGTTCTGGATTTAAATTAGAAATAAAACGACTTCACTAGTGATTTTATGATTGTATTTGTAATAAGTATTAATATAGACACATTCTCTGGTTAAATATGAAAAATTACGTGTGACAAATGCACCTCCCCTTCGCATACTCTCTGACTAATTTCATTTATAACATGTTAGATTTTGTTTCTGTGATTGTGTACATTTGTGGATTATTGGCACATACTTTGGATTTCAGATAATCCACATAAGAAGTTACACGGTGTTAAACCACAACTGATATCAGGATTTCGCGAAATTATGCGATCGGAAATTTGTTACTCGCGACGTAATTCTAGACGATCGATTGTAATTTGAGTTGTTTGTGCTGTTTCCATTTGTTGGTACAGCAAATCGGCCGTTGCTCAGACCGTATGACAAATGACGTGTTCTGTAGTTACATTTGCTTAAAGTCAATGTCATCCAGTTGATATCAAAAGAATGTGTGTAGCGGTCACCACTCACGTTTATAATATTTTTAGCATCATCTTTGGAGAAATAAGAACTATTAAAAGGCAATTAAGGCATCCGCCGAATTATTGGGAGTGAATATAGACGGCAAGTTTAGCTGAATTTCCAATGCATGAAGGCTTTTCGAGCATTCTTTGAAGGGAATTTCTTGAATCGTACAATAGTTGTGTACTATACTGACTTGTTCCTGGATTTTCATCGACACCTTAACTATAGTAATAATCGTACTTCGCTTCATTTCGTGTATTTTCTCAACCAAAAATTCGTAAAATTTCCATCGAATCGATAATGCATTTTAACAATAATATCGCACTATTCCTTCGTATGATGTCCCATATTTTCTAATTGGAAGAATTATAGATTACGTTTATCTAAGTACACGAGTTCTCCACTGCGAAACAAAAAACGAGACGAGATTTAAATCCGACTTTCAATTTGTCTCACCTTTTAAATAGAATATTACAATTAAAGCATTTTTGACATAAAACGACGTTCATTGTGTCCATCGTCAGTGTTTTCCTTCAAATTTCGATGACCTTTTATCATCTTTCGGTGACCTTCATAGTTTCTCGTTCATGGAAGGACCTACCTTTATTGACGAAGACTTTCACGAGGTAGTAATTCACAGCCTCCTAAGTGCTACGCCATGTAAGAATTTTGAAGAGATTGAAACAAGTGACTGTCTGAAGACACAAGGTTCGACGAATATGGTGGTTCCACCTCAGATCCAATAATTTTTTATGGGCGATCAAACTTATGTGCGGTTTTGCGTTATCGTGATTGTGATGGAATATAGCTTCTTTACGATTAACGAGCTCTGGATATTTCTGGATGATGGATTTGTTCTAACTATCCAATTGCCGACAGTACATATCCTTGGTAGAAGCTCGAAAAACTTGATCCTTTTAAAATCCTACCACACCTTGTAAATGATCTACTTTTTATCACCAGTTATAGATCACTAAATCGTAAAGGATCATTTTACTTACATTTAAGGAACATATTGCATATTTGTATAGGCGCTATCAAGTGAATTTTTTTAAGTGTATGAAAAATTTAAATATCGATCTGGCTACCTGTCCTAGCCTTTTTATGTGGTTGCAAACTCGAAAAATGGTTGTTTAATGTTTCTGCTATATTTTCTGTTGTATTTGCTGTAGGTCTTTATCAACGTCTTTATTTTGTCGTTACCAACCTCAGTGGATCTACTTAACCGAAGAACATTGTTAATGTTAAAATTACCATTCTGCTAGAGAAATTGTCACTGTAAATTCTACATAACTTTGGTCTTCCATTTTCAACATTACATAAAATTTTAGACATCAAATCGCTAAATTTTTTCCAAAATAAAGTTTGCACTGTACGTTGGCATGTGGCATAACCACAAAATCGATGCGAATGACTATAGCACTTGCAAGAATGAATTAATGTCATCTATTGTAAAAATGGGTTATGACTTTCCTATTGTATGGGAACTAGTAATAAAACAAATCACTTAGCACATTCAGTTTTTGATTATATTTGAATAAGTTCTTATCTAAATTTAATGCAGTCGGACAAAGGAAGATGAAGTGCCGTTATGCCATTTTTGTGGTCATCTAGATCCTCAAAATACTGCTCTGTTGCTGCAATAAGTTCATTTTCTGACTAAAACATCTTTTCGCTAAGAAAAAGTTTGAGTTCAGGAAATAAGTGGAAGTCGTTTGTAGTTACATCTTATGAATAGGCTGGGAGGGACACAATTTTTCATGAACAACTTGATCAGTGGGACAAGACGCGTTGTTACAATGGAAGAGATCTTTCTATGGGCTATTCCAAGTCGTTTTTGAGAAACTGTTTTATTCAATTTGGTTATTTGTAAGATGTTTCCTTTTAAATTCAAAAGCTCGTAGCCATTATATATCTGCCAATAGAAATGTCTCGGCTTTATATAGGGGTGAATTATCGTGGACAGAAACAAACAAATAAAAACTTAAATTAAATTAAAGAAATTATGGTAATTTTTGTACACAATACTGAAAACTGAAAGAGAAATCGTAAATAAATTAATAATAAATATTTTTAAAATAACTAATATATCAACGTACTGAGAGCATTGAAAGCAATAAAAAAATTGAAGAAGGTAGCTTTTAAATTAGCTGTACTATTAGTTTGACAATAGATCATGAAGAAGCTATATATTCTGGTAGTATAGGCAAAGAAACAAATGACCGAATGGCGAAATCCCTAAAAAGATTTTATCGGTCGAAAACCCACGAAATTTTATGAAGGCATTATCATGGATTGAAACACGAAAACTGAAAAAAAACAGGCATCTAATCCTCCGAAGGTGGACAATATTTATGTTGCTACATATTATCCATGTGTATATGTAGGTATAAAATTAAAAAATAAAAAGGATGACGTAAATATAAAAGTAAACTGTTTTTACTGTGTCAGTTTAGATAAATATAGAAAAAACTTTCCAAGCTTGAAAAGAAACAGTATACATTTGAATTCAAACTTACACTGCCATATAATATTTATTTGGATAACGAATTCCAATTATTTGAAATTAATACTGGTATAAAATTATTTAGATTTATAATAACAGTAATGGTTTGAGCATATGTATATGCTAATGTATGAGTACTAATATAAAGACAATTTGGGTGAAATAAATTTTATAATACGTAATATTGTTATTCTTATAGTAACGGTCACTGCTTAAAAGTAATTATCAGATAATGCACATTTAAGGGACAATTTCAAATCTTTTTCTTCTGCTACTTTTTGTAATCAGAAAAAAGCTACAAATAACTGTTTATCCATTTCCTCCATAGTTTTTGGTTCTTTGCCATTTATTTCATCTCACCTATCGTTTTATGTTTATTCCATTTACCTTTTTGATTTGCCTGTTCTCATTTATTCTTATAACATGATCATACCAATTTAATAGTTTTCTTTCTATTATATTTACCAATGGTATTACTTTTAGAGATTCTTTCATATTTACATTTGTTATTCTGTCCGTTTTAATTTCCCTTGCTATTTTTCTCAATAGCTTTATTTCCACCTCTGGAATTTGGTTATGCTTTGTATGTCTTTTTTATGTTTTATTTGCGTATGTTATCGTTGCTATTATTGTTTTTTCGTGGTTTCACTTTCCCGTTTAAGCGAATACTAACAGATAAAGGTCTTAAGTCACACCACGAGTCTGGACATAATAATAACTCATGGTCTGCCAAAGCCCCCTCCAATTGACCTTAAGCTGTTGGGGATGTGAAAGCATGGATTGTTATTGGTATTATTACTAATTTATATACACGTAACTTTGTTTTTCTCGTTTTAGTTAATGCCTACATTGGCCACTTCTTTATCTATTTTTCCATCATTGGTTATCCTTGTCCCTAAGTAATCACATACTACTACGTCTTTTAGTAGATTTCTCTTGCAATCTATTTTATTTTGATTCTATTCTGCCTTTTCTATTAATAAACATAATCTTTGTTTTCTCCGTGCTAATATTCATTCTCGTCTGCTAACAAAACTGAAGAACAATGTTTTTTACAAAGATAAGCATTCCAAAATTCGCACCAGCGCAGTATAAAACCTAAAGCTTTAAATGTAGTAAAGTAGATGTTAATATGTGGAGCAAAACTTAGGCTTGAATCAAGCCAAGGTCTTTTACACTATCAACTTTCGTGAGGCTACAGTTATTAATGTAATATAATGTAATGAGACAATAAAATGAACCTTCTTCGTGTAAGAAATAAAACAGCATTTCTTAATGTTAACTGTAGCTTCTATGAATAACACTACTGGGTAATTACACCAAGATTATAATGTAATTGAAAGACATCATCACAGGTTTGATAGAGTGACAAATTTTTAGAGCATCCACATAAGCTAGTACAGGGTACGATAAAGACGAAAACAAGTCATTGATAAAAAAGACAAGCAACAATGGTCCCGAATGAGATCCTTATTAATAATATTTAAGTAACATAGCTATTGTGATGAACATAATTTGATCTGTTTGTCGGATATGATATCAAAAGTGGAAGAAGGGAAGAATTTAAAGCAAAATCCAGCAGTTTAACAAGTAAAATTCCATGGTCTATTGCACCAAAAGAACTATAAAGTTAGCGTAAATATTAAAATTTTTAAATTGTGTAAACTTTACTTCAAAATTACTAGTACTTATTTTTCAAAGACAACTTTATATTAAAATTATAGCCTACTCTAAGTAAGAATTTAAGTAATTTTTAGTACTATGTACTAAAATGGTGGAATAATATTTATTAGAATCATATCAATCACTTAATCGTGCTAGCAAAGTTAAACTATAAATGATTGAAACACATATTTTTTAATTTGGCGACCCTGAGAAATTGGCTTGTCTGGTCATTCATCTTTAGATTTATTTTTTATGCTAGAATAGTTTATTTATGGTTGGAATTGTTTGACAAATATGAATTTGAAAATCAGATACAAAATAGCAGAATTGTTGCCAACTTAAGAAAAAAAATAGGTGACTGTAAATGATTGCATACCCATTGTGAACCAGTAAATATTTCATTAAAACGTTCGTATAATAAAGAATTTCTTTCGATTTTGAAAGGCGCTTATTCACAAAAAGTAATATGATTCCACATTTGCTTGTTTGACAGCAATAATAGGGTTTTCGGTGAAATTAAGCATTTAGATTATGCCTCTGCCAAAAATTATTTTTGCCTTAACCCGTATGTAGGACAGTAAAATTATTGTTCTGGCAAAATTTCAATTTATATGAATGAAATCAAAATCACATTTAAAATGAAAACAGAATTCTGCGAGTTTTTCCTCTATAAATTTTTTAAATAAACGTAAATAAACATCAATTGAAAATAAATTGCAATGAACTGATAGCAAAAAGAAAACTAAATTACATAATTGAATTTGATGGAGCCTGTGGTTGATTGACTTGATCAATAAGGTTGATATATAACCCCTTTCCACAATTAACTATTTGTAAATTCTGTATACGCATTTCGACAACCAAGTTGTCATCATCAGCAGATAATTTCAAAGTGTCGCACCTGGTAAAACACGGCGAAAAAATTGTACGAAAAATAAACTCCGTACGCGATCCGCACCGTTGAAAACCAAGATGTGCACTGTGTCTGTTTCACAAGATTTTTAAAAAATACTTTTACTTAAACTAACATGCACTACATTGAAAAAGGTTATTATGGTCAAAAAGTGTCAATGTGATTTATGTGTGTTTTATGATATTGTTCCTCTTGTCTTTCAGTAGAGAAAGAGAGGCGTTTGCAGAGGGCCGGCGTCATTAACGTTTACCAGATGGCTTGAATTCTTTACGATGTGCATGCTTTCATACGCGTCCAGTTCGCGATAATTGTACACGTTCTTTATCAAATGTAAACAATCCATATTAACACTGTGGTTATTTTCTAATACATGTCTCGCTATACCCGATTTTTCCGGTCGGTTGAATTTTATGTGCGAAAGGTGTTCTTTATACCTGGTTTCGATCGATCTTTTGGTTTGGCCGATGTATTGTCTATTGCACTCTAAACATTCAATTCGGTAGATTCCCGATTTTTTATTCTCTTCAATTTTGTCTTTTGCATTTCCTAAAAGCATTTTGTTTGTTTACCTTTCCATCGTGTGACAAAAAATCTGAATAGTATTTTTAAAGATCACGGGTTTAAAGTATGTTCCCGCCCTAATAATACCCTTAAAATGCTGTTAGGAAATGCAAAAGACAAAATTGAAGAGAATAAAAAATCGGGAATCTACCGAATTGAATGTTTAGAGTGCAATAGACAATACATCGGCCAAACCAAAAGATCGATCGAAACCAGGTATAAAGAACACCTTTCGCACATAAAATTCAACCGACCGGAAAAATCGGGTATAGCGAGACATGTATTAGAAAATAACCACAGTGTTAATATGGATTGTTTACATTTGATAAAGAACGTGTACAATTATCGCGAACTGGACGCGTATGAAAGCATGCACATCGTAAAGAATTCAAGCCATCTGGTAAACGTTAATGACGCCGGCCCTCTGCAAACGCCTCTCTTCTCTCTACTGAAAGACAAGAGGAACAATATCATAAAACACACATAAATCACATTGACACTTTTTGACCATAATAACCTTTTTCAATGTAGTGCATGTTAGTTTAAGTAAAAGTATTTTTTAAAAATCTTGTGAAACAGACACAGTGCACATCTTGGTTTTCAACGGTGCGGATCGCGTACGGAGTTTATTTTTCGTACAATTTTTTCGCCGTGTTTTACCAGGTGCGACACTTTGAAATTATCTGCTGATGATGACAACTTGGTTGTCGAAATGCGTATACAGAATTTACAAATAGTTAATTGTGGAAAGGGGTTATATATCAACCTTATTGATTAAATTACATAAATTATATGAGAAGAAGTACTTCGAATCCGAATGAAATATCTCTAAAAAAAATTGATCGTAAACTAAGTAATAAATGATAAAAAGAAAAATTAAAAATATCTTCATTAACCATATTTAATCAACTAAATAATGAAAACAAAAGAATCAATTGAAAAGTTGTAGTGTCTCAACGAAATAAATGTGTATCTACATCAGACAACCGATAATAATAAAATGGTTGCAAGTGTATAGTTCTTGTGAATTTGACTTATGACAGTTCTTGAATTGATGAAGTTAGTTGGTACATTCACGGTACAAATGCGATGTTAATAAATATCCGAATTATTGGCCCTGGTTATTTGATATGTAAGGAATAGTGACGAAACATTACTCCGAGAAACTTGCCTACTCTGGAAGCAATTCTTATTCAATGATAAATTGTAGGAAAATGTATCTATAACTACAACACATTTATATATACCTGTTTCGTAGAGTTTTAGTATTATTACAGTTTTATTTTAAGGAAAGCCATACACGACAGTTACATTATTATAATAAAGAACTTAAATACTAAAGCAATTAAAACAAAAATCAATAAAATTATTTCAATATATTCAAAGTAATTGTGCATGATTGGACCTACTACAGTATTATGATCTTAATAACAAAGATAAACACGCAAATCAAATGCAATCTGTTTTAAAACTGTAAAATTTCGAATTACACTAGATTTTTGCTTATGTTATGATAGATAGTCATATTTGTACTAATGAATATATTATTTTAAAATATTTGATGATATGTTTAACAGGTGAACGATGTTTAAAATAAATTAAGAAAACGAGCACTAAATAAACGTGAAAAACTGCAATAACAAATCAAATTGTCAAGTTACTTTTATTGCTTTACGCATGTATCAATCGTTAACTTAAATATTTTGATAATAAACGAAATTGTATTGTCTTTCGATTGTTTAACTTCTGAAACCGCATTAAGCTTTTGCATTTATATTTAATAGCTTCAGTAAATATTTTTAATATGTTTTATAAGAACATAGAATTAAATTGTAATTGATATTTTCAAGGCATATTTCCTATATTCTCACCACCATTTTCAACTTGTTATAATAGGTGTTTTTTAAGCTGCATGAGAACTATCGATACCGATAACTATGGTTTGACAGCTGATAATGTCAAACTGTGTTGACATTTCTGTTCAGTAAGGTTTGGCAAGGCATCATGAATCGTTTAACGCCAGAACAACGCTTCCGAAATTCGGAAATTTATTTTGGAAAAAATAAACCTGTTCGCGAAGTTCATAGAGCACTTCGTCCATTTTACGGTCAACATATTCGACCTAGTGAGCAAGCAATTCGTTGATCGTTTTCGCACTAATTTTACTCTTCTCGATTCAAAACCATCAACAAGACAAAGAAATGTGCGTACCGAAGAGAATATTGCTGCTGTAGCGCGAAGTATTGAAGAAGACGCCAAAATGTTGATTCGTCGTCGTTTTCAACTTGTTGGCCTTTGTCCTTCGACTACGTGGAAAATTTTACGTAAAGATCTTAGCTTACGTGCCTATAAAATACAGCTCGTGCTAGAATTGAAGTCAAACGATCATCGTTTGCACCGCATTTTTGCTGATTGGGCTCATTTGAAACTGGTCGAAAATAAGCATTTTTATCATGGAACTGTGTTTAGTGATGAAGCTCATTTCTGGTTAAATAGCTACGTCAATAAGCAAAATTGCCGTACTTGAAGCGAAGACAATTAATAAATCACCATTACATCCTTTAAAATTGACTGTTTGGTGCGGTTTATACGTCGGCGGCATCATCGGTTCTTATTTATTTCGAAATGAGGAAGAAGCCGCCGCTACGGTGAATGGCGTTTCCAAAAATTAATCAGCTAAATATCGACGACATTTGGCCCAACTTGTCATATAGCGCGCTTAACAATCGATTTATTGCAAAATCAATTTGGTACAACTTTATTTCCAGAAGTGGTCTTGTTCACTGGCCCATTCGTTCGTGCGATTTAACGCCTCTGGATTACTTTTTATGGGGATATGTTAAGTTATTGGTTTATGCCGACAAACCAGCAACTCTTGAAGCATTGGAAGCCAATATTCAAGCCACCATTGACGCCATACGGCTAGATTTATTGGAAAAAGGAGTCAAAAATTGGACTGATGGAATGGACCATGTAACTCGTAGCCGCAGCAGACATATGCCAGAAATCATGTTTAAAAAATAAATGCCATGAAATTATCTACCAGATTATAACAAAAAAATTCATTCCAACAATATTTTTGTCTTGTATTATCATTTAAAGTTCTCAAGCTCTTAAAAAAACACACGTCATTTGTAAATGTTCAGAATTACGGACGCTTGTTTGTAATGCACTTTTGATTTCTTATAATAAATTTTTGATTATCTCGGAATCTAGAAATTTTGGACATGGATCCAGTATCCGCTTTTGTATAACTTCGAGTATCACTAGTTTATTATGGTAGTAATTTTATGTTAGAATGTGATTCGGAGAAGGCCGCGTTACGAAACAATGTCCTAACGTTGTATCACGGCAGTAGCCAGTACTTAATATTCTGCCAACTCCGACATAACAAGTTGAACAATCGTCATTTGGTTTCTCACAACCAAATGCTATTCTTCAAATATCTTGAATGAAATAATGCCTAATTATTTTAATACTAACCCATAACAATTCACAGATGTCGCTGTTCTATTTTTTGTGTGTCCATATTGGATTCCACTGTTAAATAATGCTCATTAGGTTTATTTGTTTCTCCAGTATTTACGAAGGTAGACACGTCGGAATAAGAATAATAATAAAAAAGAAGTTATTCTAATTTTCTAAAGAACCCTTTCAATGAATTGTACGCAGTTTTGAAATTGACTTACGACTAACGTTTATTACATCATATACGTTATAGTTTCTACACAAAGTAATTGTGCATGTTTAGAGATACTAAATATTACGATCTTGGGAACAAAGATAAATACGCAAATCAAATGTAACATGGATTAACTGTAAAATTTCGAATTACTAGATTTTTGCTCATATTGTGATAGATATATAGACGTATTTATAATCATTCTAATGAATGTAATGTTTTAAAAGATATGGCGATATGTTTAATAGGTGAAAAATGTTTAAGATAAATTACGAAAACGAGCATTAAAGAAGCGTGAAAAATTGCAATAACAAATTTTTTAATTGGCAACTTGCTTTTATTACTTTACACATATACCAATCGTTAACTTAAATATTTTGACAATAAACGAAATTTTATGTCTTCCGATTGTTTAATTTCTGAAACTGCATTAAAGTTTTGCAGTTTCGGTCATTTCTTCAATACGACCGTTACATTTAATAGCTTCAGTAAATATTTTTAATATGTTTGGCAAAAACATAGAATTACATTTTAATTGATATTTTTAAGACATATTTATTGTATTTTCCATCGAAACGTTCCACCAGTCAGTTTAAGTTTTTTCAAGACTTCTATTAAAACTTCAAACGATCGAAGTTGGTTTGATCTCAGTTATAGTAGTTGCAAATATAAATTGTTATGTTTGAGAATTTTATTTACTTTTTTTCAATCGTGTTATCCTAAAAATGTAAATCAATTCTTAATTTAACATTATTTTTATTGCGATTTTTAATTTGATATACTTTTGCAAAAAAATAGAAAATGCAAAAATTAGACAATTTTATTTTTGTACAAAGTACAATTGCACCCTGGGAGTTTAGTGCAAGTCGAAACATGTTCTAGCCTAGATTATAGCAGGAGGCTCGGTTTTTCTGTGTTAGTTGTTACCTAACTGTGGTAGTCTAACAGTTTTCTACATCATTTTGATCAAAAACGGAATACCGTGCAGTTTAACACTATAATCCGTAGATTGAAGCTTTGGAGAAAATTGCTCTGCTGGAAGGTAATTGTCTACATTGTACAACAGTATTTAGGTAATATAAAAAATTTCAGAGAGCAAATTTCGGCTTGGAAGATTATCTTGTGTCAGGACGCCACATTTCGTACGTAACCGGCGAGAACAACGATATTCTCAGGATGATGAGTCCGGTAGCCATGTAACTTGTTTTGGCATTCATAGGCTAGCAATTCATTCCACGACTATCTCTAGACGAGATTTTTACCACTCGGATGCTCCGTGCCATAATTGGCGAGCATTTTATGGTGTTGCGAAATGCTTGAGAAGTTTAAAAATTGAACATTTCGTTATGTTATCAGTAGTTTGAGGAGCGAGTAGAGCATGAAATAAAATCGGGCTCTTGGAAAATGAAGGCATGCCCACAACTGAACGGAAATATTCAGCCATTAAGATGAAAATCATTGTTCACTTTACCATGAAAGACGTTTTCCAAAGAATATTCTTAGAATGTAAAATTACGAGTGTGTTCAGCTGTTAGAAGAGACGTGGAAAAATTGGTTTAAGAACTAGTGTCGAAGAACGGACAAGTGGTTAGAATGTAATGGAAATTATATTGAAATATTGTGAAAATTAAAGTATTATTGGAAAATTTTAGTAGTTCTCTTGGTATTGAATGATAATTTAGTTTCTGGAATAGTGCACGTTTAAAAATATACATGTGGGACTATACTCTAAAACCTACTGTCATCTTCAAAGTATTGTCCCTTTATAGCATTGTTAGATGACTGTAAATATATTATACGCAAATAAGATCATAAAAAAAATTCAGAAAAAGTTGTTGTATGTGAAATATAATATATATGAGGGTGGATAAAATATAAAGCAGAATGTTTACCGTTCGCTAGATAAATTAGGTGGCACAGCATCTGGGTAGTTGGGTGGAGATGTCAAATAAAGGAAAGTCCACCAACCTGGTTCAACAGAGTAGAGTGATTGCCAATATCATCATTTTTGAATGAGACTTACACGCGTTGCCATCACATTTTTGTGGCGTAAAAACATAAAACCTACCAAAATTTTGCGTTGACCGACTGTATAATATGCTGAAAAGTCAGTTTCAACAATCCAAATCTACGATTGCCACAAAAAGGTTTTGAATGGTTGAGAATAAGTGGAAAATAAGAGTCATACTTGCAAAAGTGTTTTTTTGGGATTACAAAAGCGTACTGCCCAGTGATTTCTTTCCTGATTGGCATAGATTCAACACGAAATTGGCCTACTGATGAGAAATGGCGAGACAAGTCTGTCTAAGGTGTATTTCTTCTCCATGACAATGCTCGCCCACATACAGCTTTTTAACCTGAAAAAATTAGAAAAAAATTATTAGGACACACTCGAATATCTGTCCTATAGTCCAGATTGGCCCCCCTAAGCCCATTGTATGTTTAAATAGAAAATTAACATGCATCCATAATTTTCTTTACAGTAACAATAAATTAAGAAAAGTTTGGTTTATATTTGATTCGTCTTCATAATTCTTCGAATGATTTTTTTTGAAATACGTATTGCTTTTGTCGGTTTAAAAAATCAGTTTTATGTAAGCAGTAAATTTATTATGTCCTAAAATTAACATTAGACGAGATTTTAATAAGTTACGTATCTAAATTGTGGTTTCAACTGTATACTACTCCTCAAGTTTAATATTATAGTTATTCTTTATATCTATTATTATAAATCGCCTACATTATGTATTAACTAATAAAATTTGCTCGTACGTATCAAAATCAGGCTTAACTTTTTGAATATCGTCGAAAATATGGTACATAAATTCTTATTTATAAATTTCAAAATGTCTCCGATGAATTTCTTATTTCTTTTAATAAATTGATTAACTCGGGAACAAAATGTCTTCAAGAAACTGCACTGCATATTATTTTAATACTAACCCAAAGACGTCGCTGATCCGTTTAATGTGGATCTTCTTGGATTCAACTATTCAATAAAGCCAATTGAGCTTATTTGCTTTCCCAATATTTGTGAAGGTAGATGTAGGTAAATGTTTACTCAATCTTGGGTTTATATTTTTGTTGCAATAAGATGAAACAAGACGAGAAGAAGAGGGAACAACAGATAAAAATCGGAATTAATTTTAAAACATTTTAAATTCTTTTCTGGTGTTCGCTAACGATCATCCGTTTTTGATGTTAAAATAATTTGTGTATGATATTTATTTAGGAGAAGTATTAGTACTGTGTGAAAAAATCAAAATTAACGAACATAAAAGTGTATGTCTTCACGAATTCGGTTTCAAAATTACATTGAAATGAAGAAGACGTATCGTCGGAGATAAATTGAATTAAAACGAACACGTTTTTGTGTATATATATATATATATATATATATATATATATATATATATATATATATATATATATATATATATATATATATATATATATATATATATTACAATACTTGAAGAATAACAATTTACCTCAAAAATTTTTATTGAGTAACCGATACATGGAAAGCAATTATGTGTGCTAATTATGTGAAATTCCAGGTAAAATCAATTGGGCAAGTTATCAGTTCTATATTTAGGTTATAATTTTTCATAATTATTTCGATTTCTTAATAGTAAGGTTTAAATATTTTTTTCTAGCATTAAGTAATGAACTCTATATTGCATGAGTCAAAACTTGTAAGTACATCCTTTTTTTGTTATTTTTCGAAACATCTCATGTAATGTTAATTTTATGACTTAGCAGTTTTAATTTCATATGCTATTTAAGAACTTATTGGAAAAAAATGTAATTTTCCATTTGAGAAAATTGATCTGATCCTTTCATACATTAAAACTTCTGCATGAAACTTCTCTGCGTAACCTTAATTACTGGGGAGAGTCAAAAAGGCCGTAGAACTTCAGGTCGTTACGTTTATTAGTTTCGTTGTGACGACTGTTCAGCTAAAAGTGTTTCGTGTTGTCATTAAGTACATATTTTCCAAAGGTTTATTAGCAGCGACTATTCATAACGAAATGAAGGATGATCCAAAGAACTCGACTCCTTGATTTTTCATTGTAGGTAAATATGGTCGTACAATCGTTAAAGATCCACCATAAAGCGGTCGTTCAAAATCTGCTTCAATACCGAATACTGTTAAAAAGTGCGTCTTATAGTGTTCAAAAGGCCGTTGTTTAAAAATGTCTGAGATAGTGAAAGCTGTAAATATATCTAAAAAAGCGTAGCATATATCTACTTCTGGGCTTCCGGGCTGGAACTGCGTCACTTGTATATCTGCCGACGTTTCGTACCCATTTGTATGGGACATCTTCAGGGCTCAACTACTGCACTGAAACTGGTGTAAGTCGATGGTGGACAGGTTTATATATAGGTAATGGGTCTTGGGTTAATGGAGCGTTACGGTTGCGGTTGGGTAGTTTGGGGATGCTGGATTGCCAGGCGTTGTGTAGGGGGTCAGCCATCATCGCGGTTAAGTTTATTGGGGTGCTTAGAGATCTCTATAGTTTCACGGATTTTGCGACCATAGTAATGGTTAGTGCGGGATAGGATCTTGGTCGAATTAAATTGGATATGGTGCCCGGATTCCAGCCTATGCTCGGCAAGTGCAGAACGGCTATGCGCAGCAACCTAGTACAAGGATCATGTTCAGAAACACGAGTGCCGACGGACCGCTTTGCTTCACCAATATATACTCTGCCGCATGAGCAAGGAATCATGTACACACCAGATGATTCTAAAGAAACATGGTCTTTTACGGAAAAAGGGTTTATTAGTTTCATTGTGTAATATATAGTTTGAGAGCTCTCATACTTTTCGACGAGATAGTGTTAAAATTTGTCGGTCACTAAGTACTTATTTTTGAAAGACTTATTCATGAGATGAAGGATGGCCTCAAAAACTTAATTCTTATACTTACGTGGGTGTCGTGATAGTTTGAATGTTTTAGAAAAGACAAGGTAGATTTTACGCACTGATTTATCACGGCAGATGAGACTTGGGTACATCATATATGTCTATCTAGATAATAACGGTACCATTTTTCCTCTGCGATTCAGAAAAAGTAATTTTTTTGAATACAAAAGGGATCAGCGTTTCTATTACTAACTGTTTTAGAATACAATAGGTATTCTTCCTGTTGATTATCGTTTAAAGGACTAAATCGTTTAGACACATTAAGGTAAAAAATTAATAAAAAGCATCCTGGTTTAGTCAAGAAATAACTCATTTTTTATCAGGACAACACGGCCTCACACAAGTTTTGTTGTAATAGCAAAAATTAAAGAATTATATAGGCGTCGATTAGTTGCCGCACCCGCTTTTTCGCCAGTTTTAGAATCTTTCTCCACTCCTAAAAAATACCATGGAGGTAAATTTTCAACATACAACAATGTTAAAGCTGCTGTGGAAGCTTATGTTAGCGAAGTTGAGAGTTCTGAATTTAATAAAGGCATAGAGATCATTGCTGCTCCAAATGTATCTTGATGTCAGGGAAATTTGTTGGGAAATAAACGCAATTTCAAGCCGTAAAGTCCCTTTTTTTCATTTTCATTCTACGGACTTTTCAGTCCAGCCTCGTACATTCAAGATATTTGCGTATACCAAGATAAATGAATGACTCAGTATACCTTCTACATATTTTAAATATAATGTGTGCATTTAGATACCCAGGCATTTTATTTTATAAACTGAAAGACGATAATGCATAATTATATATTTTTTATTCATTTTTAATATAAGATGCGTTCACTTTCGAATGTACATGTGGGCATATTAATCATTAAGAAGGCATTGAATTATTCAATAATTCAATCTAGACGGAAAAACAGACTACCGACGTTCAAAAATAACCACTGAAACTGGTTAACTCATTTTAAACATAAGTATGTATGTGCGTGTGTAATTTTAAGAATAGAACCGATTATATCTCTTCGTAAGGAACAAGTTATTTACTCAATTATGGCTATTTCGGGAACTAAGCACTCCTGTCTTGCACTTGTTTCTTGCGATGTATATCTGATTAATGCGGATTGCTTAGGATATTTCATCACACGATTCACAACAAATCAGATATGTCGAACATTCTATAAACAATTAAATTGCAGTGTAGACAATTCAGGTTTATTTTTTATTTTTTAGAATCGATGAATTACAAAATCAGAAAGTAATTTATTACATAATTGTTGTGTACAATAGGAACTACAATTTCAACTGTGCAATATATTGTTATGGTGCAAATTACGATTGATTAATAAGGTCAATTTAACAAGAGCGAAATTGAACTAAAATAAGATGGTAAATGTTTTTGCTTTACGTGGATGCTCCTTTTTTCTTCCATTTATGTGTCTACATATGTATATTATTTTTAAGACCGGTAATTCTACTCTTTGCAAATGATTTTTAGGTGCTTGGAATGCGGTACAAGCTTTATAGCGATTTTTAGATTCCACAAAATATTGAAATAATCATCCAAATTTATTTTGTCACCTTCAAAATCAGCCCTAGTCGTAGAATATTTAGCGAATGGAGTGTTTGTTCTGTGATATTCGTGGAGAATTTAGAAATTCACGTATAAAATGTAAGAATTATTTACAAATTTTTTCTTCTTAGACGAATATCCTTTCTTAAACCCTTTAAAACTCGCAGATAATATTGTTTGTTATCTATGTACTTCTCGGGAAAGAATGCTAAATGTACAATACTCAAAGAGTCACACGACTTTTTATTTTCGTGCAACTCTGACATCGTTTTGTGGGTTATGGATTGTTATTGAAGCGTTTTTTCGAAGCTGGTTTGTATGTCTAACTTATAAATTGACATCTTGTCATTCGCCATAATATTGCATGAATGTAAAATTCGAATTTATTTGTTCAAGCATGTTTTCAATAACCCATTTGTGGCGGTCTTTCTAAAGAAAATTTTGTTCGTTTTATGCCGAAAATATCAACTAAAATGATGCGACTGAATTTGTAAAACATGTCCAGATACTAAACCATCTTGATTTTCGTCACTATTTCCTTCACTTTGTCGATATATTCGCTAGTACAAGAAATTGATGGTGAAACTGAAGCAGATAAGTCTTCGATAATTTATTGGCATTCTTTAAATACTTTGTTCCATTCGTATGATCGCGCTTTCGATAAAGGTAGGTCTTTACCAAACGTGTCCAAAATGGTTCTCATCAATTATGTAGTAGCTCTCTAATTTTCCCGAAAACCCATTCAGAGAACAAATAATTAAGAATAAAGAAATTAGCATATTTTAGAAAATATGATTAAAAACATCTGAACTGCTATATACTAAAAACAAAAATCTGAGTTATATGTTAAAAAAATAATAAAGTTTAAGGAAATATTAAGGATTATTGATGAAAGTAAACGTAAATATAGGAACTCTTCAAATATCCATGAGTAATTCATTAAACCATTTTGCACAAATATATCTACAAGCTTTTTAAATTAGTACCTAGAATATGAATTGGAAAGAACTAGTAAAACAGTACATCTGAAATAAATCAGTAGTATAAATTGAAAATAAAATAGGATCTTGAAGAAAACCACATTTGAAAAAGCAATCTCATTGTTGATTTATACCTCGTGGCATGTGTGCTTTTAGTTAATCATTCTTAAGAAGACATACACACCAAAAGGTATTTATATATGGTTTCACTGCTAGATAATTACTACTTTCTCATGGCACTTGAATGCTCTGGAGTGCAACATAATACTAAACACAAAGTGTCTAATACACACTTATTTTAATTATTGGATTAAGTAAATAAAATAATTTTGAATTAACTAATCTCTCTTTTATCTGTTCTAGCTATTTAATGGATAAATAACTTTAACTCTGTTAAAATAAATATATAAATTATATATTTTACCACGACGAATATAGGAACGATTACGTAAAACAAATAAAGTACTTGTTTTTGAATATTCATATTCTGTGTAATATTAAATTTGGGGAAGAAAAAAACCACATTATTAACATTGCTAGTAAGGTAAACTGCAGTATTAATCTTAGTTTGTTTATGTTAAAGGTGACTTGATGGACGAGGAAAGCGTTCTGGACTTCTTAACCAGTTTAGAAGCAATGGATCTGCCTGATCGAATAGAAGAAGTCAATGCAAGGATATTAGAGAAGATAGTGCAAGAAACAGAATTTGTCGCAGTATTATTCTGTAAGTTCATTTATTTAATATTTCAAGATATTTGTACAGAATAAATACATGCGCAATAACTAGGAGGAATATAAATGATGTGATAATAAAGAGTGTAAAGAAAATGTAATGGCACATTAAAATTATTATTCCTTGTATTTAGTGTGTACTTATAAAAGCATACGTGGGTTGTCTTTTAAGTTTTGCATATAAAACTGGAATAAAACTGTCGATAGATTTTATAGACTTTATTGTTTTTCGAAGTATTCTCCACCAAGATTAATGCACTTTTGCATGTGCTCGAGCCAACTCTGGAAGCAGTTGTTCCATTCGTTCGTTAGTACAGTCAAAATTGCAACTTTGAAGGCATTGACTGATTTTCGTAAAGGTAAAGAAATCGTTGGCACATGGGAATAGAGTGTACGGAGGATGGTCCTACGGTTCGAGGTTTTGTTGCGTTCAAAATTTTTAGCGATGACTGGTAGCAAACGAATGGTTGTATACCAATCGGCAGTAACAGTTCTTTGATCTTGTAGAGGAATCGTTGCTACATGACCTGCTTTCGAGACAAATGTCACGACCACCTTTTTGGAGACACTTTGAGAAAAGATGACTTTTGTCGGCTTCTCTACATCTTGGAGCACCCAAACAGACAACTGGCGTTGAAGCGATCTAGAGTGTTCTGACACCAATTCACCCTAGTTGCTTTCTGTTCTTCGGTCAGCAGATGCGGTATCCAACGGGAAACTAATTTTTTACACACAATTTTTTATGCAAAATTTTTTAAATTGAGGTCTTTGAAATCCGCAATAATGCTTTAACCTGACGATATGTCACATGTCGAACTTCGTTGATCTTGCGCACAGCACCGACGTTTCCCTGAGTGTCTGCCGTTTTAGGTGAACCTGCTCTTGGATCTCCGCTAAGGCTAATCCGTCCACGATTGAATCCTCCATACCAACGAGAATTGTTGACTGATGTGGTACTTCATTACCGAAAACAGAAACCAACTCGGCGAAGCATTCTTGTTGAGATAGTTGTCTTCGAAAATTATACAAAATTATTCCGCGAAAACGTTCTTGGTTTAATTCCATTTTTCAACTAACTGTCAATTTTTACAGTCGGTTGTAGCTACAACACTACACATTCGCATTGAAACTTTGGATTTAGGTTAACTAAAGATGGAGGTTAAGTTTTAGCACTGACATTTGGTTAGCGGCGCCTTCTATGTCCCTCTATGCAAAACTTAAAAGACATCTCACGTATAATATGAAAGCGAGTTCTTTTTTAAACAGCCTTGCTGCAATAAGCAATTCGAAATAGTCCAATATTAATGAAAAATAGAGTTCAATCTAATTTCTTCTTAGTTTTTCGGTTTGAACAGCATTTTTTGAATTGCTTCTCTTTTGTCGGCCTTTCAACCAAAGGTTATCTTGAGCACTGCTAA
The DNA here is from genome assembly GCA_031893035.1 of Dermolepida albohirtum. Taxonomy (NCBI): domain Eukaryota; kingdom Metazoa; phylum Arthropoda; class Insecta; order Coleoptera; family Scarabaeidae; genus Dermolepida; species Dermolepida albohirtum. The sequence continues at coordinate 247,278 of JAVIWB010004117.1, read as the reverse complement.
TAAATTTTACTTTCGTAGCTGCGTTGAAACTGTTCCAGTTTATTCAGTTACATTGCAGTAATGTCAACAGCAGTGGTAGCTGTGAAGATGTCATTTACGAGAATGGACAAAATGTCAATAGGAAATGAACGAAACTTAGTTTCATTCCAAAAAAACAAAGAAAATTGCTCTTTCAAATTGTAGTTAAAAAAAGATGTAAAAAGTATTAAAAAATACATCTACTTCAAGTCAATCCAAAATTAAAATTGAATGTCTAGCAACTTATTACTAAATTATGAAAATTATTAATTACTTGTACTATTTTTATAAATTTCATATACATTTGACTTTCTTATGTAACAACGGAATATTTCGTGAATCATTAGCAGACTCGTAGTCGATTCATTTACTTAATTATTATATTTGACTAATTTCAAATACAAGAAGCTTCAGCGGGGCAGATGCTACACTGAAGACTATTGATGAAATCATAAAGTATATTAACTAAGCATGACGTCCGCGAGATTATTTGTTTCTAGACCTGTAGGCGTGGAATAAGTTGAACTTGAGCCAGAAATTTTGACAAAATTTCTAGGTTTACTGAGGTTAACGTTCAACAATACGATAGATGTTCGCAATGCAATACAATAGCTTATTTTAAGAATAGAACGCTCACATTTTCTAAACTTAAACTATAAATTGTAGTACTTTTGGCTTGCCAATAAAAAAAATAAATTCTTATGTCATAGATATATAACTTAGAAATAGCAAAGAATTATTGTTTTCTTTCACATCAATTCTTTCATATAAAATAACATAATTAACTCCGTATTTATGTTCTAGAACGTATAAAATAATTACAGGAGCTTAATTTGAATTATGCTAGGATCTCGTGATGTATCTTACGTTAATATGTTATTATCGAATTCTTGGCAAATGAGAGGGATTAGTCAAACGATATTTCAAAACTTTAGTATCGGGCTTCAGAGTAATATTAAAGGGAAACAAATTGTAACAATTACAATCAACAGTTGTTATTAAAAAAATATTCGAATTATATAAATTACTTTATACATACGCACATATATGTATATAAACTTTTTAATAGCAATTGTTATTAAAAAAATGTACGATATATATCATATATAAATTACTTTATTAAGTTATTTTACGAAAATATAAACTATTCAATCTAATAGAAAACTTTGTCCATAAAATACGTTAATAACATATAGTCATATACTTACGTGTGAAAAAAATTCAGTCAAAATTTTTACTAGCTTTAGTTTACTATAAAAGTAAAGAATCACTTTCTGCTGTCATATTTGTATTTGTAGCAATGACGAAATGCCATAATTTTTGGTTGCTCTTAATATTATATCGGATTGTTTGAATAGTTCGTAGCCTAAAACGATTCATAAAATCGTTCCGCTTATGTGCATTAGGATGGGTATTCGTCTAAACTCTTCGATATTTCCACTGGAGTCCCACAGGGTTCCCATTTGGAACCCCTTTTGTTTAATATTTACGTTAATGATCTCTTGGAACGTTAGCTTACGCCGACAATCTAAAGATCTTCAGCGGTATTAATTCACTTGACAACAGTACTAATCTTCAATCGAATCTGTGCATTATTGACAATTGGTGTACCCACAATCAGATAAAGCTCAACATCGACAAATGTGCTGTTCTCTCTTTTAGTAGAAGTGATACTCCGCTTTACTATAACTACAATGTTCGGCAATCCATTATACCTAGAGAACAGTGGCGGCTCGTGAGTATTTGACATGGTGAGGCAGATAGAATAATAAATATTCAAAATTGTTTACAATTGATTAATAAACTCTATATACCTACTACATATAAAAACAGTTTATATATATTTATATATATAGGGCTGCCAGACGTGAACTGAGCCCTATATCGCGCCCCATTCGATTTTTAAGGGAAAACGAAGTTTCAAAGCAAACCCTTGTGAAACGAAAATAAATATTCTAAAAAATCAAACAAATTCTAAAAACATTAATCAAAAATAAGAACTCAATCTTCTAGGATTTAAAAATAAAAAATAAATACATTCCTATTATAATATAAAATTTAATAATATAACAAATATATACCTATATATGTATATATATAAATCAACAACAATCCAATAACAAAATTTCAAAATTACATGCAAAATGAAAATATTTTAAAATACAGAGAATTTCCTTTATTGGCATTGCACGTAGAACTACATTTAATAGATTTTACTTCTTGTATAGCAAAGGTATCCTCCGGTTTTTTGTGTTAGCAAAATAATCAATTACATCATTATAAAATCGTTCATCCCTCGTCATCGTTTTAACCAATTCCTTTTCGATTGCAATTAGTGCACAGTTACTAAATCTTTGTTGTCCAATTGTATTTCTAACATACGATTTTATACGTTTCAATGTGGAAAAACTTCGCTCAACGGACGCGGAAGTTACCGATATGGTAACTACTATACTTAGCAATTTAAAAAGTTCTGGCATACAGATGGCTAACTTTTGTTCGTGCATAAATCTTAACATTTCACATGGTGTTTTAGAATTACCAAGGAGTTGCATGTCACTATAAATAACAGCTAATTCATTTTTTAATTGAATTTGATCAAAAAATTTATATTGTTCAAACAAATTATTTAAGAGCCTCTGAGGAAATGCCTTCGAATATTCTTCAAATTTACTTTCTGTTAATAAATCAAAAAAAGCAAGTTTTTCTAAATCAATAAATCTAATTTCAATTTGACTAATAAACGTATCTAGAATTTCGAAAAATAATTTTCTATAATTTTGTTTAGTATCTGGAACGTCATCAATTCTACGCCTTTTATGTGCAACAGATTCGTCAGACATCGAATTTTCGTATACAGTACTGAAATATGTATCACACTCCCGAAATTCTCTAAACTTATCAAGCAAAAAACGTAATTATTATTATTATTATTGAAATTTCTGTTAGACTTACCGTATATTGTAAGAGATTTTGATAAACCAGGGTTTGGTCTTGGAAGGTTTTTGACATATAATTGATCTTCTACCGATAGAACAACGAACGTATTTCTTATTAAAAAATCTACAATGTCTTGTGTATTTCTTACATTTTCTAAATCCATATTCACAATTTTTAAATCACTGAAAATATCACTAAACAAATATTAAAATATTTAACCTATCTTTGTTATTCCCCCAAGCTGTAATTTGCGATTCGGGCCGAGAATGTCAGCCTCGAGTATATTCGGTAGTTCGGCGATTGTGATTCGATGAGAGGCTCAGTTCAAATTGGCTTCAGACTAAATAATACATACATACATACATTGATATCTAAAGAATATCTACTTGAAACAATAAAAATACTCCTGTTAAAACTTAAAACATATTATTTGCGTGGAGGAAATATTGAGAAACTGTACAAGAAGAATGTAAACCTTTAGACATCTTTATATCATTAAATAAATACTTAATTTATCCTATTAATAATACTTTCTATATTATTAAAAAATTCAAAAATCTCACAATAAAGTTAGAAAAATCTATTAACTTTTTGAATATTTTTTCTTCTTTGTTATCTTAAATATGTAGCTAATACTTTACTGTAATTTCCATAGAAATTGAGAATTTTTTTGACTGCTGTAGTGCGTTATAAATTTTCAATGAGAGGCAATGAGTGGCCGGGCCTCAAATATTCGTGTTTAGTAGGGATATACATAGATCAAGCATGAAGTTGGTCGGGGCAAGTATACGCGCTCGTACATTCGCACGGAATTAAAATGAAATGATAAATTTGTACTTTGCTTGTAATGCCGGTTTATTTAAAACTATTTTCTTATTGTTTATAAGATAAATTCTGAATAAAAGATGATAATTAATTTATAAAGAATTTTAAAAGTATACATATTATTCTTGTTATAATTCCAAGATTTAGATGGTGAGGCACTGCCTCACCTGCCTCACCTGACCAGCCGCCACTGCTAGAGAACACAACTTCAAGAATCTTGGAGTCTAGTTCGATTCGCATCTTAGCTCTTCAAAGCATATAAGTAACATAACTTCATCGTCTTCCAGAGGTCTTGGATTCCTTATTTGTTCTTGCAGGAGTTTTAGTAGCTTGCACACTTTGAAGGTTCTTTACAGTTCTCTCGTCCGGTTCAGATTGAAATATGCTTCAGTTGTGTGGTGCCCGCTTTATCATTACTAGCAGTTACTCCTGGAGCGTGTTCAAAAGAGGTTCCTTAAATATTTATCCTACAGGATTGATGGACATTATCCTGCCTTTGGTTCGACGTATGAGGGTCTACTTGCTAGGCACAATTTTGATTCTCGTGGTATACACAGGGAGAAAGCTAGTGGCGGTTTTCTTTATAAATTAATAAATAATTTTATTGATTCTTCTGTGCTGTTGTCCCAGGTTGATTTCCTCGTGCTTAGTTTTGACACTAGATCATCGGCAACCTTCTCAATAGCTAGGACAAGAACCAATGTTCTCTACAAAGCTCCACTGGTACATATGTCCAGAAATGCCAATGTATTATACGAGGATCGCTTTCATTAATTTGCATCTATTATTGTTCGTTCAATGTTTTTTTTTAATGACTTGGATTACATTATTATAAATGTGTATATTTTTTTTGTTAATTGGATTCTTATTTTTCTTTGTATTACATTAATTGCACCTATTTTTGTTTTTAATTTTATTTTTAAGAGCATTATGTCCTTTAAATGGTCTGTGTAAACATTGGGCATTAAAGATTATTATTATTATAAACAGATTAAGGAATTAATTAACAAAATTAATAAATAATAACTTCGAAATGCTTGAACATTCCCCTCTTCAAAGCTTGTCATCTATTTTCGTAAAAAAAGAGTTTCAAATACATTTTACAAGTATCAGAATCTCCATTAAATGAATCGTGTAAAGAGAATACTAAATGGTAATCAAGGGGTCTAATGTCAAGTAAATATGACATGTGGGGTAAAGCCCAAACCAAATTGAAGTGACTTCTGCTGTCTCTGCAAAGAAGCATGAGGCTACGAATTGTCATGACGGAAGACAATGCTTTTTCTATCGTTAGGAAGTAATTGTAATCAATTGCTACTTTTAGTATATTGGCTTATCTAAAGTAGTTATTTGAATTAGTGGTTCCGTCATACTTAAGAAACTCATAGTACACAATTGCTTTTCAATCCTACCAAATGCGAAGCATGATTTTCTTTGACTGTATATTAGTCTTCAGAGACGTTAACGATGGATGATTTCTCAAGTTCAAAGTCATTTTTTTTAATCACTGAAGGTTGATATACTACTGTGGGCAAAAAATAGTAAGACTTTTTAATTTAAATTTCGCGCGAAAACCCATTCGTCGAAATATTTTTTTTCTAGGTTGGTATGACTGTCAGTGACATCTGTGCCAAATGTCACATCAAAATAATCATTAGTGTTTAGTATACGCTTGTCTTTCTGAAGTACAAAAAGTGCATTCGGCGATTTTTACAAAGAGTGAAATTATTCAACAAAGAAGTTCCATTAAATTTTGTGTACGGAATCAAATTTCTGGTGCCGAAACGTTCAGAATGTTGCAAAAGGCCTTCGGTGATAATTGTTTGTCGCGAGCATGTGTTTTCGATTGGTACAAATTATTCAAAGAGGGTCGAGAACGCGTTGATGACGAACCACGTCCAGGACGGCCATCAACATCAACTGATGATCAACACGTCTATAGAATCAAGGAATTGGTGCTTGAGAATCGACGATTAACAGTCAGAGACCTTACTGGCATCGTTGGAATATCGGAAGGATCAGCCACATTAATTTTCGTATTCTGTATACGTATTTCGACAACTAAGTTGTCATCATCAGCAGATAATTAAACAGTGTCGCACCTGGAAAACTACGGTAAAAATACCCGTACGAAAGGGGTTATATATCAACCTTCAGTGATTAAGTTAATCAACCACCGGCTCAATCAAAATTACCTTCAAAGTCGTTATGATGCATTCATGTCCGGTAATCATTCGCTTTAAAATGCATTGTATAATGTAGTGGTGATCGTTTTCAACAAAAGCTTTATTTAATCTTAATTAAGGGAGCACAGTCTTCCTGACTGCGTAAAATTTTCGAGACAGGAATTACCAGCTTTGAATTTAATAAACCACTTGTAAATGGTTGATTCTGTTATGGTACCATGACCATAAACAGTACATATTTTTCTGTTTATTTGCACCTTTCAGATAATAAAAGACTATTAATGCCGAAAATACATTTTCGTTAATAATAGTAATAATAATCCATGTTTTCACGATTTCCAACAATTTAGCGCTAATTACAGGGGGCATTTGTTAGCTATGAGTTAGTATTATGTCCGTACTTGTAATGCGATTTAAGATCTTTGACTATTTGCATTCACCTTAAATGAGAAAAAAAAACATCAAAAGCCTTCTCGGATAGCGGCATTCATATTGGATTCCGAGACCAAGGCATGAAAAGCCAGTAACTTATTTACTTCTATTAAAAAATTTATACCAAATCGCTAAGCTTACGCGATACATAATTGCACATTATACTGAAGCTTAAACTACCATCTATTAGAGTATTAATGCGCATGATATATTCAAAGAACCTACAACATGTTAGGTTATGAAATTTCCGAACAATTTTATCATTTAATTTTAGAATATTCCCATCTAAATGCTATAGCTGTGGTAATATATATTTTTTTGTTACGTGACCAAGTGGACTGTAAGTCTTGTCACCACCACGGCAGCAAGAGTCTGTATTTGGTGTGTGTAAAGTGATCGAACCGTCGACTTTTCTAGATAACTAGCTCGTATTCAAAGGCTCTTATAACTGTGCTACGACGTATCTCAGTGTTGTATTATTTGAGATATTGCACACCACGTATGAATTGCTTTTCTTAAGATTTAAGCAAAGCTATTTATTATCACATCATAGTACAATTTTCGCTATTTATTGAAGATAGAGTTCCTATAACAATGTTACAGGTTCGGATAAACTTAAGTGTGTTCAAGAAGCCGTAAGTAAGTAACGAGAAAACTTAATAAAACCCCTGCAAACTTTCCGTTGTAGCCTTCTACACTTTGATCTACAATAACAGGAAATAAATAAAACTATTTCTTTCCATTTAGTATTATTTAATATGTGATCCTCTAAATTTTCTTTTTTGTTAGATGCTGGTTAATAGCTATAACGCATGTATCGACATTTTCCGTATCTTCTACAACATTTTTTACTCACTTACAGAATATTTTCAAACTTGGAGTTCGAACTTTGTTTTGATAAAAATTAATGGCACAGGCTTTAACGTACCAGTTCAGTAAAGCATTAAACTAAATTTTTATTGAAAGATGATTGATTATAGCTCCAAAAGTGCAAGCTTATTGTCAAAGATAAAGGATTTATCATAGAATATATTTTGCAATTTTAGTTTAGTGAGTTTGTGATAAGAATCAAATTCACTAAGGAACTTTGCCAACTAACACATAATTACAATTCATTCGAATTACACATTCTAAGTTTGAAAATGTTTACGTTTATCCATAAGAAATCCATAATAAATCGATGCTATTTTCTTGAGTGATAGATAATTACCTTAGATAGATAAGAATATTCCTGATTTTTAAATGGTAGTTAATTTTTAGTGCTTAAAACCTCTTTAAGGAAGAGGAAATGTGACAATTTCAGTTTTAAAATCTAACGTTAGTCTTTTCGAAATCCTTACTACATATACCATGCGACAAAAGCAAAGAATCATTCAGTAAAAGCGTATATTTTTAAATCAAATTTTGTTCCAATTTTTACGGTAAGTAAGAAATCTTTGCGTTGTTTTTCATGGAATTTTAAAGAAACAATTCGTTTAGTTTGGTTATTCGATTGTAACAGTCTATAGTTGTGAATTAGTGTATTAAAATGCCAAGACCTCGAAAATAACCAACAGCTTGGTCACGATATTCGTGACCAAGCTGTTCAAGGATACTTAAAAAGAAGTTTCACATAGACTCTGGTTCAATAATAATTTGAATTTAACGTTTTTGGCGACGAATTTTGGTTTCATTTATTAGCGTATATTAATAAAAGTATAGAAGTTGAACAATTGAAAACCCTCACGATTTTGTTGTAACTGAGTTGAAGCCAGTTAAAATTGACGTGACGGTGTCAATATCAAAATGGAAAATTATAGGTTCTATATTTGTCCATGAAGTTACTGCAAAAAGATATTGTATTCTAATTTTTGAAAAACTAGTTGCGCAATGGTGACTAGCGACATGTGACCAATATCATTCCAAATTATAGGCAGCTAATCGATTTTGAAAGGAGTCGTATCGTTAGACTACATGAGGCGGGTATTTTATTACCTGAAATCTATAGACGGATGCATAGAAATATTGTTATAGTTATTCGTTGTTGGAGAGATAGCTTTTAAGAAGGTAATCAACATCGGAGAAAAGGCTCTAAACAACCTAGAAGAACCACCGAACGGGAAGATAGGAAACTAAGATTGCTTCCTTTTAGGAATCAGCATAATACTTTAAGATTCGCAGGAAATGTTTTTTGCCAGAAATAGGTCATAGAAAAACAATGCGTTCTATATGTCGCTGTATTCATTCATTTGCGTTGATTTCACTAGTTGTATTATAGTTTTAGATTATAATGGTGTAATGTAGGGCCTATGAAAAATGGAAAACAACAGTTTTTTCAGATGAATCTTGTTTTTGTTTGTGGACCCATGGTGATCGTAAACGAGTCTGATTTTAAAGAGGAGAAAAGTAGTTTTTGAATTTTTCGGTAGAACGTAAGGCTGCACTTACAAGAAAGTTGATGGTCTAGGGTGTAATTAGCGTAGGAAAGAGGGCTCATTCGATATCCCTTAGAAGCTATTTAAATGCTCAAAGATACATTTACTGGAACCATTCGCTTTGCCATATATCCAAGGATTAAATAGTGTGCATTCCAGCAAAACAATGCCAGACGTGTTGCTCATATGTTTAGAATATAATAATAGATCGAAGAGTTGGCATGCTTCCTGACTCTCCAATGAATCTATAATAGGTACATAATAGCCTACAAATTGCTTGGAATTAGTATCTGCAGGAGTCTATAGAACATCTTCTTAGAAGCATGAATTGCAATATGTATCCGTTTACGTGGAGCAGCTACTCATTATTAAATATTCGCTATAAAGGAGAACAATCACATATTATTCTCAACACAGTAAACATTTGTACAAAATTTGGTTTAGCAATGTTCGACGGAACTTTTAATTTCGTTAAAAATGAAATGTTTGCTTTTAAAAACACAATCGTTCAAAAAAAATATCGGATGATTGGCCATACATTGAATAAAAGAAAAGATAAAAACTTGAGCTGAGCTTTAACAAGGTATAACGTTTTTCATTTTTTATTCTGTTGCTTCAAGTTACATTTTCTACATTTCTTAAATTTATAGTTCATTTTTTCCAAATGTTCTTACTATAGAATTCTTGTTGTTTTGTACTAAATTTGTTATTAGTGCTTCCTAAAATAAGTCGAAGAATGCTACTTTTTTATCCACTTCATTATAGATCTTCAAATACTCACTATCGCAATTATTAATTTTGGTAATTTATTAATTATTATTTATATTATATTAATTAATTAAATATTCTTCACCTCTTGGGATCTCTTCATAGATAACGGATCCCAAGTGTACTCGGAAATATTCTTAACTTTTTAGGGTCTTTCTCCAATCTAGTCTACGTATCGCAAAGTTATTACTTGCTTCACATTCTTTCGTTGCCATAAACATTGTTTTTTCAACAATTAAATCCACGTCTAATCTCTTTAGCCGCTTATATTAGTCTTACGGGAACTTCTTCAAATTCCCTCTTGTTTCAGCCATACATCAGAATTAACATATTCTGTACCTAAGGCTCTTAAATTAAAATTAATCACCGTCTTTTTGTCTTGCTCTCTCTTATCACTTTTTCCACGGCTAAATTGAAAATAAAAGTACTGAGGCTCACCTTGTCCCAATCCTTTTGATATTTGAAAACATTCACATAATTTCTCATCGATCTTTGTAGCATTTGTTGTCTTCTCTAATTTTCCGTAATCCAATTAGTTTATCTGAGATATTCAATTCTATGAAAATTTTCATTATTTTTTTTTACCTTTTATATTGTCATATGCGCTTTCATAGGTTATAATTAATATTTGTGTTGGAATCTCACATTCATAACAGATAAGAATAAATTTTTTTTCATTACTTTTACTTTCGATAAAATTCTATTACATTTAGTAATGTCTTATATTTCCACATCGTTTTTTATTGAGCAGCTGTGCACTAGCAATTTACTGTTACTTAATTTCAGGAATTAATTCTTATAATAGTTTAAGTATGATGCCTTCATGATATGAACTTAGTACATATGCACAGAACGATAAAGTCAGCATGTGCACTGCACGATGCACGACTGTAGGTATTTAGCATAAAAGAAAAATGAATTTTTGCATTATTATTTTATTTACATATCATGGTGTTATGAAAAACACGTTTATTATCTTCATAAGATTATTTTTTATTTTAGTTTTCGCCTTTGTGGATTCTTAAGATTTTAATATAATAAATATGTGTGATGGAGGTACAAAAAATTTAGAATTATTAATCTAATGTGTGTGTGTACTAAATTGTAATTGTAAAGCATTCCTTAATCCTCTTTCTATTCGTTAAATATTTCCATATTTTTTTAAGTTTTAATGTTTATCCTTCTAAATTAGAATTTATTTACGCTACCGTCTACAGAAGTTCGCGTAGATTGATGTTAATAGTATGGACACAATAAAATGTTAAAAAGTAATTAATGCGCAAGAGTAAATCAAAAACTAGATAAACTTCATTTCACAAGGTCTTAGATAAACTGAAATTCATGATCAATTAAAAATAATCAAGATGTATCTGCTTCTGGGCTTCCGGGATGGAACCGCGTCACTGGTATAACTGCCGACGTTTCGACGACCAGTGGCGCGGTTCCAACCCGGAAGCCCAGAAGCAGATAATATGGACCACGACCGCGGAAGTCTACGTACCAGATTATAATCCAGATACTTCTCTGTTATTCTTTCATACTCTTCCTTCTTGATTATTCCACCCATATGAATTAAATCTCTGATTACCATAAATTGAAAAATTCATATGTAAAACATGTTTTTTAAAATCATTTGCATAATTTTTTCTTGCCAGTGGTAGATATTTTTGTTAATTTCTACGACGCAGAAGAGGTGTTTGAATATCTATTTCTCTATAGATTATTGTCTGCAACACAGAAACAATTGGAACTTCAAAGACGATCTTGTTTTAATATAATGTCTTAAAAGCTTAATACATTTAGTGCATTAGTGATTAAGGGCTTCCATATTAAATTGCAAATCTTATTAGCATCTGCATTATCTGTTTCATCAAATTTAGTGGTGATTTTTTGGTGTATTTTTTTGATCTGCCGTTAACATTCCAGTTATCTAATGTGCAAAACCTCTTTTAAATTAAGTCCCACGTCACGGGCAAAATCAAATTCATGTTACTATATCCGATGTGCAAGACTTCTTTCAATATTTAAAATCCCAAAATCAGTTTTCAATTATTTAAAATGAAGAGATAGAAACACTTAATACCGAGTGGGCTAATGAAACGGGATGGTTTCAAAAAATTATAAAGCATTGAAAAATTTTTCTTTAATTTATTGATGAAAACGTAGTCTCCATGAGTGGAAGTTTTGTAAAGTCTTCAATCATCCGTTGTTTGACATCGTTCGAAAAATGGCCTTCGTTTCGTTGCACATATTCTTGAAGCCTCGTGTTAATTTGCGCTACATTTCTAGCGGTACTGTAACCATTTGAACTTGAATGTTTTCAGATAACATCCAAGAAAATGTGTGATAGCTCACATCATCTTGTTGGAAAAGTGTTGTCTCATTTCTATAGACATTGATTGCAGGAAGAAGAAAAATTTTAACACGTAACTCAAAATCTCACATTATACGATTGCTTTCTTTGTTTCAAAATTTCTAAACCACGTTTGAATATCGTTGTTAGATGGTACACAGCGTGAGACGGTAAACGGTCATGAACACCAACGAAACTTTTTCCATTTTGGTAATATACTTTAACGAAAAATGGGCGTTTTTCATCAGACGAGACCTTCATAGTTACTAACTTCCCAGTTTTTAGGATTAGAATTATAACGACACACCCCCGCTTCTCTTTTACTTTTCTTGCAATGGCGCCTGTAAATTGTCCCGTTTCATTGGCTCATCCTTTACATTAGTCGTAACCGTTATGAATTACTTATGACAAAACCCTTTTTGCGGAGATATTTTGTAACAATTAAATTTATTTTTAAATGACCGCAAACATTAGGATAGACTAAAGTTAATTAATAATTTTTCATTTCTTGGTGAAAACCTAGAATTTACTACTATGCTATACATGAGACGTTACTTTATAATATTAATTAATTCTATAACTTTTTCATGTGTATATACTTAAGTATAGTATGTGTCCATAAGTCGCGAAGTTCTTTTTAAAATTCCCAGTTTCTACAGCTCCTTTCCACTCTCAATTACAATATTTATAAAAATTTAAAATTTGTTATAACTATTATTAAAAATCTGGATGTGGAATTATACAATATACTATTTTTATATTAATCTACGTAGACCGATCTTATAAATAATTAAATATTTTTTCTTAGATAAACCCGATTGTAAGAAATGCGTCAAGGTTCTACAAGAACTAGAAAATATTGATGACGAAGCCGACCAACTTGGTATTGGATTCGTTAAAATTAACGACGAAGCTTTGGCAGAAGAATATAATTTAGGTCAACTACCATCTCTAGTTTATTACAGGCATCAAATACCGATTATTTATGAAGGTATATTGTCATTAAATACTTCAATATTATGTAGTATTTATTTAGGCATTGGTAATATGCAGGTGAATTAACGAGAGAAGAAGATGTATTAGAATGGTTAGTTCAGCACAAGAGTACTGGTGATGAGGAAGACATCATAGAGGATGTGACCCTTAAAACTTTAACTACGTTAATAGACAGTGTAGATCATTTGGTGGTGTTATTCTGTAAGTTATACAAGGAATTTGTAAATATAATCTTTCTTGTTTTTTTCTATATATAGATGATCATGGAGATGAAGATTCAATGCAAGTTCTTATTGAGTTGGAAAATATCGACGACGATTGTGACAAACATGGAATTCAGTTTGTGAAAATAGACGATGAAGCTGCCGCTGAAGAATTTGGTATAGATACATTACCAGCTGTTGTTTATTTCGAAAAAGGCATACCCAACGTGTACGATGGTGACTTAGAAGAAGAACAAGAATTACTGGAGTGGTTAGTGCAGCAACTGGAAAAAGATGAAATAGAAGATGTTACCGATGAAATGCTCGATAAACTAGTCAAAGATGGAAAGACTGTTGCCGTTCTCTTTTGTAAGTTTTTCATTAAATGATCAGCTTAGAATAGTTATAATGAAGTATGAAAAAGCGACAGCCAGATTTTAACTCCGTTCAGAATTTTGACTAACACTGGTTCTCAACTCTTGAACTTTGAAACGTATTGCTATCAATGTCTAAAATTTTATCGAATACATTCTGTAACTATTTACACTGAAACTAATTATGTAAGTTAAATATGTTTTTTCGATTTTTAGATGATAATGATGATAGAAAATCACAACGCGTTCTGAACGAATTAGAAAACATCGACGACGAATGCGATAAGCTTGGCATCGTTTTCGTTAAAATCGATAACGATGAGGAAGCTCGCGAATACGGCATCGAAAAAATACCCTCTCTGGTTTACTTCGAGAAGGGCATACCGACCTTGTACGAGGGTAATCTCGAAGAAGAAGAGAAGGTCCTCAAGTGGTTCGAACATCAAATAAAAAATGACGAAATCGAAGATGTTACTGATGAAATGTTAGACATGGTGCTGGCAAAAATGCATTACGTTGCTGTATTGTTTTGTAAGTACTGGAGGTTTTAGCAAGATTGCACTGGACTATATGTCTTATATGGTAAAATATATGGATAGCAAATTGTTCTGAAATTCACTTAACTATGCGCAAATTATTTACGAAATTTATTTGTTTATTCATTATAAGATACCCGACAAAAGACTAATTACAAGAAAATATTGGGAATAAAATAAACTTGTTTACTTATTTGTGACATATGTACATAATTTGTAAATAGTGTATTAAACTAAAGGAAGAAAGGCAAAAAAATAAATCAAAAAAGTATTTGCAAGCGACAGTTGCCAAAATGTTTGGAAAAATTTCTAAAATGTGAAAGTCATAGAAAACATAGGTGAATTCTGATCGCAATTCTTCTATTTTTTAAACTAACAAAATTAAAGTCAGGTAAAAGGTCTTGGTAAGAATAACTTTTCACAGGATAAGTATTATACTTTTCATAATACAGTATCAACATTTTTGTGGAACTTTTTCCACTTCAGTAATAGCTCTCTCAGAATAAAGACATCACACTAGATAAGTGTATTCAAAAACACTTCTTATATGTATGTATATGTACAGAAGAATTTTAGCTTATTAAAACGCCCTCATAACGACTAATACACAATAAACCTGGAAAAAGTTCTGAGTTCATTTGTCCACGTTTCAGTAAGCACAATGAATATTCACTCAAGAGTCGGTGTTAAGACCTCTGACGTTCTGGTAGTAAATAAAAAATGATTTTAAAGGATACTTATTCGTTTTTTCTTACTTTTTAATTCACCCATGTTCTATTTTTTGTCGAGTGTTAAAAATTACTGTAAATGTAAATTCAAAAAGATATAATAACGATTCAACATTAACAGAATACACGATAGTAAGTATCCAGTTTTTGTTTTAACATCACATTTATAAATTGTATTTTAGTTATGATTAGTCATTTTTAGGGAGTCATTATTATTAGAAATGTGATAACAAAAAGAATAATTTCTTGCAAGATGCACAGTTATACTTCATCCTAAACGAAATACTTTTAGAGAAACTAATAGTTTTCCTACTATTAAGGGATAAAAAATATAAATTATAAGCAATTGCAACATTTATTCACAAAACGTTAAGTAGTGTAATCTCGAATGTTGAGAGATTCTGAATTTTGAAAAGATGGTAATGTAGGTCTGAATACAAAATTTTTCTTGTGGTACCGTAGGTTAATCAAGAATTAAGCTTCATTGTCGAATGAATCTTTTTGGGCACCCTTCCATTGATTAAGTATTGTTTGAATAACCTCTGACGCGCACGCAGTTCTGTCATTGCCACCTTTTTTTTGTGTTGTTGAACCACTAGTTATAAAATTTATAACCCACTTTTGAATATCATTGTTAGACGGTACACTAGTGCAAGGGGTTAAACGGAAGTGTAAATGGAATGCTCATTACACACTTCCCGATATTTTGTTCCTAACTTTTCGGTTTCTAGAATCATAATGATGATGACTTTCCCCGTTTCTCTTCTACTTTTCTTGTAATGACCTTTCTAAATCGTCCCGTTTCATTGACTCATCCTTACATTAGTCGTATTAATATGAATTTATTAAGAAAAAAGTTTTTTCAGTTGTACTTCAACAAATTACTTTTAGAAAAACTAATAGTTTACTAATTTTTTTATTATTCAGGGATAACAAAAGATAATTATAAGCTATTCTTCGTATTTTGCAGATGACAAGGATCAAAAGAAAAGCCAAAAAATTTTGGCCGAATTAGAAAACATTGACGATGAATGTGATCAAAACGGAATAGCCTTCGTTAAGATAGATGACGACAATGAAGCCAAAGAATATGGTATAGATGCAATTCCAAGTTTGGTATTTTTCGAGAAGGGCATTCCTCACCTTTACGAAGGTGATTTGATGAAAGAGGAAGAACTGTTGGGCTGGCTGATTCATCAGAAGAAACACTGCGAAATTCCGGACATTACAGATGAAATGATGGACATGTTAATTGAGAAAATCCCGTATCTTGCTGTTTTGTTTTGTAAGTATTACATACAAATCTACGTTCAAACTTTATAAATTACTTATATCTAGATAGTATATTATTACTGAAATAACTTTTAGATGACAAAGATGATAAGGAGGACATAAGAGTATTAAATGAACTAGAAAACATCGATGACGAGCTGGAAAAAGAGGGCATAGTTATTGTTCGTATGGATAATGATGCCGAAGCAAAAGAATATGGTATCGATCATCTCCCCACATTGGTGTATTTTGAAGACAAAATTCCTTCACTATACGAAGGTGATCTCATGAACGAGAACGAAGTGTTAGAATGGCTCATTGAACAGAAAAACAGCGCCACCATCGAAGAGGTCACGGACGAGATTCTCGAGGACTTGATAGAAGAACATGAATACGTTGTAGCGTATTTTAGCGGAAAATGTGACGAGGGAGAGCATTGCGACAATATACTTGATGAACTTGAGAATATTGATGATGAATTAGATGAAACCGGAATTATATTCGTGACTACTGAAGATTTGAATTTCGCTAAGAAACATGGAATCAAAACTTTCCCCAAACTGGTGTTCTTTAGAAATAAGGAACCGTTAGTATACTCTGGAGATATTGAAGATGAAGATGAAGTATTAGCTTGGTTAACTGACGAAGATACTTTAGAAATTCCCGATCGGATAGAGGAAGTCAATACTAAAATGTTAGACAAAATATTAGCTGAAAATGAGCATGTCGTTGTATTTTTCTGTAAGTCAGTTATACACAATAGAAATTTTTAAGTTAAGAAAGTTTTAAACCAAACTCTTGTTGAAAAGATCTCTTTCATTAGATATTTATCAAAGAACATATCACATTTGTATATATAATTTTTTTCTAAAAATTAATAAGATTATAAAAGTATACCAATAAATTTTATTTTCTTTATGTAACTGAAAACAAACTTTAAAATACTTCGTAGTCTATATTACAAAATAGTAATTGTTAATTTCCAATTTAATTATCTTAATTTTAAATGAAGTTGAGCATCTAAATTACTAAAAGAACACAATATTCCAGATAAAGAGGGAGATAAGAAATCACAAAAAATCCTACAAGAATTGGAAAATATCGATGATGAATGTGAAGAGAAAGATATTGATTTTGTAAAGACGTCCGACGACGGCATCCAAAAGGAGTACGATCTACCTACTCTTCCGGCACTGGCCTTCTACAGAAACCGTTTTAGAGAAATTTACACGGGAGACTTGATGCACGAAGAAAATATTTTGGAATGGGTTCTGAAACTACGCGACGCCAAACCGGACGTGATAGAGAACGTTGACAGGAAAACTTTACAAGTAAGTCTTTCCCATTTATTTTAGATCTAGTTTATTAATTCATCCGAATTTGTTCAGAAAGTAGACCAAAAGGGAAAATCTTCACAGAAAAAGACTACTAAATAAGTTATAATAACGCATAAGAACTGATTACAAATTACTATTTTAGAAGTTGTAATGTACGGGGTGTAACAGAAAATTGTGTGCTAAATTAAGTAATACAGTAAAGAATTAAGCAAGTACATAAAATGTATATATTAACCAATTGTATTAATATCAGGTTGTCTTAGGTTATCTTTTAAATCTAAGTATAACTATGTTAAAATAAGGCTACACCTGAAATTAGTTTTTTTATCACTTTTAAATAATTACTGGTTTCAATAGTTAGGTACTATACGTTTACTTTCATTCTCATGTGAAATTTCAAAACATAAGGAATTTACATTTATTTTCTGTCTTTTAAAAGCTTGCTTTTGAACATAACTGTGACATTAAGTGACACTAATAATATAATTAGACAAATTACGAGGGATAGTTATTTAACTTATCACACATATTTTCTCCTTGTATGTTCATAATTTTAGCATTTGTGTTATTTCTTTCCAGTTGAAATATAGGATAGAGATTTACGTAAATTTTAAATTTGTTGTTTTTTTGAAAATATATCGTTGAGAATAGTTGTTATTGTTAAGTCTTATAAGAATAACTAACACTAAAAAATTGTGAACCTGCTCCTGTTATTCTTGTTTAGGAATAATATTCTTTAAACAAATTTAATACGCACAGAAACACTGAACAAATACTAAGTACTTTACTAACTCAAATTTAGGAATTTGAATGAAACGCCAGCGATTTTTGGGTTTATTTAGAAGACGTGATTTTCTCTTGTACCATTTTTCAGTTTAAAGAAGAAGAAAAAGTGTTTCGACCTTTTTTAGTTTCGTAATATTCAAGTATGATATTCAGAGAATTATGTTGTATATATATGCTATAAATCAAACTTTGTAATAATTATATATTTTGTTCATGCATAGTAATCTATAAAGTACAGTGATAAATAAAATAGCTACCGATGGCAATGGAAGCTCTTCAAATACAAAAAATAGGGTTGGTTAAAATAACTGCAGAACATACGAAGAACGAAGTTAAATTCAATTAGATGTTAAACTTAGCACTGACGTTAGCTTAAAGTAGAAACACTTGCTATTAACAATGATTGTTAATATATGCAACATTAGAATGAATAGTAAGAAGAAGCAGCATATAAAAAACAGGTAAAAAAAGAATCAGCAAATACTATCAAATGCAGACGATTTAACAAAGATAGTAATATCAGAGTGAGAATTAAAAAAGCGTACAGGTCCTTCATGGTAGCGGTATAAATAAACCTTCGAGTAAATGAAGAGTTCCAAATGAAAATGAAACTAGTACAGTAAGGGAGAGAAAGAAGCGAAGATCTGTTGATACCAATAAATGAAGGAGGAAGTATTAAATTGAAACAGGTTAAATGTTATATCTACTTGGAATCAATTATTACAGAGAGTAGATGAAGACAAAGAAATAGAAGAAAAGCTAATTAAGAACGACAAAAGAATACATTGAAGTACAAAGAGATACATCTCTATGAAAGTGTAATGAGGCCAACATCAATATACGGTAGCTGAAGCCTAAGCAATTAGAATGGCATGGAAAAATAAAATAGATAGGTGCACAGGAGAAGAAGATCCGAAGAAGATACTGGTCTCATTCAGTTTTTACTTGATGAAAATTCATGACTAAATTAATAAACGCACATAGTCTTACAATTTTCACTAATTCTATTTTTAGTTTAATTAATGTACACGATAATTGTTTCACCACGTAATGACTTCTTTAGATGTTAAAAGTAAACTTGATCCGAAGAAGAATTTTTAGAGCAAGAGAGGAAATACATAACATAGTTTTGACCACACTAAGATGTAAAAGAAAATTGTACTGTGAGTCAAAGATTAGTAACCAGCTTAACTCAACAAGATTAATGTGTTTAAGACACTGAAAGAGAATACGGGACACTAGAGTTGTAAAGAAGACGTAAGATATTGGCCTTGAAGACATAAGGAAGGATACAGGCCAAGGAAAAAAGATTGGTTTGATGAAATACAAATGATGGTAAAATGTGAATCCGAAAAGATTAGAAAATCATCAGTAAGCTATAGGGTTACATGGTTTGTATTCAGAAAATAATAATTGATCTTTCGCTGGAATATATTTATTTAATAATTTAACATACGTATGGTTACTTCGACATATATTTAGATGATCTGATACACTGCAAGACAAGCAGATGACAAACTATTACGTAGGTTATCATGTTATCAATATATACATTGCAGTAAAATATAAATTTCATGCACCTAAGAACTTAATTGAATTACATAACTTGAAATCAATTATTTAATGTATTACGATAAGGTATGAAATTGTGTGAGATCGTGTTGCTCCTATAGAAATAAATATTGCAAAAGGTTCTCAGGTGTGATATAGTTTATGCGATCAAAATAACTGATTAAGTTGGCAATTCAGAAGAAGCCACTAAGTTTATCGCAGGTTCGCGGTAAAAAATTTGTGAGATTTCATTTCCTGTCCTTTACTATACGACATTTTATTCTCGTAAGAAGCACTAGAAATATCTTCATGTGATGTAAATATCAATACAATCGACATTGCTTTTAATGTACATTCACTTTCTAAATTAATGTTTTAATATGAACAAATGGTATACAAACTCCTATTTACGACGCTTTAAAAAGAAAACAAATAAACGAGAATTGGGAACACTTTGCTACCAATTTCTCAGGTGTTTTAAACACAATCGGTTGCTACCGACTGCATTCTATTTATTGATAAAGCAAATTCAAAGCACTTATAATATGTCGACGGAAGATAATACTCAAACATATTCATGAAATGAGTCAGTAGCAGTATTTATGGTATTTATTGATAGCATTGTATAAAAATGTTAAAGAACTTAACAGCTTTATCACATACTTATTTAAATTGAAAAAGGCACAAATTGAAAACACGTTTTTTCTTTTCGTAAAAGGTGCATTCGCCGCTATAGTTTTAAATGAGTAAATATAAACGTTTGGATTTATCTTGCGAGTTAAATATAATTATAATAAACGAAAAAAATATTTTAGATTGTAATAATAAATATAGTCAAGTTTGAGTAGGGCTAATTACTTAATTTTGTGTAGATGTGTATATATGTACATAGTAACAGATCTGCCAATGAAATGGGACAATTTCGAAAAATATAATACACGAAAACACTTTCTTTTAAATTTATTGATGAGAACATAAACTACATGAGTGGAAATTTTGTAGAGTTTACAATTATTCATTGTTTGAAAAAAGTTTTGTTGTGTATATTCTTGAAACCTCATTGCAACGCTGCTAACAATATTAACTTGAATCCTTTTTTTCAACGTGGATGGTCTTTGAGGTGTTACTTTGAAACACTTTTTAGTCATATGCTGTCAAATCAGGAGAACAGGCTGCTCAGGTCACAACGTTTTATTGGAAAAGTGCTATAGATATTAGCTACAGGAATAAAAAAAAAATTCGGCAATATATCAGCGTAACAGTCAGAATTCACTGTTACAAGGTTTTTCATTCTCAAAAAATTTAGGTCCGATTATCCCCAATGAAGAAACCGCAAACTACACAATTACTTTGTTCGAAAGTAGGGATGTTTCGTATAAATCTTATGGGTTATTGTTTGACCGATAACTCAAATTTTGTTTGTTGACGAAGCAAAAAGATGAAAGTAAGCGTCATCATTTAGTCAAAAGTTGTACAGCACGTTATCGTTGTCATTAACATATTTAAACATTTGTTAGCAAAACGTTAATTTAGTAGTGTAGTCTCGAATGTTGAGAGACTACACTGAAGTGTGAAATGATGCTAGTGAAGCTGTCTGCAAAATCCTTCTCGTGGTGCCGTAGATTAATTCAGGAATTAAGATTCGTCGTCAAATTTCCACTGAATTAAGTATCGCCTGAATATTCTCTGGCATGTGCACAGTTCTTTAATTGTTACCTCCTTTAGTGTTATTGAATCACTGGTTTTAAAGTTTCTAACCCACTTAATAACATTAATAATAACCGTTTGATGTAGACGAAGCTTTCCCTATTTTGTTAATATGTTTTAAGGGCAAATGTACGTTGTTTACCCGACCAAACTTCCATAGTTACTCATTTCACATTTTCTATAATCACGATTATAATGATGATGATGACTCAACCCCGCTCTCCTACTTTTTTTTTCAGTAGCGCTCCCAAATTGTCCCGTTTCATTGACACATCCTGTATAATGATATGGTACTGTAATTAAAATCATTAGAGTTATTTATAGCTGATAATATTTCGTAAATATATACAGACGATTTGCAATACAATTTTGGAAATAAGTACTTATTTATTTATTGAATAATGTAGTGTATTTTAGGATTACTTAAAAAAGCCAGTAAAGCTTCTGGTAAAAATAAACACATTTTAATTGCAGTTAGTTACGATTATATATACATAGATTAGTTGTTTTATCTAGAATCTTTAATAATACATGTAAATGAGTTAATCTAATCATTTCTAACGACTGCTTCTAAAAATAGATAATGAGTTCGTGATAACAAACATATACATTCTCACCATTTTCACATGATCTTGTAACGTTAATAAAGTATTTTTAAAATTTTCATTATGGTGTATTTTAAAAGATATTTGCTTTTGCCAGGAACTTTAAACTTACTTTAATCCATTTTTCTCAGATTTGTTTGTTACTATTAATAAAATAAAGAGTCAACCAATAATGTCACATCTGCCAAAATGTAATAGTAAAAACTAGGAAAATTATTAATGTTTGCTTTTTTCTCGCCGTATTGAATAAATACTACATTTAGTACGGAACACGAGAAAAAAATTGTAAATGGTAATTCGTAATTACATGGTCTATAATTTCTAATATATGTACATATTTAAAAACATTTTAGTACTTCGAATCGTATAATTCAATGGGACTAGTGAGAGTTAACGTTATGTGTGAATGAATTGAGATTTTTTTTCAAACCCATTGTTTGATATTTATAGATGAAAATCTGACAATTTGGAAATAGAGCAGATATTCAGTTACGCCGAAAGAGACTTTGTTGCCTAAATTTTAAATGAACTTTTAACTAAATCAAATTATGATAGTTTGCCAATGTATGCAATTATGTACAGTCTGTGGAAAAAATAATCTCTCCCTCCTGGTCGCGACCGAATACTAATTCTAGCTTTTAACGCAGATCTATACATCGTCGCTTTCGAATATGTAGGATCTTCATGTTGGTTGTGTTTACATATTTGAAAAGGATGTACACATAGAAGATTGTACTGATATGTATTTAGCCATAATCATGAGAGATACTATTTCTTTCACAAGCTGTACATAGGTAGAAAAACGTACATCGCATTTGCCATTATTCACAAAAAATGCATCAAACAATTTCCAAATAAATAAAAAATCGAAATATATTTAAAAAAACTCAAAAAACTGATTGTCAAATGAATGGATGTAAACCCCACCAAAGTAACAAATGGACAGATAAATTAATAAAGATAAAGGCAGAAAGTAGCTAGATACGTATGTGCCAAATTTAAAGAAACTTTGCAGCTAGAATCATTAAATAACTTTGAAAATATACCAAAATATTCCGATATTTCTGTGGGGACTAAAAAATATTTTGATATTTTAATCAGTATCAGTGTAACATACTTGGATAATTTTTTTAGACAAAACCTAAATTTACATAAAAAAATGGATTAAAGAATTTTGATTAGTGTATGTATTTATTATAAATAAAATAAGTCATTAAGTAAGTAAAATTTGATATGCATTCATGAAGGGTTTACTGCAATGCGTTTTTGTGTCTATCTCAAAGTTTTTTTAATGTACTCACATCCACAGAATGCGAGTAGCAACTATGTTTACACGACACAACTCGATTTCGGGTGTACAATAAAGGAAACACAGTCGTTTAAAGGCTAGTTTGAATTTGGATTTGTATAGTAAAATTGTGCTATGCATGATAGTGTAATAATTGTAGACATTTTTAAATTTTCACTTGCATATTGAACAGAAACTAAAAGAATAGGCAATTTATTAATACTTTAATGCATTACTAATAAATTCGTCAACTTCATACATATTACGCAATTATCGCTGTTAAAAACTGCTGTTCGATATAGAACATAGTAGCAGCGAACGAATCCCCCCTCTCCTATACATATAAATATATCTAAATGATAGATATAACTATAGTTCACGCTCACTTATTATGTATTAATAATTACAGGCCTGTTAAAAATTCATATTTGAAGCTAATTAAATATTTAAAAGAACAAATTATTAATTTTTAAAGAGCGCAAAATTTATATATTTTTTACGTCTTATCACCAATAAATAGTTGTTAGGTCCGGGAGGAAAGGTTTGTTTTCTATGATTTATTTAGTTATTAATGTTTTGGAGTCGTTTAAATTATAAATTTGTATATTTCACAATAAGACAACAGGATCGTTAGTGAAATTATTACATTCAGAATATATTAATTCTATTATGTGTTGATGAAATTTTACTATCACACAATACTAATCTATCCCAATGAGAATAAATTTTTGATTAGGATTAATTATTTTTGTAATAAACTCTTTATGATGTGATGCAAATATTAGAAGTTGTGTTAAACGTCTAGAAATTCAATAAAATATATTAATATTTACGATATTGTTCCTGTATTTATTTTCATTAACAAAGAATTCGGTGTAAATATACATAAAAGGCTGGAAAACTCTAAGAGGTTTATTGGAAAGTAATTTATAGAAAATTAATGCAGCAAATTTTTCAAATATATACACCACATATTGTACATACATAGTTAAACAATAGTACAATAAAAATTATACTATTTATCAATACTTATACATTCTTATGGAGCCAATATTTAACAAAGCAATGATCAGTTATGTCAATTCAAAATTTTCTCATAATCGTATTACACATTAAACCTACACGAACAAGTTATTCATGCAACAATTTATGCTTGTATTTAGGGTGTTTTTCTATAGGTCGTGCGTTATAACGTGGCGAGATTCGGTTTTTACACGAGCAATAAACTCGTGTTGTCTTAATCGTCATTTGTTGATCATTTCTAATTTAGTTGCCTCTGGAAAAATTATTTAAATGAGATTAGAAAGAAAAATTACGAATTCTCAGAAGTTCCCGAAAACACTAGAAAGAATTAGTATACTTCGATAGTATTAATTTAAAAAAAAAGAAAAAAAGTAAATGGTTTTTGTATTATGTGTAATGCTTTACAGACATTTTATTATTTATTCAATAAAACACTATTAATAATAAATCTAAATACTGATCCTTTACTTTTTACATTCAGTTATATTAAATCGATGCATATGGAATGATGATTCTTAAAATTTTATGCTGAAATAGTGCCCAAACGTTGTGTAATATGTAATTAATAAGAGAAATATATAATATGAAAGAAATAATCGGCCTTTGTACTGTATGAGATCGATACCTTCTTAATTAAAATATTTGAATTCTTTCAACTGAAAATGTGTACCAGTGAAATATGCATTGTAATATTACAGAAATCTACATTTGTAAAGAGTGCAGCGAACGTCACCCATAAATATAAATAGAATACAGTAAGATTACAACAAAGTTGGTTCGAAAGCTGTGGAAGCGTTCGAAAGTACAGCCTGTATAATAAGAAACACAGACCAATAACTTATGAAGGGAAGGTTAATGGGATATTGGTGGGATTGAGAAAATAGGTAGAAATATCTTCTTTCTCTAAGACGCCTAGTCAGTTTTATTTCAGTTATTCGTTGTACGTGACGCAGGTAACAGTTTTCGTTGAAACAAGTGCAAAGTGCGCAAAATTTTTCGCGGCAGTGTATTTGTTAAGTACTGTAAAGTCCCCAAATTGACAATTGGAGCGGCGGCTAATTACTTAAATAAGTCGAAAGACTTCGCTGGACGATGGAGAAGGCATTATCGATAAACCCAAAGTGTAGATGATCTTTCCGAGCGCAATACAGCACCTTAGAAAGATACGGCTGTTAGTTTGTTTGTGAAAAAAAGTCGTAATTAACACTTCGTCAAGGACATTTCGACTAGCTAAGAAGAACAAAACTTTGGTTGACAATGAAATTTTAAAGATCTTACTGCTTTACCATTCACACTTTGAAAGAATTTACAACCAGAATAAATATTAACCATACTAACAGTATTTTCGCATTTTCATGCTATAGGCAAAATTAAAATGTTGAATAGTGGATGCCTCATAAAGAACGATTTAGGAATGATATTCTCGAATTTAATGAACAGCCGTGACTATTTTAGACCGATTAGTAGCATATGGTGAAAAGTGGATATTATATGGCAACTGCGGAAGAATATCGTAAGAGATATTTCAAGTCCCACTTCATATATAGAAAAATCTAATAACAGTTTAGGTTAGGACAGACACCGTATGTGCTATCCCAAATACTATTGATTATTCCTTCTTACTTAGTGGTGAAAACAACATTGAAAGTGTAGCAATTACGTTACATAATAATACAAAACTAAAATATATTATAAACAACAATTTTAACAAGATTAAACTATGAAATACTACAGCATTTATCAACATTTACCAGATTTTTCAACAAATTATTATTTTTTAAACATTGGCTTCTTAAAGAGATAATAATTTTATGAGTATGAGGCTAAGGGTACTGTGTAAACCTTTATAAGCTCAAGAAGTCTGGATTTTTAAAAACATATAATAATAATATTCGCGTCCTTTTTAGTTATCGATGTGTGTGTCCAAGAAATGTATTTTCATAAACTAAATAATTTTAAATTTTACTTTTCATATCATACGCACATTTTATATGTATGCATGAATTAAACATAACATTTTATTGTTAGGTTCGGAAATATGAGTTACCGAACTATATTTGCGAGTTAATAATATTTTTCACGATTGGAGTTTTGCCTCTAAACATTAAGAATAAATTCTACTTTTTATTGTCTAGATATGTATTTTATTTTATTATAATTATTATATTTTTTCGCTTTTAAAGAAATTTTTTGCAAAGTATTAGAACTATGGTATGCTCCATATACAAAAATGCAAAAAGTGTATTTAAAAAATATTTAATGAATACCTGTAGTATAAATCACAAGTATTTAAATTTGGTAGCATAATAACATAAAGACTTAAAACTAAATTCAGCGAATATTCACGAATGAAATTCGCATTCTCGCCACGTCATAACGCCTGGCCTGCATTATACACAAGATGTGCTTTTGCTTGCGTAAAATAGAATTTATTACTTACAGAACTGGTAAGTAAATTTTATGGACAGCTATGGCGAGCAACCAACATCAAAATTAACAAATTTCTTTGAACTTATAATGACGTTAACTTGTTTAATAGACAAAAAAGTATATGTCATAGTACTTTCATGTCAAGTTAGAAAATTTAAAGCTAAAATACCTTTTAAAGTTCAGTAACGGTTGCTGGCAATTTCAATTTAGTTTGTTTTTCAGTCACAACTCAGTATGAATACTATGAATATTGCTTACATTGTGGGGCATCATTCATACATACTACATGTACATGTATTTTGAAGAAAGTAATGTCTAATTAAAAGAAACCATATGATTTATTTATCTTTTTCATTTAACAAGTTAAAACGTTAGTTCCTAAACGTTCTTGCTTTACTACTTTGAAGCACGTAAATGACAACTTTCACAATTTGTTTTTTAAGTAGTGTAACTAATAAATGTCAAGCTAATGATTTTTATTTTACTTTGTGGTGGTTTTCTATACTAAAAATTATTATTGATACATATTCGTTTGGTAATTTGCTTTTGTAGGTTTAATATGTTCCGTTATAAAATTATTTTCGATTTGATCATATTAAAATTTTGTTAAATATTTTAGCAGTAACAAATTATTTCATAAATTTGGTTTTTCAACAACAGCTTCGCTAACAGTGAACACCGGTAGCAGGACTTTTTTATATGATTACTGTTGCGTTCTTAATAATAATAGTGCACTTAGTAATCGCGCAATATAATATTATGCAGTTCTTTATTGTTTGTAATAATGATTTTAGAAGTTATGACTAAAAGATAGAGAAAAGAAAAAAAAATCCGCAATAAGTTGTATATCCTAGAACGTTCGTAAAAAGTACGGATAAAAAGTACGGAAAACAGAATACACGAATTTCGAAAAAGACATTTGTTATCGAACAAAATCGTTTAAAAAGAATTAAAGAAATGTACTAAACATGGGTTTAGAATTTTGAAATTCAGCAACGTTTAGTGATGAAAGCAATCACAACGAATTTAGTTCAGATGAAAGAAGAAAAATGCGAAGAGAGGCTAACGAAGTATTCTTATTATACTATGTGATAACAACATTTTCTACATATGTTTAGCGTGTTGAGAATAATAAAGCAAGAAAGTAATAAATCTTTGTGTCGTTTTTTCCGGAACTCTAACGACAAAAATTGTTTTTCTTTTTTTATTTAACATCGATTTAGTTTGGTTATTCGGCTGTAGCTTGTGAATTAGTGTATTAAAATGCCAAGAATTCAAGGACAATCAAATCATCAGCTAAACGATTTTAAAAGGGGTCGTAGCGTTGGACTGCGTGAGGCGGATAGTGTATTTCATGAAGTCCCTAGATGAATGCAAAGAAATATTGTTACAGCTTTTCGTTGTTGGAGAGATTAGTTTGAAGACAATAAGCAACATCGTAATAAAGGCTCTGGACGACTTAACGAAAAATACCGAACGGAAAAATGAGAGAGTAAGGCTGCTTGACCTTGGGGATCGACAAAGTACTTCAAGATCTGCAGTAAACGTTTTTTTGGCAGAAATAGGCCAGATAATAACAATGCATTCTATATATCGCCATATTCGTTTATTTGGCTTGATTTCCTATCGCCCAGGGCTAATACTGCCTCTCATTAGGCGGCATCACATCTTTAGATTAGAAGGGCATAATACACGGACATAATGAGATAGTGGAACTATAACGTTTTTTCACGAGAATATTTTTAGAATTTTTTTCCATAGAACTTGGGACTGCATTTATTAGAGGATTTAAGGGTAAGATGTGGAATTAGCATAGAAAGTGGACTCTTTTAGTATTCCTTTCCCATTTAAATACTGAAAGGTATTTTGACGAAAATTCTGGAACCATTCGCTTTACCATATATCCAAAGGCTAAATAATGCCACATTTCAGAAGGATAATGTCCGTTCTCATGTTCTTTGCGCTTTTTATTAGAGACCAACATCAATATTCTCAAATCTCAATATACTAAATATCATATAAGGAATAGAATGAATCATAAATAACAATAAAAGATGCAGTTATTTTGGTCATTAAAATGGTTTAAAAAAAATTAGAATCTTAGATTCTCTACCACAGATTATGATATAAGATTTTTTTTAACATCTGGTCATATACACCTACATACCTGTACATAACTATTATTATTTTTGACGCAACTATAATCGCAAAGAAAAGATGTAGCGGCAATTAAATGTATTGTAATTAATCATTAGCTGTTTTTGATTCAAATTAGTTGGGTGCATATTAAAAATATTATTATTTTATTTTGTTTTAGTCATTAATTAGCGACGTAGACCACTTAGCAGTATTCTTTTACGACGATAAATGCAAAGAATGCCCCGAGATATTGGATGAATTGGAGACAATCGATGACGACACCGACCAGCATGACATTCAATTTGTCAAATCTAAAGACGCAAAACTTGCCTCCGAGATTGGTATCTTTAGTTTTCCAGCGTTGGTATATTATGAAACTGGTGTTCCCATCATGTATGACGGTAAGAGTTTAAAATAAGAATTTGGAATATCGTCTAAGAACGTTCCTTAATACAAAGGGGTTTTTGAGTTGGTTCAGAAGTAATCTGCGGTTAATTTCATCCTGTTGTTTTTATAGGAAATCTGAAAAACGAGGACAAAGTTCTGGAATGGCTTATAGAACAGAAAAGTAAGAATATTTTTCATATTACATAAATACCGGACAGGAAATAATATTTGAATTCTTTTATTATTTATTTACAACATGGCACTGATCTTTACTGTTTATTATTGCTATGGACTAATTGACTAATTGTATTAATTTTATTAACGACAAATCAATTATTAAAACGCAATTAAATATATGATAATGGAATATAGAACATTCATATTTTCATTTCTTAAAGAAATTCTAATATGAATAATAGTGACAACAAGAATAAGTTAGTAACCAGTAAAGATATAAATAGATTTTGTACTAAGTGGTTCATAAATGTTTTGTTGGGAATGAGATACAATATCAATTATGCATTTAATTTTGCCTTCTTATTAAATCACATTGAATTAAAGTGCGATAGCAAATCTTAAGTAAAATTGTATTAAATTATGATATTAATATAGCAATAAGTTCAACCACAAACTTTTTAATAAAATAATATAATAATGAGGAGTAAAGCATTATTCACTGATTTGATATTGTATTAATGAATCTAAATCAATATTCTATGCGTATTAGAACAAGCTTTCTATTCTCGAATAAATAGATAATATTTACCGTGTTGACAAGTTTTGGAGATGGTATCATCAATTTGTATTTGAGTATAGTTCGTTACTAAATTACTATTTTGCCATTTTTAGAAATCAACGAAGCCTTAATGATTCAATCGTACACATTTAAAAATCGCTTAGTATAAAATATACAAGTTCTCACTCACACGTATCACAAAATACACAACGCGAAAAAATCAAAGAAATGTGTCTAATTATATTGCCTATACATTTGCTTCGGGTGTAAGGCGAGTGTGTTGCATGATAGCTGCATGTTGCTATAATGTCTCAGGTGATGGAGGATCAAATGCATCAGACGATGATGACGATGACGACGATGATGACTCAGAAGATGACGATGACGATGATGACGATCTTCATATTAAAACCAGCAAACGTAGCGATTTGATTAAAGGCCTGATTCCAGGTAATTGACGTATCAGTTGCTCGTATAGATTGGTTCGAAAAGAAACCTAAGTACAATCGGTATTTTTTATGTCATGATAAAATGTTTTCATGTGAAAAGAAACTACATATATATATTTAGCCCCATTTAATACGTAGAACACCACTGAGGATGGAGTGGGAGCTTTCTTGTCTATGCATGTTTCAAAATTCCCATACCAATATTGCTGCATGCAGGACATAGTGTCAGACTCGCTCCTTCTGTTTTTCTACTAACAGCTACGGGAAAATTAAGAGCAAAAAATATCGTTTTCTTTTTTGTTTACATTTTTGTTTTTTTAATATATTTTACTGGTTTTACTATATAAATGAATAGTATGATTATATAATTTTTACTTTGATTTTGAGTGAATTCTGACATTATGTTTCCTGTAACAGGCGATGGTTGCTTCTACGTGGGCTTAGGTGGCAAGGGCCAATTCCCTAAAAATTCATTCGAACCGTACCAATGTTGTCCCAGTTCTAAACCGAGCGGGCGATCCAAAGTAGCCAAGTTACCCTCCTCAACCAAACAGGTGGCACGCAAAACCACTCAGAAGGCGGCGGCCCAACAACCGGAAAGACCTTTTACAACGGTAAGGAAAGATGCCAAGGTCGTGAAAAGACCGCCACCTTCGCAAACGCCGTTACCAAAGGGCGTTCCACCTGGTAAACCGCCGAAGGAAACCGGTAAAAATAATAAAGGAAAAGACGTCACGAAACAGGATAAACAGTCTGGAAAAGGAAAAAAGAGCTTCTTCGGTACGGGTAAATATATTTGGTGGTGGTAGGCCACACGAAATCTAATATCAGCACAATAATGTTCCATGATGAAGTGTGATGACATGATTCTTGATGACGATGATGATGCGAGTTCTACGATGATACGAAGAAGTGACTGTGATTAGTATCTGCAGACGAACGAATTTGTTCGCAAAAAACAAAAAACGTGACTTTTAAAACATTCTATTTTTGTTTCTGTTGAACAGCTTTATAGTTACTTTATGCTTTATGAGTGAGACATTAAGTTCTTTTTTTTTTCTTATTTTAAAAGAATTTACGATGCCTCTGCCAGATTGACAACACAGCCTCAATTGTATTGAACTAGGATTTTTAATAATTACATACGAAATGCTTCAAAATTTAATATTAAAAAGAAAAAAATTTATCATGGAAACTGAATATTCAAATTCAAGATAATGTATATATATTATCGATATACATTTCGATACATTTTTTCAAGGATATTTAAAAAGTGTTTCAAATGCATTTTTTGATCTATTTACAGAATGTGCTTTGAAACTAAGCATCCATATAAGAATTACAACTTCCGGAATAAAATTTCTAAAATTTAACAGTATATTGTATAATTTGCCACATATTTCGCAAGAAAATATTTTCTTGCCCTACAGGTTATGTTGACTATATTAAGCTTTTGAAAATTATTAGTCAAAGAGAATAGAACATGTAAAGTTAGAGTGTATATTATTTAGAATATAGTTTTCGCCTATTGCGTATTGAATTAATTTCTTAAAATTTATTTAATACGCAGTTTTATATATACGATAACTTTACAAACCACAAAGGCCCAGAGTCTGTCTAACAATTTTTTAAATCCGTCTGCTTCCTGCAATTTACCAGTTTCTAATATTCTGTTTTCTTAGATCTTTCTTCTACTGCTTCTTTAGTCTTTCGCTCCTTCTAGAATCTATTAAACTCCGCTTCAATATTTTCTTTGCTGGCCTTTCTTGTGGACGCTTTTATATACTTGAGTTATCTTATTCTTTGTGATGTGATGACTCCAATTATCAAATTTATCCAACAAATATGATTTCTTCGATTGTTTTTCTTGCCTGTATCTTTTCTTTCATACATTTTCCTCAATATTTTTCCTTCTCGTTCGTTTACTTTTCTCCAGTTTCCTTTAATTATAACGAAAACTATTCTCACATTTGTATGTTAATGTTAGCTTCATGATGATTTCGTAAGTTCTAAATTTTGCCCGGCATGATATTGTTTTTGTATTTACTAGTTACTTTAATGGTCCTATACATCTGTTTGTTTTAAGCATTCTGGTTTCTTACTTTTGTTACCATCGTTGTTGTTACCACTCCCACGTATGTAAATTGCTTTATCTTCTTAAGTTTGGACTCTGATGTACCTCCTATTTATGTATATACTATTAACTTCTTGGTCGTTCCATTATGCTCATCTGCTGCTCCTGTTCCCATGCCATTTAATGCGATTACTTCCTCTTTATTGAAAGATTTTTTATTAGTTTTTGAAATTTTTTGGAGTACTTGTTATTGTTACAAAGACTAGGTATTAGTGGTTTTCCTAATATATAAGTAGATACTTCCTGTTATCTTTTAACTTTTTTTCAGTAATATATTAAACAATATCATCAACAATGGATCGGCTAGTCGTGCCACTTTCTTAACCTCAAATTTATTCTGTATTCTAACTACACTTTTTTCCTTCTAACGTAATTTTAGTTAATTGTCGTCAACTTTTGCAGTGTTCCCAATTTTTCTATTGTTTTATATAATCTCTATATGTTTATATAGTCATACGCTTGTTTAAATTTATAAACATGGCGTACAGTGGCAAACTATGCTTTAAACAGTTTGACCGTATTTGTTTTAGAACAAATACTTGGTCAAAAACTGACCTATCACTTAAAATATGTTACTAATATTATTTAATACAAATACTTAAATCATCGAAGCACGACGCTTTTACTAGTAACCATCAGCATTTCTGAAAATATGAATTATATTTGTACACGCGTCAAGTTCGGTTGATGTAAAATATATTTCATTACTTGGCTAATTTCGCTTAGAGAAAAACATTTTAAGAATTTTAAATTGCGTTGTTTTTATTCTCCGAAAGCATTTTTTGTGCGAATTTATATTGGAAAAGTATTTGAAATAATTAAAAATCCGAAGTTCAATTTAATCTTTCCTCAAAATACAACATGCGAGGAAATACAGCCTAACAAATTGTTTTTTTTAATTTATTTTATTAATCAATTAATTATTAAATTGTAAATATTGTTAATTATGATTATTAATTTACCTATTTAACTTAGTTTTATTATTTTATAAGCACGTAAATGATTGTATGTGTGCCATTTGGCAAAATATCGATGACAATAAGAGAATATACAGAGTATATTTTTATTTTAATAATTTGTGATGTTGATGTAAATATCGTTATCTTGTTGATCCCTTTAGTAAAGTCGTTTTCGAAAAAGGGAAATGGTAAACATACTATCATACGGAATTCAACTGAAAATGCTTATACCTACCCATTAACACGATAAATAATTCCAACAAAGGGCTCTACGTGTACGTATTACCAGTTTCAGTTGTGTTCTCGAAGTTCGGTAATCATTTATCCCTAACTATTACCTTTTAAAAATATTGTTAAAATTCATATTATTTTGCCCATTAAGTATATTGTAAGTACGGTGTTAGTTGGTGCTCATCACTGCCTTACGCCTCGCATTAGCAAGGAAACAAAAAAAACAAACGTTAGAAACAAACATAAACTTTACACATTAAATACATACATTACATGTAAACACCAGAATTGTTGTTGAATAAATTGTTTTCTATATTACGAACGCAGCTTTTTATTGTACTTTTCTGGATCAAGCCGTTCCACAACTTAGTCTCCAATTACCCCTATAATGCTTTGGCTTACTAAAACAAGGAAAAGTACGAGTTGTTCTTCTATATATACAGGTAATTTATTGGACGAAGGGGAAGTCTTGGAATGGATGACCGACCAGAAAAATGATGAAAGCATAGAAGAAATTGACAGACAGAAACTCTTTAAGTATATCGAAACCAAAGAATTCCTGGCTGTGATATTTTGTGAGTAAAAGAAGTATCGTCTTTTTAAGTCATGTTACGTAAAAATGTATTGAAGAATTATAGCACTTACATGAATAACGGATGCAATAACATATATTTCTATAACTAATTAGTAAAACGTAAAACACAAAATCTTTAAAGCAAATTTTGTATACACTAAGAGTTGGTGTAATGTTAACGAATAAAACAATTTTATAGTTATATACATTAAATGAAAAAGAAAGCTTTTCAAATACAAACAGGTATTGAGCTACGAAAGAAATGTTGTAGGTAGCACTTGTTGAGAAGCTTAAGTTTCATCCGATTTAAGAACTTATTTTTGATATTATAACAAACACTTCGAACAAGATTTCGTAGATTTTCACATTTTATGTTACCAACAATAAAGTTTGTCTTTTTGTAAGTATATATCTAAAAATCCTATTCCATATAAAACAATTTCAGCTGTATTTGTACATCTGACGTAGCTCTTAGGTCTTGGTGCCTAAACAATATGTTTCAAATAATGAAAATCATCTATTGCATTATTATTTATTTCAAAACAATTTCTAATGTGCACTGGAAAATAATTACCGTTTTTTTCGTAAAAAAACACATAATTTACAAGAAAAAGGAAAAATGTATTTATTCAAAGTATTAGCCATTTGATTCTACACATCTTGCCTATCTATCAGGCAATTTATGGATGCCATCCGAAAAAAAACGGTTTGTCCTTTGAGCAAAACCATTCATCGAGCCATTTTCTAACTTTTTCGAAATTGGTAAAGTGCTGCTCTGCAAGCGCGTGTTTCATTGATGCGAAAAGGTGATAATCGAACGGGACAAGGCAGATGCGATATTATGTTCAATCCAAGTGCTTTCAACGCTTTCTTGATCGGTTTTGCTGTATCAGACGGGGCGTTATCGTGCTGTAATATCACTTTCCCATGTCTGCAGGCCCATAATGGACGTTTTTCTGTCAATTGTTTTTGAGTTTGTGTTGGATGTTCATCCAATAACTCCTGTAGTTTCGCATCTTCAAACTTTTTCGGTCTACCGGAATGTTCTTCGTCTTGCACATCGAAATCACCACTCTTGAATTGTCGAAACCAGGCCTCACATGTTTTTATGGTCGGAACATACTCACCGCAAGTTTCTGCCAGCAAACGATGACTTTCGACGGCTCGATATTTTCATAGAGGTATAAATCTCTGACAGCGTTAGTTTCGCAAAATATAACATGTACGACTTTGAAGCTTGATGTCAGTAGAATAAAATGGCATGTGTCTAATCATAACATAGCATACTTAAGCCTAGCGACATCTGTTAGAAAAACCGGTAATGACTTTCCGGTATGCCTGGTAAATAGAAGGTAAACTAGTTCAATGAAAGTATGTAGATTTTCTGCCAACCAAATTCGATAATTTTGTTTAGTTTGTAGAGTGGCATCGTTTGAATATATTTTCTCAATGCTTTCTATTGCAATTTTAATAGTTTGTGCAGCATAATGTGATGACAACTCAAGGTGTATGAACTCATTCTATAAAACGTATCCGAAGAAAGATTAAAATGAACTAAGTTACTTAGCTTGCATACACTCGTATCAAGTCTTTCCCAATTTTTAATATTATGAAATTAATCTTCTCTAAAAGCAAAAAAGCCTCCGAATCACAAAAAATCCTTTGTGTTGCTCAAGCTTGACAGTTGAAAAGAAAACATATTAATAACAAAAAAAATCATTTATGTTACTTAAACTCGATAGCAGAGAAGACAAAAATATGAATAACAAAGACCTCCTTTAACTGTTATCTAAGCTTTCGCAATAACTTCTTCAATATAAAATGGAAAGAGAACATAAACAAATAATTTTTTGATCAATATTGTACTATTAGTTAGTTAATATGCAATCGAAATATTTTCGTAATTACTTTAATCAGATAATGAAAATGATCCGGATAGTCCCAGAATTCTTAGGCACATTGAGCTCATCGATGACGAAGCTGCGGAGTACGGTATCAAAATAGTTAAAACCAAAGATCTTCTAATGGCGAAGAAATACGGATTTAGAAATCCTCCAGGTGTTAGTTACTTCAGAAAAGGCAAGGTCATCAACTACGACGGCGATATAGACGACGAAGAAGAACTTTTAGACTGGTTAACCGATCCGGAAAACATGGAACTTACTGATCACATAGAACGAATAAACAGAAAAATGTTTGACAAAATTAGACAAAGATCAGATTACGTAGCAGTGTTTTTATGTAAGTAAATAATTTCTACTAACCCATTTGAATTGTAATTTAACATCTGTAGTATTATCTTTAATCTAATGGGATTGAAAAATCATCTGCAATTAAATTATTAAAGAGTGAAAATTTCTCAAGGTCTATGTTTCAGACAGCACTGACTGTAAACAATGCCCAAGGGTACTCGCGGAAGTGGAACATATTGACGATGAGGCCGATGCGGCCGGAATTAATTTCGTCAAAATAGAGGATAAGTTTATGGCAAAAGAATTTGGTGTATTCGCTTTACCTGCCATTCTCTTTTTCAAAATGGACTCGAAAGAGCCCGTTATCTATGCGGGCGATCTATACGATGAACAGCAAATTTTACAATGGCTTCTGACACAAAAGGATCCATCCGGGGATGTAATAGATGCGGTCGAAGGTGCACAATTAATGGAGATGATAGAAAACGAGGAGGCGTTAGCGATATATTTCTGTAAGAAAATATTTTTTGATTCTTTCGTTTTAAAGGCCAGCCGATGTATTTATTTTATTCTACTTGGACTAACATAAGTCTTTTTTTTATTATTAAAACAACGAATTTTATATAGCACACTCAATTTCTATTAACTATACGAAGATTAAAAAAATAATGTTTAGGTATAGTACAAATTATAGTATCACCACGTTACTACAAAATATTTTCATACATCATACATTCTTTCAAACAGATAATAAGAATTGTTCATTAATAAGCGCGCGGAAAAGAAATTTATTTGCTATTGTTGTAAATTGGTACCAATATATCTCACTATCTACCCAATGTTTTTAAAATGAATATAAACACCGAACTGAGAATCTGTCTCAAATTTTCCAACAAAATCTTTTGTGCTAAATTGTTAAGAATATTGAATACCTATATTAAGCGATCTTTCTCAAAAACATGGTGACTGTGTGGTACGAAGTATTCAAAGTATTCTAATTGATTTTCAACATCTTCAACTGACGAAAACATCAACACGATGAAGAAAATAGCTTTGGAAAGTCGTCATTTAACCATAAAGAAGGTGGCTCGGGAATTGGATACATGTCTTGAATCCGTTCATATCATTTTAGTTGACGTCCTGTATATGATATACGTCATGACATGGTTTATTCCAAAGGAGTTGAATTTTATTCCAAAAAAGCACAACAAACCGTTTACTGAAGGCATGCAAAATATATCAAACATTCATGAAACCCGTCATAATAGGTGAGGTAATTTAGATTTGTAAGTTTGACATATAAGTCGATCAATAAACTTGGGAAAGGTGCTTCGATAACTACTGAAATCGAAAAAAACATGTCAAAGTCGCCTGATTATTAAAGTAATGTTGACTGTTTTCTCTGACTATCATGAGGTTCTCCACTTAAAATACCTTTCTGAAGAACTTGCGGAAGAATATTTATTAGGTTCTGTACTATGATAATGCGCTGTTCCAAATATCGTCCTATGTACAACAATTTTTCCATTAAAAATTTAAGATATCATCGAACCAAATATCCTATTTATCAGACATGGCCCGATGTGACTTCTTCCTATTTTACTCAAATTGCCACTTCGCGGACGGCTTTTGAATTGAAGCCATCCAAAGAAATCACAGAAAAAGCTAGAGGCGATACCGAAAAACGCTTAAAATATTTCGACTAGTGGATTATATATTGGCATAAATGTATCGCATCAAATAAGATCTATTTTGAAGGCCATGAAATAAATTTAAATTATTAAACTAATATTTTGTATTTTACCGAACAATTCTTGATATTTGTTTGCCAGAAGGTAGGTCGATTATCATATATTTTCAATTGTTTTTTTTACTGAAAAATAGTAAATTTTTAACTTTTTATTTACAAATATACGTTATTGCCAAGACGCAATTTTATATTAACAGCACAGTTGAAGAACAGCAAAGAAAATGTGTATCGTTGTATAAATTTATTATTAATGCTCTACGCATGAAACGCTTGTCTAACTTGATTTAATTAAACAGGGAATAAAACGCTTTGCAATATTTGCAACAACCTACAACAAACAGGCCGCAAACCTGGCCACAAGCTACGTCCGTTATCTGAAGAAGACTTTATAGGCGCCATCGGTATTTCACTGCATTTAAACCATTTTATTTTATCCTCTGTAGATTTAGAACTATCAAGTAGTATTTCCTATAAAAAAAGAAAGCGAAATATGACACGCCTTTCTATGTTGCTTTAGTTTTTTCCCTTTCTTGTTTTCGTATTTATTTTCTATAGAAAAATGAGTATGAGTAGTATAGTTTGTATTTACATGATTCTAGAAAAATTATTAGTAGTTTTCTTAAATTTTGAACAATGAATAAAATTAATGTATTCTTAAACTTTTCCCACGCGAAATATTTGCTTAGTAAATTCTAATTTTTCATATCTTTTGCACTTTTTATAGTTTCTTTATTGAATATTGTGCATTCTTTTTGACATTAAGTAGTTATTTTTATTACTTTTAACATAAGTTTTGTAAGAGTTATATTCATCAAATAAGAATATACCTCGAAAATTTGACAAGTGTTTATACATTAACACCTTGTAAGCTTGAAACAAAACAAGTTGCCTTAAAATAGCATCGTTAATTACAACATTTTGGCAACTTCCATTCAATTAAAAAAAAATCATAAAACAAAATCGCAAGTATTTTCCTTGATACAGACGAACTGGTATATTTGTTCGCCAAAAACTTATACCTGAAAAAATTTGAAAACTTTTCTTATTTTCTTAATTTCAACATCAACCTCTCCTTGCTAGAATTATTAAATTGTAACTTTGGTAAATTAGTGATTTAAAAAAACTTCTACAACGACCTATACATGTAGTAAATTCTAGATTTCAGTATATTCATCGTAAAGAAATAAAAATATTAGGAGAATAGAGTGAAATATTCTTAGCCTGGGGAACAAACAAACAGTTTTATTTTCAAAATTATTTATTTGTCTACATATTCCACATCAAAACCTATACAGTTAGTCCTGGTGTGTTCGAACTTTTTAAATCCTGAAAATTAATTTTTCCTTCTATTACATCGTTTATTAATTAACAGAAAATTTTATAAACAATTTCTATTTCGAACAAGACTCGAACTTGCAATAATACCGTTCTCCGGACGGTCACTCAACCAACAACAATTGATTAGTACAGCTTCTAGCCTTTTAATGCGCCATGAATTACATCATGGAAATGTATCTAATGATTATAACTCGTCGTCAGAGTTTATGAGGTTTTATATAATTATATACTTCATATCGTAAGATTCTTCTAGTCCATCGAAATAAGCACTATCTAGTTATTCGAGCCAAATTTCTTCCCAATCAACAGTTTTCCAAATCGAAACAAGAAATCAGCAGAGGCTAAATAATTATAAATAAAATAGTGTTTACACGAAATCGACAACTTGTAGCAACGTAAATTATAGGCGAATTTAGTTTTCAATACAGAAAAAGCTTAGCGTTTGCACAATAAAACGAACTTTAGTTGACGTAGGCATAAAAAGATCTGTTAAAGGAATGAAAACATTGATAGTGGTCAGATGAACCGAAATTTGAATTATTCCGTAGCAAACACCGAACGTTGTACGTCTTAGATCTAGGGAAAAAATGCAGTTGTTAAGTGTTAAACTGTGGTAACTAAGTACAGACGAGTTAATGTCGTGGTTTGAGAGTGTTTTGGAGTCATTAATCGAGTGTTGATTTAGTTGATACGGAATTAGTTTACCAATAGAGAAACGAACGCTCATATTCAAATAAATTTCGAAAAATACAACAGAAATAAAAAGAAGAAATTTTAAGTTATGGATTTTGCCGCAGATTTTAATCTAATAGTATTACTATAGAATCATTCATAATGGAAAATTTGCAGTAACGCATGGATTTGTGCTATAAAAGAAGCTATTGGTAAAGATTACATAATGATTGGAATATAATTTATAATAATTATTTAAACTAATTAATATAAAGAATGTCTTGATTTTGTAAGGTACCAACAAGATCAAAAGATGCTTATTTTAATAAGAATATTTTGTACAATTAATTTTCCAGTTCACTTTTTGTAGAATATTCAATAACATGGTAAGTGAATATTTTTAATGTTTCTCCATAAAAATTGCTATGACGTTTTCACGAGTACGTGCTATAAATTGTTACGATAAAGAGAAAAAATGTTTTTGCAAACTTATTATTTATTTTACATATTTGATGCAAATTAAGTGCTGTTTGTGTTTATTAGAAAATAGAAAAGATTTAATTGACAGCTATTTTTAAGTAGGATTTATCAACATAAGAAATTCATAATGACATTACCCGAGTATTTAGTGATTTTACTTTTTCTTATTAAATAATTATAATTTAATCGTGGAATTTTAAATTCGAAGAGGCTCATGAACATTTACTGGTTTCCGGAACACTTGAAACAGTTGAGACTAAAGAATGTATTTATTTGGTTAATGATGCTGTGGTCAATAATCGAAGAATTACAGTAAAGTTTACAATAAAAGTATGTTCATGTTAATGGCTAATCAAAAATGTATATAAAAATGACTCATCAAGTAAATTGCCAATATTTAGCATTCCGGAAAAGCTTTTCAAACGATCGGTAACTTGATGAAACATAGTTCCACTATGCTATACAAAGCAAAGAACGGTAGAAGAAGGACTCACTGTCTCCGCGAAAATGTAGGGTTACTTCTTACACCGAAAAATCTGAAAAAATTATGGCTATAATTTTTGTGAGAAAAAGCAAATTCATCTATTACGGTGAATTGATATCCAATTTTAATAAACAAATTATTACAACGACCGGTAACTTATTAGAAATGTCATTATGAGATCTCACATCAAAAATCCAAGCACTGTTGTGAAATATTAATTTTAAGAAAAGAATGTCAACCGAAATTGTGGAAATCGAAAAATTGGAGTAACGAATAATCAGTGAATACCTTTTCTTGAAGAAATTCAAAGGTAAATAGATTTACGAAGATATGCTTAATTTCTTTCTGATCATTATTCTTCTTATGGAATCGAGTCGACAATTGGATTACATTATTCAAAAAATGTAAATTTTCGATTGATGAAGAAAGACCGGAAGATCGTTTTCTGTATTTGTTTCCGTAAATATCACTGCTGTTCATGACATGCTATTATTATATCGTCGAAGATATCGAATATTTCATACGAACGCGTCTATCATATAGTTAACATCGATTTGGACTAGAAATTCATTTTCGCAAAATGGATTCTCCAACATCTGAAAACTGATCAGAAATGAGCAAGAGGTGAAGCATCTTGCTCAATCTATGCTCATTTTAAAAAAATGCTCACTTCTTAAGCCGTGATGTTGTATGGTTGAAACTTAGCTATATTTCTACGATCTAGAAATAAAGTGTCAATCGATGGAAGGGGCTACTCTGATGCTCCAAGACCTAAAAGGTTTCATGATCAAAAATCTATTGAAAAAGTTCTTAGTTCAGTCTCTTTTTTTAAATTGCTATGCAGCAATCATGATTTATTTTCCGGATATGTGTAAAACTATCAATGAGGAATATTATTTGACATTACTGACCATTTTAGGAGAAAAATTTAAGGCAAAAGATGCGGGAAATTTTACTTTTGCAGGACGATGACCCTTCACACGATTAGCACGTCGCCATGGAAGATAATTCGAGATTTAGGGTCCGAATTACTTAAACGACACCCATATTTACCTTATATATCTCTTTCTGATTACCATCTCTTTCCTCAAATTAAGAAAAGAATAAGAGCTCGTAATTTTCTTCTAACAAAAAGATGATAGTAGCCGTAGATACCTAGCTTGTAGGGCAAAATGAAAAAACTCTTTGAGATCACAGATTCATTGTAATGAATATATTAAATTATCTCAAACGTCCTAAACGTTGCTTGTGTTACTGACGAAATTCGCGTAAATTTATAATCGGCAGTATATGTATATGCACCTCTTTTTTGAACCTTCTATAATAGTATTGTTACGACGATAGAAGAGACTGTATTGAAGCCCACATTGTCTGATTTTTCAAGTTTTATTAATACAAAATACATGTACATGTTGTATACATAAGGGCTTTTCATGAATACCATTAACACATTGACCACATGCCACATATGGCCTCTTAAGTCGAATGAAAGGATGATACACCCTCTTTTCACTACCATATACATATGTAAACCAATACTTTCAGGGATTCTAACAAGTATGAAGTCTCATTGTAATCAACATAAAACATTTTGTAGATATTTCTTGTTAGCAATTTTACGTAATTTTTAAAATTCAATAAACAAACTATACTCAATAACATTAGAAGTGTTACACCTAGAAGGAATAGTTTCCTGGACGTGATTTTTTGGTAATGTGATAAGCTTAAGTCAGGAATGAAACGATCAGATTTCCAAGAAATTTTATTAACATTAATTTGAAAAAAAATCAATAATGTGTTTGGCGACCCCGTAGCTGTAGACACTCCTGTACACGTCTAGGCATCGACAAAATAAGATGGTCGACGTCTGCTTGTGGCACCACGTTCCAAGCAACTTGAACTTGGTGGATTAACTGTGCCA
The DNA here is from genome assembly GCA_031893035.1 of Dermolepida albohirtum. NCBI lineage: Eukaryota > Metazoa > Arthropoda > Insecta > Coleoptera > Scarabaeidae > Dermolepida > Dermolepida albohirtum. The sequence goes on along the minus strand of JAVIWB010004117.1, from coordinate 204,060 downwards.
GAGTTTGTGGAGGATGGTTCAAATTGGTCAGTCTTCTCCCCATTATGTCCCACACATGTTCGATGGGATTTAAATCCGGTGAACGGGGTGGCCACGACAAAACATTAACGCCAGCTTCTCGTAGAAAGTCCATAGTACGACGAGCAATATGTGGACGCGCGTTGTCTTGCTGAAAAAGGACGTGTGGACGGCCATCTAGATAAGGCAATAAAGTGGTTTGTAGGACGTCATCAACATAACGCGCAGCCGTCATACTGCGCCGAATAAACAGAAGAGGTGATCGGCTTCCATATGCAATAGCCCCCCAAACCATTACTCCAACAGTCCTGTGCACATGCCTCTCAACAGCAAATCCAATATCACGTCGCTCTCCACGACGGCGTCTTACCCTCTGACGGCCATCATGCATGCCTAGGCAGAATCGCGATTCGTCGCTGAATACGACATTATGCCATTCTGCTTCCCAATGCTGCCGTTCTCTGCACCAGTCCAACCGTGGACGACGATGTGATATTGGATTTGCTGTTGAGAGGCATGTGCACAGGACTGTTGGAGTAATGGTTTGGGGGGCTATTGCATATGGAAGCCGATCACCTCTTCTGTTTATTCGGGGCAGTATGACAGCTGCGCGTTATGTTGATGACGTCCTACAAACCACTTTATTGCCTTATCTAGATGGCCGTCCACACATCCTTTTTCAGCAAGACAACGCGCGTCCACCTATTGCTCGGCGTACTATGGACTTTCTACGAGAAGCTGGCGTTAATGTTTTGCCGTAGCCACCCCGTTCACCGGATTTAAATCCCATCGAACATGTGTGGGACATAATGGGGAGAAGACAGACCAATTTGAACCATCCTCCACAAACTCTGGCACAGTTAATCCACCAAGTTCAAGTTGCTTGGAACGAGGTGCCACTAGCAGACATCGACCATCTTATTTTGTCGATGCCTAGACGTGTACAGGAGTGTCTACAGCTACGGGGTCGCCAAACACATTATTGATTTTTTTTCAAATTAATGTTAATAAAATTTCTTGGAAATCTGATCGTTTCATTCTTGACTTAAGCTTATCACATTACCAAAAAATCACGTCCAGGAAACTATTCCTTCTAGGTGTAACACTTCTAATGTCATTGAGTATATATATATTCGATTCTTAGTATATGTACATATTACGTTCGAAATGAGAGGAAGCTACTATTTTCAAAATAATTCCCAATAAGTTAAATCCTAAACACATGGGTGTGTATATGTGTGATTTATTATTACCAATGCAAAAATAAAATATTTGTATACGTCAATTATATAATTCGTCTTGTAAATACGCCAACATTGCACTAACTCTAAATTGTATAAATGTCTAGGAAGTTATTTATATTTTTAACAAAACGGAATGATTCATTTAATGTAACATAAATTAGTGAAACTATTGGCTTGCCCTAACATATATAATATCTCTCAGACATTCGCAAATATTTAAATGTAACAAAAAGAAGTTTAAGGTTCTGGAAGATTTGCGCTTTGTAAAATGTTTATTAATAAATTCGAACCGTAACAGATTTGGCATAGCGAACGCCAGTAAATTCTTGTGTATTTACAGCACTAAAATTCAATGGAATTTTTATCGCCTTAGTAATCGCAAGTTTACAACACAGGCTTTAACTTAAAATCTAAAACGAATCAGCACTTTATTTTACTAGGATATTTACTAGAAATAAATTTTAGAGAATTATCTTGATTAACTTGATAACACCTACGATTTTATTATAATCTATTTTGCACTCAAAATGAAGATTGAGAAATCTATATACTATTTAAAATTAATTAAATTCTATATTCAAGTGGGATATGTAAAATTCCGCGTTCCAATTCAAATTTTTTATTAGATATTACTACAATTAAAAATAATTCAATAGGTAATTCTGAAAATGCATAAAAAGTTGTGAATTGATTACTAATTATGTAATGGTATGCCTTATTTCTCCAAAATAAGCACATTTAACATAACATTACACATTTACTGTTTTCTTAGTACTACAACAGAGTAACCTTTTTCTACTAACTACTAGTACACTACCCCAGCATTTTCCAAGAAAGTAGGTGTGTGCCAATTGAATATTTTAGCAAAATTCTTTTATCTCATCTTTCAACTTACACATTCTCTTAGATAGCGGAGAATGCGATCAATGCGGTCCAATTCTGGAAGAGCTGGAAAATATAGATGACGACTGTGAAAGGCACGGCATTATTTTCGTCAAAACTCAGGATTTGAAAATAGCAGAACAATACGGTGCTACTGATTTTCCAGTATTGATGTATTTCGAGAATGGTGTTGGTGGTATGTTCGAAGGTGACATAGAAGAAGAAGAGGAGGTATTACAATGGTTGATACAACAACGTACCGAAGACACAATTGAATTAATCACTAGGGTCATGTTGGAAAACTTGGTCGAAGAAACACAATATCTAGCTGTTTACTTTTACAAGACGAACTGTCATATTTGCGAAGAAATTTTGGAAGATTTGGAAAATATCGATGATGAATGCGATGTCTACGGAATACATCTAGTAAAAATACAAGATCCACAGCTGGCGAAGAGATACAGCATCAAAACGTTCCCAGCATTAGTTTACTTCAGGAACGGAAATCCACTTTTATTTGAGGGCGATCTTCAAAATGAGGAATCGGTTTTAGAATGGTTAGTAGATGACGATAACAGAGAACTAGCTGATGAAATTGAATCTGTCAATGAAAGAATGTTAAGTAGACTTTTGGCTGAATCTCCATTTTTGGCAGTTTTCTTCTGTAAGTATATCAATTTTTATATATCTTAATCCAAAAATTTTTAGCGTGAAAGAAAAACACGTATTTTTTACAGTTGTAAAAATACGAAATATTCATTAAAAATGGGTTAATAATTAAAATTTTCTTTGCTATATTAAAAAAACAAAGGAAATTTTTATGATCTAATAAAATCATATACTTCAACTTTAATGAAACCATAGAAGTTTTTGACTTGAAAATTGCTTACATAAATTATTCTTGGCGTTAAACGAAAGCATTATTCTTATATATTTGCTTTGCCTAAAGTAATTCATAACAATATCTACATACCAGTGACGCGGTTCCAATCCGGAAGCCCAGAAGCAGATAGTAAAGACTACGACCGCGGTCTACGTACTAAATTAATATCTACATATTTAATAGAAAAGTTAATAACCAGTAATCAAGCTTCTGATTTCTTGAAATATATAATTCATTAAGAGTAAATATTATTAATTTAAATTTATATAATTTTCTCAGATGACGAGGATTGTCCGGAATGTGATGAAATTTTAGAACAGTTAGAAGAAATAGACGGTGAAGCGGACCTTTTCGGTATAGATTTTGTCAAGATTTGCAGTGCAGAGGCGGCCGCTGAACATGGTATTCACACTTTGCCGGCCTTAATGTATTTCAGGAAAAAGATACCTATGATCTATGATGGAGACCTCATGCAAGCAGACAAGGTTCTGGACTGGCTCACGAGTCAAGACGTATTCGAGATAAAGAATGAAATCGAAGAAGTGAACAAGAAAATGTTGGAAAAAATACTGGAAGAAAACGAATTCGTTACAGTATTTTTCTGTAAGTTCTTTAATATAATTTTTTTATTTATTACTAATGGTATTAACCAAATATGATTCTGTTAGAATCAGCTCTTAATGTTAAACCAAGAGATTTAGGTGTCCATAAAATATATCCTCCATGTATTTTGAATTTATTTAGTTATTCATTGATTAATTTTGAACAGTGAGGTAGAGCGTCACCTTGTTAGAAGTAGATATTAATATTTTCAATCAATGGTAAATCATTAAGCCCTTCTTTCAATATTTAATATTTTTTAAAAAATATATGCCCAATAAGTTTAACGCCTAAAATATCACACCAGATGTTAAAACCAAATCTTACTTAATGCTGACTTTCGTTAACAACGTGAGTTTTTTCAGTTTCTCAAGAGAGAACATAGTGTCTATTGAAGAAACCATTGTAGATTTGCTTTCGTCAGATCATAAAATCGATGCAGGAAAAACTATCATTATTCGCATATTGGTTAATATATCATTGGCCAAATTGTAGTTTTCTCTCCTGATATCCATCTCTAAGTTCTTGTAGAATGGTGTAGTCATTGGTGTGGTATTTGTAATGGTTTAAAATTTTTGTGTTTTAGTTTTTGAAATACCGGTGTTAGGTTCAATTTGTCTAACAAAACAAAACTTATTCTTTTAAACTAATTACAAAGTTTCTCTACATATGTGCATTGGATTACTTTTCTTCAGAATAGAGCCTCAAGTACAGCTTTTATACTGTTTTTATGACGAAGAATTTAACAACATATAAACTTCTTCACATTCTAAATATAATTCAGGTTATTGCAACAATATTCTGGAAAGAATAATTACAACATAATATAATAGACGTAAATAATATTTTAAAACGATGTTTTTCTTCTTGCTGTAATTACCGAAATACGAGGGAGCGTTTTTATATTCGCGGAATGAGCGGGTTGTAGAGGGGTGAGTAGGCGCATTGTTATTAGACAGTTAGTCTTTGAGCTATCGTCAACCATGTAACATAATCAGGAGTGAAAAGTGAAATATGGAAAAAATCGAATATCGTGCCGTTATAAAGTTCCTTACCAGGCAAGGAAAATCAGTCGCGACCATAATGAATGAGATGTCATTGGTTTACGGCGACTCTTGTCCAGGAAAAACCATGGTGTACAAGTGGCATAGGTTATTTAAACAAGGAAGGGAATCCCTTGAAGACGACCCTAGGCCGGGCAGGAGCATTGAGGTGACCACGCCAGCACTTATCCAAAATTTGAACAAATTGTACTCGAAGATGCTCGACTAAATAAGAAACAACTCGCAGAAATGGTTGGAGTATCCGATACAACAATTTTTAAAATCCTACACGATCATCTCGGCATGTCTAAGGTCAGCGCAAGATGGGTGCCGAGAATGCTCACGCCGCCGCAAAAACAACAGCGCGTAGAGTGTTCGCGTGCATTTTTGGACCTCTGTAATGAAGACAAGGATGGTGTATTGAGTGGAATTGTTACTGGAGACGAAACTTGGGTTCATCATTATGAACCTGAGTCCAAAAAAGACTCCATGCAGTGGCATAAAAAGGGCACAGCACCTCCCAAGAAATTTAAAGTGTCATAATCAGCTGGGAAACTCATGGCAACGGTATTTTGGGACTCGGAAGGAATATTGTTGATTGATTATAAAGATAAAGGTGTTTCTATAACCGGAGAATATTACGCTTCAATATTAGAGCGACTAAAAGAAGCCATTAAAGAGAAAAGACGGGGAAAATTGACAAAAGGTGTTCTGCTTTTGCACGACAACGCGTCCGTCCACAAGAGCCGCGTTGCGTTAGCTGCCCTGCATAAGGTGGGCTTCGAAATTGTGCATCACCCACCCTAGAGCCCAGACCTGGCCCCGAGTGATTATTACCTGTTTCCGGAAATGAAAAAAGAGCTGCGGGGTAAAAAATTTACTGCCGATGATGAAGTCAAGGAGGCAGTTTCGGCGTATTTTGCAGATAAAGAGAAATCATTTTTTTATGAGGGTATAAATAAATTAATTGAAGGATGTGAAAAATGTATCGGTCTTGCAGGTGAATATATTGAAAAAGAAAAATAATTTGGTTTTTTTATTTCCACCCCTTGCCCCCCATTCCGCGAATATAAAAACGCTCCCTCGTACATGGAAATATCTTACAATTTCACTAGTCCTTGGAAATAATTCACCTAATTTAACCAAAGTTATATTTTTTATGATTAGCGGAGGTTCTCATTGGGGAAATGTTATCTGGAACACGTAGTATATACTCGTATATACATACATACCAGGTTGTTCAATAGTTTTGTCGTTTTATAAGAAAAACACGATTTTATGGTTTGAAATACATTTTATTATTCAATATAACTTCCCTGAATTTCAATACATTTATTCCAGTGATCTTCTAATTTATGGATTTTATCCCTGAATTGAGAATCCGGAAGACTGTCGAAAAATAGAAGAAGCTAAGTCTGGCGAATAGGGGGATGTTGCAATAATTCGTACTTTAATTCACTGATTCTTACGATGGCTTTTTGAGCTGTGTGAGAGGGTGTGTTGTCTTGATGACGAATGACATTTTTCCTTTGGAAGCCAAGTCTTTTCTCAAGAATTTTTAAGTCCAGCTAATTCAAAAGATTACAATAACAATCTGAATTTATTGTTTTATCAGTTTGGAGGTAATCCACGAACAAATTTTATTTTGCATCCCAAAAAACTGATGCTACCACCTTCTTGACTGATTTCCGGAACCTAACTTGCTTCAGAGCCAAAGTACCGGGTTCACACCACTCCTTAGCCACTTGCTTTAATTAAGAATCATGATGGTACACCCAAGACTTGTTCGTAGTAATGAAGCGACGCACATGACCATTTTTATTCTTTCTAAAACACTTTAAATGTTGCTGAGAAAGTCGCATTCGAATGTGTTTTTGTTCCATTGTTAAGATCTTAATCCATTTATCTTTCAATACATTGTGAAGACAGTAAAATCGATTTGAGATAACTGATCATTACTGTGACCATGCTTAACTCCTCATGTATATTACCTACATCAAAAATATGAAATAAACAAGCCCTTCTTAATGATCTAAAGTTATCATGTTAAAGTTTAGATAAGCATAATTTTAAGAAGTTGTATCCATTAAATTTACAGACGAGCCGAATTCAGAAGAAAGTAAACTTATTTTGGATAAACTTGAGAATATCGACAGTGAAACCGACAATTTCGACATAACGTTCGTTAAGCTAGCCGATCCACGGTATGCCAGAAAATGGGGCGTAACCCAACTTCCCGCCATTGTTTACTTCCGGCGAAGATTTCCCAGCATTTACAGGGGCGATTTGAAATCGGAAAGGGACGTTCTGGAATGGCTGAGGAAGAACCGTTTCCGGCAACCGGAACTAAACCTGTTCATGTACGCGATATTCGCGATAGCCTTCGCATTCATCACGTACACAGCTTTCCTTCTCCAGTGCTTTAAACCGCAACCGCAAGCACTTGTTCCTCATCCCAAACAAACGTAGTTGTCATTAAAAAATGTAGATCTAATACTACTACATGTAAGCATTTTATATTTTTTACATAAAAACAAATGGCATCAAAGTATCAGATAAAGATATAACATGTATTTTATGTTAAATTTTAACACTTTTAATTAAAAAATACTGGAATGCAATTTTATGAAAATAGTAGTTAATTTAAAAACGAAAGTAAGTATAGATTTGTCACTGACCAACTACTAGCAAAGAAGAATAGGAAAACAAGGCAAGAAATAGCAGAAAGATATATGAATAGTTCGTCTATCTGAAAAAGATGTTTAAGTAATTAATGGAATCCAAACATGTGAAAGGAAACAAAGTTAAAAAATAGTAAGTAACCAAACAGTAAAAAAAAAACGTTATTAACAGATTACTAAGCATTTTATTACATATGGACTGCGTCATTGAAAAACTAGTTAAAATAGAAAAAAGCTAGAATATAAAGCATTAAGTAAGAATTTTGAGAAGCGAGTGCTACCAAAAAAAATCAAAACATAAGGTATGCAGTTATGCGAAGCTGCAAAATTCTGCAAATAGAAACAAACACACCAGAGAAGAAGAAACTTTCCAAGTATTTTGGCGAAAAGAACTGAAGATATATGGGGAGTCAAACCATTAGAAAAGATCAGGCACGAAAAGCCAAGATGCCTGTGTTATAGTTCAGTGTATGTACAAAATCTTTTGCTTATTTGCTCCAAACGCTTTTTCAAGTTATGTACTCTTCCGCAACGTTTGTTTTTTACAGATACAAACTTACCAACCATCCCAAAAGTATTAAATAAATGAACGAAACTCATTATACAAACACTATAACAAAAGTGGGAGTTTAGTGAACATCATTTAACCTAACTTTTTATATCTTTTTGGGTACAATGTTAGATATTATTACTTTATCTTTTAATCTGTTAATTAAAATATATACCCAGATCGCTTAGAAGAAGAGAAATGAACTTTTATTTACTGAGAATATAGAGCTAAACTTAGGTTATATAATCTATGGTTGGTTAGTAAATTTCAAAAATTCTTTCGTTGGTTACAAATTGTTCTTTTAACTAGCTGATAGAAGGAATAATGGGAGCGTCACATATGAAATGAAAAAATATTTACAAACAGTATATTAATTCTAGTGACTATATATAATATTGCGAAAGAACCATCTTATTTTATGGCTCGCAATATTCATCAGACTTTACCATCATTTTTCGGACAGCTTGCATGTCTACCGATATTAATTTTTGTTTAATTTATTAATTATTCTGGATTTCTAACTTTCCAATCATTGTCATGTACCTGATGTCCATAACAATATAGACAAAAAATTATCAAATGGTTGGGATTCGCAAATCGTAAGGAAATTATAGTTCTCGGATACATAACTTACATCATGGGTCAAACCATTAAAGCGTAACTTTTGCATAGTGAGAATGAACTAGATAGGGCCAAAATATATGTAACATTTGTGTATAAACATGTACTCCTGCATATATGACATCAGAGAAGTTACAGATACTGCTCGAGAGATACGAATAATAACATTGGAAATCTCTTTAGAAAAATAACCAACCAAACTAACAGTTTTTGGGGTATTTTTCCTTTAGATTATAACATGAATAAGAGGGGACTATAGTTTCACTATTTGCAAAATATCCATTGTAGATTTCTGTCATATCATCATTAGGTAAAATATATAACGATACTCATATTCGAAGTAAAGATTCACACCTTATTTTTTACTCCAACAAGAAATTCTTGTCTTGACTCTTAGAGTCTATACATTTTTGTGCAAAGCTTGTAGTGTGTTATATTCATTTTTAGTAAACTGCGGCATATAGTTTCATGATTCGCCTTAAATTTGTCTGCTATCATTCAAAGATTTACCTTTCCGGTTTATTGTAGATGTTCTTAGTTTTTCCAATTTACACAATAAAGAAGTATCGGCCGAAAAAGAAACCGAGCTCAGTCGGTTTCTTTTTTAGCTGACTTCGTTGTTTAAAATAATTTTCAATTTTCTTCTATATTGTAGAAAAAGCAAATCCTTGGACGTAAAAGTGGTCAACAATGTATTTTTAATACTTTATCGAATAAGCAAGCCTTATCTTCATCAAAAGTGATTTATGACAATATAATTATTAATTAAACTTGAAACATCATACTTGACAACACGTTTATTTGTTTGATAAGCGCAGATTTCCAAAACCAAATAATTAATTAAATAATTTTTAATTGAAATGTTTCTAGTAAATAAAAACTTTTACTCACATAAAGTATAAGTTTAACATAATTTAACGTAGTGATCGTTTGTTATTAAGTAATGAAAACAGAAAATTAAAATATGGAAATTAATGTTAGAATTATTGTGTATATTTTAAAAATTTTTTTTTTTTATTTTAAAATATTTAACTAGCGAAAAAATTATGAAATGAAGCTCATGTGTGAACAAATATTAATTAGTTAAAATCAAAGGGATATACATATGAAAATGAAGATAAAGGCTCTATTTCGAAAAAATAAATATTTTGAATTGGTTTCTTAAAAATTTTAGACTATAACACGTTCTTAAAAATGCAATCAAAGGAGTCTTCAAATGTAATTCAAAGTATCTTTTCAGAATTGTTTTTCTTTGAACAACCATTCACTTATACATACAATTCTGACAGCATATATTAAAACTTTAGAACAATTACATTTTACCATTTCAGAATTTAAAATAATCACATAAAATAATGCTCACAATATCACTAGCTCACATGTAGTAGTATTACCATTAGAAAGGCTATTACAACGTATGTCTGAGAGAATGTTTGTGTTGAATGAATGATTTAGATAAGAATTACATGAGCGAGAAACAAATGAATAAATCGTCATAAATAGCCATAATACGATTCGATTGCAATTTTTGAACCGTCTCTGAGTTTTATATTTTATTTTTTTATTATTATTTTACATTTGTAACACAATTTTAATTAAACCAGAAAAAATACGATTTTCAAAGAAAAACGCACATGATTGTATGAAAACATTCATCACTTTTTATTCGCATATATACAATGTAGATGCATACGTTATGTAGAACAAAATGTTAAAAAAACATCATTCATGGCCCCAGAATGGACCAAAAAAGTGTAATTATTATATAATTATGCAGTCATCAATCTAAATAATATATAATATATTTTATACAATCATTCCCAATAAGACAACAAATATGTCCTGTAATTTAATGGTAGGTTATGAACTGTAAATATATTGTACATAAATATAATATTATATATAAGATTACTTGTTTTATTTCTTACAATCTAAAAGATGCGCACGTGAGTTTGGTACTCAGTAACGATGAGGACATTTCCCCAGGACAATAATATGTTCCTTCGCAAGAATGTTTATGAAAATTATTTCCTTCAAGTCTCAGGCATGTTACTCGCAAATGGAAATCTTAGCTTCTTTTGGGAGAGATCAGACATTTAAGAGTAGTATATAAAACGCCGGTTTCGGACCGCATAATTTTGAACGCACAAATTTAGAGATATTTAGCGATTTTATAACACATTTTTATATGAATTCTAGTCATATTATCATTATTTTAACACATTTTATATAAAAAATCATATTTTTTATCAATTTTTGCTCGTACAAACCAAAAATCAGCATAAAAATTCAATTTTCTGAGTAACCACAAAGTTGTGAACCAATATAAAGTATTTATATTTACTAAATTTAATGCTGTTTATACTCAGCTTTAACACATTTACCTAAAAACACTCATTCTAACTTCAAAATTACATGAAAAATTCAATTTTTGAAATACCACGAAATTCTGAACCTCTAAAAATAATTATATTTTTTAATTTTACTAATTTCTATCACTAATTTGTTTATGAAAAATCATTAATATTGTTGTTTACCAATTTTTTTGAGGGGGAGGGCGTTTCAGCCTCCCCATTATTTATATCATTATAACTTATTTTATCATCAATATCGATATGATTTTTAATAGATTTAACTGTATCTTTATATCCCAAAATTTTTTTTAGAAACATTAAGTCCACCTCTGAGGGTATCTGCAATAGACCCATTCAAATATTCAAAACGTAGCGTAGAACGTAGCATTGAATATAAAAGTGAACACTGAACGTAACGTACAACGTAAACATCGAATGTAATATAAACGTAATAGTTCAAGTAACATAATGTCCAGTATCAAAATTATAAATGTGTGTTAATAATTTTTTTTTTGCTAAAAAATTCAACGATAGAAAATAAATTAGTATTGTATTCAAGTAATCATGTGAATTTCATTAATTTTCGTCTTACCAACCTTCATTAATACTTTCCTATTTCCGTTTCTCTGAATTCTGTGAGGGTTTTGTTGAGTAATGTTGTCAAAATTAATGTAAAGTCAAGAAATAACAAGGCTACCCAAGCATTTTTTCATTAGTAGGTTAAATATTCCTACAAATATGGTTGGGCGCGAATTGATACTCGATATCTAGCACTGCCTTTCAGAAAAAATATTTTATTCTAATTCTGTCCTATGGTAATTTAGTCATTTTCGGACATTTGATTTGAAAAGCAGTACGAAAGTGTTTAAACCGAAAATTCTAAAGTGTGGAAACTCATCATTTATTCAAGGCTTTTTAAAAAATGAAATACAGTAGATTTTGACTGGTATGCAATAAACTGTAGATGAGAATACTCCTTCGAATGTCACAACTTCTCACTAAGTTGGTATGGATTCTAATCAATCAACATTCTCGCAGTTATAAACAAAAGTTACACGAAGGAAATTAATTCGCTTAATAATATCCAATGAAGTACATAAATTCATATAACTCGTTACCTAAACTACCAATAAATAAAATTCTGCACATTACAAATCTTTCAAAATTTGAAAACATTATTCATAGTATTAAATTCTTTTGACTACATAGTATTTGTAAAAAACAAAAAATATAAAATAAATAAAAAATATATAGATAAATTAAATATTTTGTTTGATTATATAATTAGTTATCAGATGATTAAAAAAGAGAAATTCTTTCCAATAAAAGTCATTGTTGATAAAAATTATAGATTTACACAAATACAATAAAAATATTAATTTAAATGTACATACATTTTTGAACAAATAATTTTGAAAAATAAAATAGCATATTAATAAAGTTGTAAAAGAGTTCTGAAGCATATTTTTAATAATGAATAAAATTTATCAATTTTGAATAAGTATAAATATTTCTAAAATTTATAGCTTGAAGTAATCATAAATTTATTAAAGATACAAAGATAGTTTGTACCACAAATTTTTTGTATAATAAATGAAGTTTGCAGAATTACGAAAATATTGCATTCTAAACAAAATACCATATCAAGGTTTACAAAAACATGAATTAGAAAAAAATATAAAAGATTATTTGTTCAAACAACAGTTTATTAATGAATTTAATTTTGATGATGATATAATTCAGAAACCAAGGCAAAGAAAACAAGGAATACCAAATAAAAGGAAAGATTTAGATGAATTACCAAAAATAAACGAAAGTGAAGAAGATGATGTTAAAGTTGTTAGAGCACGTGGTTCATGGGGAGAAATGGTTGTTGATTATACATTTTATTGTGATAGTGTACAACATGATTTATATACTTATCTATACAAAATATCAGACTATATTATTGAAAAAATTAGAAATGGATTAAATAGACAAGAATCTTTGCGTATTCAATTAATTTTAGCTGTTCAATACGAAGAATATGATTTATCTGGTAATATTATTGATTTATATAAACATTATTTTTCATCAATTATACATAATATTACAGGATATAGTGTATCAGGACCAGCTACAGCATATATGGCTATTGAAAGATTTATTGAATCAGTTTTAACAGAAATGAAAAATAATTTAATTAGAAAATTTGAATCGTTTAATGCGAAAAATACAAAACTTAGATTTGATCGTATTTTAGGTATAGATTTACAATCAAGTAAGTATACTCCTCTCCGAGGTGGTACTTACAAACAATTACCAAGTTTTATAACTACTAAAAGGTGTTGTATTAATGTAACAAAGAAGAAAATTTTCGATGTTTTGAATATGCACTATGCATTCTAAATCCTGCTAAAGATCTTAGTGATAGACCATCAAAATATAATATATCAAGATATGAACGTCTTAATATGAAATATCCATTAAAATTAACATCAGAAAATGTATCTAAATATGAACATCTATTAATATATACAAAGTAAAAGATGATAATAGAATTGATTTTATAATAATAATAATAATAATAATAAGAAAACTTTATTGTCCAACAGTGAAACACCATTAACAGGACAAAATATGAACAACCATAGAAAATAAATAAATGCAGATTGCCATACCCTAAGTAAACACAATAAATAATCCATACAAAAGAAAGATATATATATATATATATATATATATATATATATATACATGTAAATATATAAAAACAAAAAAAAATGAACTAAACAAAAATGGTATACCATACATAATAAAATAAGAATTCAAGTCAATGAAACGGGTCATCATAAAATTGCATAAAATTCCGTGACATATGACCAATCGGTGACTTAGCTAAAACATTAGTTCTCGCCCTAGGAATCTCCAACAAGCTACTAGAACGGGTATCACGGCCCGGCACATGAAAATTAACGCACTTGAATAATGCTGCACTGTCAATTGTGTTTGTTAATAGATTGTGCATAAATCTTGCACTGTACATATTGCGTCGATTAGATAGAGACCGAAAGTCATGCCGATCCAACAAGCTTGTGTAGTCAACCCCACGGTCAGGGTAATGACTACTTACCCTAAAAGATAAATATTTTAGAAATCGTCGCTGAACACGCTCTATACACAAATCGAGATGGAGATAACATGGAAACCAAACTAATGATGCGTATTCCAACTTGCTCCGCACTAGCGCAAAGTATACAGATTTAATAGCTTGGATATTATTAAAACCGTTTATTTATTTATACTAAGTGATAAAATCGGAAAAACTGAAAAACATGTAAACATTTTGGAATATGATGAACATTGTGTTGGAATTAAAAATTTAAGTGGATTATTAAACGGTCAAATTCATAAAAGAGACAAACACATAAATATATGTTTAAAATGTCATGATAAATTTGAAAACAAACAAAAATTTGAAGAACATATTGATTTATGTATAAAAGGGAAAACTAATATTGAAATGCCTGGAATTAATAAAATTAGATCATATAAATCTTGTGGGGCTGAATTATATCATCCATATACAATTACACTTGACTTTGAATGCTTATTAAAAAAAATTAAGAAAGAAGTTGGTAAAAAATCTGAATATATTCATGAACATATTCCAAACAGTTTCTGTTTTAATACAATTGATGGAACGAAATTAATAAGAAGCGACAACATAGAGGAATTAATGAAATTATTTAATAATTCACTGATTGATTTTGGTAAAAGATATAATGAGATTAGAAGAATTAATAAAGAAATAATATGGACACCGGAAATAATGAAAAAATTTACAGAATCTAATAGCTGTTATATTTGTAATAAAAAGTTTACAAACACTTTGGATAAAGTAAGAGATCACAATCATATTACTGGAGAATTTAGAGGTGCCACTTGTAATTCATGTAATTTAAATTTAAAACTTCCAAAATTCATACCTATAGAAATTCAAAATTTAAAATATGATTCAATGATATTTCTAACTTGGATTATAAAATTATCTGAACATTATTCAGATATAAATTTCATTCCAAATTCAAAAGAAGATTATATACAATTCTCAAAAAAAGTGATTGTTGATCAATATAAACAATCTTGTGATATATCTAAATGTACAGTATGTAAAAAGAAATATTATAATGAAATAATTGAAAAATGTAAAAAGTGTAAAAGTAAAACAAAATTAATTACGAAAGGTGATATACAAAATGTTGTAATTGAATTTAGATTTATTGATACATTTAGATTTATTAATACATCACTTGATAAGGCAGTTAAAAATGTAGCACAACTGAACAATTGTTATTGCGCACATTGTAAATCAATAAAAGAAATAAATAATATAGAATATCAACCAATTACAGAAAACAATATTTTAAAAATAATTGCAAATTGTAAAATGTGTAATAACAAGCAATTGAGTTATCTAAGAAAGATAAAGCACTAATTCTTAATAAAAAATTACATACTTTACCTGAAACAATATATTCAACATTAATGGAGCAAGTATTATCAAATAAGACAACATTAGCAATAAACATTAATTTATCATCTCCATATGCTTGTAATCTTTATTATGTATTTTATAATGAGAAAACAGGATCATTTAACCCAGATCCTGACGTGTACACAACAAATCATGAAATAACAGCAAATGGGAAAACATATCCATTCTCAAATAATAAAGGATTCTTAACAAATAAAAATCATATTATTCAACAACATTATGATGATTTTCTAAATAATACTAATGGTTCATATATAACAAAATCTAAATGGGTAAATAATTTTAGAATATATTCAGCTGCTATTTATGGATTAATTCAAACACAGGGATTAATATTAAAAATTACATTAAATAAGGGATTCATTTCTAACGATATCAAAATTCTTGTTATTACACAAGTAAAAGATGTTTAATTAATGGAATAAATGAATGATCGATCTTCGATCTCGCAGCGAAGCGCTGAATTAAAAATAATTTTTTATGATCTCAATTTTAATGAAAAGTTACTAAATAGTGTTTATCATATATTAATATTCAATAATGATAATAGCAATCAAATAAAATATTCAAATTATAATAATTTATACTCTAGACTAGATGTTCAAAATTTATATTCCATATTTCACATTAATAAACAAATAAATGTTTTCAAAGAACATGTATATGTATATGGAAATGTTTGTCTTCTTAAGTTTAATATAAATAAGAAAATCTTGAATATATTAATTGGAAATGAAATAAACTATTATTAATTATTTAGTAAATTTATTTTCAAATGAGTTTTATACAATATTTAACAAAAATGGTATTGAAAATAATGGATATGCAGGTGATATAAATCACAATGTAATAATTTATAAAAATATTATCATCAATGAAAATTCAAATTATAACCCCACTGAATATTTTAATATTGATTTACCATCTGCGCCATATATTTGTGATACATCAAAACCAAATGAAATAATAGATTCTATAAAATTACAAAATTCAAATATTTTGAAAAGAATTTTGGATAGATGGCATTATTACAGTAGATCAAAATAAAAAATTGATTGAAGAATTGAAATCATACAAATATAATAAATTTAAACCAATAATAAAGGAATTAAAAAATTATAAAACAGTATTGTGCAAAAATAGAAAAGAAAAAAGAAATTAGAGAAGAACTAGAAGGATATGTAAAAGAATTAAAATACTACAGAATGAGATTGAATAATTATTTAAAATAATCATAGTAATAAAAAACAAAAATAAACAAATAAATGTTTTCAAAGAAATTTATATGTATAAAATGTTTGTCTCTTAAGTTTAATATAAATAAGAAAATCTTGAATATATTAATTGGAAATGAAATAAACTATTATAATTATTTAGTAAATTTATTTTCAAATGAGTTTTATACAATATTTAACAAAAATGGTATTGAAAATAATGGATATGCAGGTGATATAAATCACAATGTAATAATTTATAAAAAAATTATCATCAATGAAAATTCAAATTATAACCCCACTGAATATTTTAATATTGATTTACCATCTGCGCCATATATTTGTGATACATCAAAACCAAATGAAATAATAGATTCTATAAAATTACAAAATTCAAATATTTTGAAAAGAATTTTGGATGACGACATTATTACAGTAGATCAAAATAAAAAATTGATTGAAGAATTGAAATCATACAAATATAATAAATTTAAACCAATAATAAAGGAATTAAAAAATTATAAAACAGTATTAGAAAATTATTATAAAACAAATATTAAATTATCAATAGCAAAAATAGAAAAGAAAAAAGAAATTAGAGAAGAACTAGAAGGATATGTAAAAGAATTAAAATACTACAGAATGAGATTGAATAATTATTTAAAATAATCATAGTAATAAAAAACAAAACCTAAAATGATAATTATGACAAGTATTACAAGAAAAATAAATATTATATATTTTAATTTACTTACTTTTCTAATAAGTGATAAAAATTTGTTTTGAAATTTAGGATATTCTTCATTAAATATTTTTATTGTTTTAATTATTTGACTACTTATATTTTGCATTTATAGATTTCATTTTTCTAGCGTTTCTTTCAAATATTTTTATAGATCGTTCCCTAGCCTCAGTTATATTTGATGGTACTACAACTGTTTTATTTCTTAATTCAGCTAATTTTTTAGGATCATAGTTATTGTAGTTGACATTATTACAGTATTTTCTCGTTGTGCATTCATGTTTCGTGCATATTAAAATTTACCGGTGTAAAGAATTAAAAAATTTAAAACACCGAAGCAATAATCACTTTTATGGTTTCTTGCTTCGTACACTTTGTCCAATCGATTTATAATAACGGTGCGGTTCGAAATATTTTAATTCTACTTAATTACAGTCGAGATATGTAAAAGGTGCAAAAAGTATAGTGACTTAGATAATTTCTTAATAAAACTGTTAGTGATTATTTAAAGGCAAAATAACAATTTATGCATTATTACGTCTAATTTATATATGTAAAATTTGACTAATTATTGTTTTAATCGGGAAACGTGTGTAAGTAAAAATTGCTCTTTATAACTTATTTTAATATAGTTATTATTTCCCTTATTTTTTAAATATATTATATATGTAATATTATGTATGTAAATAAATCACTTTTGAAAGAAATTCTTAATTTTTATACTTACCTGCTTTGTTATATGGCTAGTGTACTACAAAGGTTTTATGACAGTGTACGAAACGCGATGTACGAAACGCGCATAAATCTTGTAGTTGACCAACTTATATTCTAATTCATTTATTTTATTATTGGCAGATTATAATTCACAATCTGTAAGAAGTAAATTCTCAAATAAATAATTAGCAGTTTTTCTAGCTATGTACTTATCAATAACTTCTTGTTTAAATCCAACTATTTTTGCTGCATCTTCTATTTTATTAATTTCATTTATAATAGGTTTTACATCTTCATTCCATTTATTTTGTTCATCTTTTGGTATATAAGATATCAAGTCCATTTATATTATAAATTTTTCATTGCATTATTAACTAAATCTTTTGCTTCTTCATCTAAGTTATTATATTTCTTAATACTATTAATATTCATCAATCCTTCTTTATTTGATTTCTTTTGCGTTTTTTTGCGGACAAATGCAGACGAATGCTGTTCATCTTCAGTTGAATGTATATTGGAAATAGAATTTGTGGATGTATCTGATGATAACTTAATTGATTGATCACAATTTTTATATTTAATTTTTGGAGCTTGTTTAATTAATATTAACGCCGAATCTAAAGTTTTTTGTGATATTTTTTTCTCTTTTACAAATTTTCTTTTGGAAATATTTTCTTTAGACAATCTATTTAAATATTCAGTAGCTAAATTTATTTTATAATAATTTTTTGCATCATTTATTGCAGTCCATTGATCTTTTGTATTTATTATATTTTTTAATGACTTTGCTATTGATTTATTTATTGATATATTTGAATTACTCGTCTTTGGTAAATGTGTATAATATCTAACACTAACATTACTCATATTTATTATAGTAATATTTTTCTATATTTATTTAATTATTAATAAATACTATTTAATACTAATTATGACTAATAGTGGTCGACCAAAGAAAAAGCTATTTAATAATAATGATAATACAAATTTTGGATTGAGATCATTAATTGAAAGAAAAATGGGTGGTGAATTATTATCACAAACAAAAAGAATAATAATTATAGGTCCATCTGGATCTGGTAAGTCTACAATTGCTCAAGAAATAATATTTGGTATGGAAAGAAAATCTATTTCAGAAATAAATTATTTTTTACCTAATGGAAACGAATTAGAAAAAGATATTCAAGTAATTAAAGAATTATGTAAAGAAGCTTTTATTTATTTTAATATATATAGATATGAAAAAGATAGCATTCCAAATGAATTAAGAACACACAGTTTTAATATATTTGATGATGCACATAAGAAAAATGGTATAACAGATTTAGCAGAAAAATTATTTACAGAAGGAAGACATAGACAGCAGCATGTAATATATATTCAACAAACTGGTACATTTATACCAGCTGGAATGAAATCAAGTTATAGTGAAATAATTATTAATAAAAGTATAATAAATGATTTGGAAAACTATATTAATATTGACCAATCACAAATAGGTAAAGAGTATAGTAAAACTGGATTTTATACAATTAATAAAAATGGTATTTGTTATCCAACGAAATTATGTGATTACAAATCATTCAGAGAATATAAAAATAGATTAAAAGCAGTTGGTAGAAATACTGAAGACAAATATAAAAATAATATTAGTAACACAAATATAATTTATAAAGCATATAAAAATGCAGGAGCAGATGGTGCTAAAAAAACAGATGTTATAAATGATAATCAAAGCTTCGCTTCTCAGTCACAGACGTATATTAACCAATTATTCAAAGTATTATAAATGAGTAATATTATTTTGAAATATTTAATTGATAAATGTAAAAATGATAATAAGATAGCATTATCAAATATTGACTTGGAAAATATTTTTAAATTAATTACAAACGAGGAAATAAACATAAGTTCAGATAAATTGTTAACATACGGTGGAATAGATAATCTAAATAAGTATAACATTTTTAATTTAGATTGGAATACTGGAACACATTGGGTTGCTATGTATGTAGATAATACTATTAAATTAGTGAATTTCTTTGATTCATTTGGTAATTCATTACCAGAAAAATTTATACTTCCAAAAAGTTATATAGTAACTCATAATAATTATACATTCCAAAATTCTAATGATGTAAATTGTGGTTGGTGGTTATTTTTATATGTATGTTACTTAACGTCAGAGATAAAATATTTATGATTTTGTTTCGAGTAATCGAGGGTCTTGTATATTTAATAATTTTTTCATTTCTTCTGTTGGATTAATATTTTCAACTTGTTTACTTTTATCAAAACACAATAATGGTATATCATCTTCACAATCTGAATCTTCTTTGTTAGTTATATTCATAAGAGTTCTTATATTTTTTTCTATTGTGTCTTTATCTGTTTGAGACAATGTTTTCTTTAAAGGAATTGAGGGCTGACCAGGAATTTCTAACGTTAATGTCTTGCCCTTTATTTTATCATCTATCACATCAACAATTTTATTTAAAATATTAGCTAAAACAGGACCACCTGCTGCTGCTAGTATAGGTAATAATAAATTAATAAAACCACCATTTATTTCACCTCCTTCAACTATTTTTGATTTGTCTTATAAAATAATTGACGAGCCTTTTTTAATGGTAATAGTCATTTATTTAAATAAAATAAAAGGTAATATTTAAAAGATAAAAAAATATTACTAATTAGAGCTATTAAGAATGTACCGAGTACAGAGTAGTGTATTTATGAACGCGCCATCTTATAGCGATAATTTAAAGTTAGAGTTACATTTTTTTTTTTCTCAACGAGCTGAGCTTGACAAAATTCATATAAAGATTGGATATTCAATAGTATACATGGAGACAGTAACCTTATTTTATAATTCAAGAAGAAAAATGTTGAAAATGTGTTTATTTGTATCATGGATCAGTCGAGTTTTTGAGGAGGTTATGGTAATGTTATTGATTGTCTATATGTATTATTTATTTTGTATTTTAGTTCAAACTGGTTTAAATAAAGAAGAAATTTAAATTTTAAAAGTATGGTCGTTTCTCTTTCAAAACCGTATGTTAAACGTGATATTTTTTTCATTATGAAAAACAAATTTTTTTATAGAGTGGACTTTTTGTATAATTCACTTACAATGGACAAGCTTTTAGAAGATTATAAACAGTTCCAATTGAATAGAAGAAAGAGTAAAATGAATGCAGCAGATCAAATTCGTGTTGAAGTTAGATATAATAATATTGCTGTTATGGCAATATTTTGGAAATCTCCACACTATACTAATGAAATAGTTTTATGGCCAACTGAAGATGATGAAAAACCAATAATTAGATTGAATGAAGGCACCGTTATTGGTGGTTATAATACGGTCAATGATAATAAAATTATTATAAATCACCGCACTAAGGGAAATTTAATGATAATATTTCAAGATACCAATTTAAGGGATAGAGCAATTACATTGTTACAACAAATCTTCAGGTAATATGTTTTGAATGTTTTAAAGTGTTTAATAATTATTTACAAATATCTACATGTAGTAGTATGTCATGATGCTTCATGTAAAATGTATTATTTGTTACAGCTTTGAGACTAGTGACTCTGGAGCCTCAGTCTAATCTGATAATGATGTATATGTAATATAATATTGTAATGCATTTTTTTTTTGAATAAAGTTTATAAAAAGTTATTTGTCTCGTGTTTAAATTTTATTCGAAAAAGATACTTGATAAGATAACATCAGAATGAGTAGTATATCACTAACAACATGTTTTACAGTGAAAAATTATTAAGCGAATTAATTTCCTTCGTGTAACTTTTGTCAACGCTTAACTGCGAGAATGTTGATTGATTAGAATCCATACCAACTTAGTGAGAAGTTGTGACATTCGAAGGAGTATTCTCATCTACAGTTTATTACATACCAGTCAAAATCTACTGTATTTAATTTTTTAAAAAGCCTTGAATAAATGATGAGTTTCCGCACTTTAGAATTTTCGGTTTAAACACTTTCGTAATGCTTTTCAAATCAAATGTCCGAAAATGACTAAATTACCATAGGACAGAATTAGAATATAATATTTTTTCTGAAAGGCAGTGCTAGATATCGAGTATCAATTCGCGCCCAACCATATTTGTAGGAGTATTTAACCTACTAATGAAAAAATGCTTGGGTAGCCTTGTTATTTCTTGACTTTACATTAATTTTGACAACATTACTCAACAAAACCCTAACAGAATTCAGAGAAACGGAAATAGGAAAGTATTAATGAAGGTTGGTAAGACGAAAATTAATGAAATTCACATGATTACTTGCGAATACAATACTGGAATTCCAAATACACGTCATAGACTTCTAAGAAATCGATTACGTAATTCAAGAGAAGTTAATGACAGAATGAATGAAAAGGCTATACCCTAAAACTAACAAGACTTCTCAAAATAACAACGATGATGGAGAAAATTAATAATAAATTAATAATTCAGTATTAGCATTGATGAAATTCAAGAGAAATCATAAGCAGTACTCATCTCATTCATAGAAAAGACATCCTGAATATTTTCCAGATCTGGAAAAAACGCTGAAACTCGTGCATAACTACTTCGAAGGTGACAGCAATCGCCAGGAATAAAAATTAAGTTTCGAGTTTTTATAGCATCAGTCTGGGAACATCTGGATTACACCTCGTAAATGCAATACCCTAATGTGCAACAAAATAATAACTACAAAAACGAAAATAAGTAGATTAGCATCGTCTCATCGCAGTGTTAAACTAGTCGAGACAAAGAAAAGTTGTCAGACTAATGCTCGGGCCAAAGAAAATTGAAGATGATACCAGAAGTTTGAATTAAGAGATACGACTAAATGATATATAAAATAATGTCACAGTTCAAGATGTGAACCAATCGGATTATGGAAGGTTCAAGTTATGAAGGATGTAATTCGGAAAGGAATATTTGGAGAAAGATAACTGAAGGGGCAAAGAACAGAAATAAGAAAGAAGAATTTAATACAAGACAAAACAGTATTTAACAAATATGCCTTAAGTATAGAGGTTCTTTTATTTACTATAAGCTGCTAAATAATATATAAAACATGAATTTTTTATAAACATTTAAAAGGAGATATAAGAAGTATTTATTATAATATACATATGTAGTTGTTATAGTTTCAAACTCTTACTTTTCGTCAGTCTGTGTACTTTTTGTTTGTTTCATTGTTTGCATTGTTTTTTTTTTTGTACAATATGAAGTATATTTTGAAATAAATTTTATTATACTTTAGTAGAAAAATATAAACATAAGTATAAAATTAGACTTTGAAGGTATTTTATAGTTAAAACAAAAAAACTATAATCTTCAGAATTCTTGCTAAGTTGTGCAACCATTTCTACATAGACATTAAAACAAATAGAAAAAAATATTTCAAATCAACATTATAGCTTTTTTAAAAGGGAATTTACGTACACATATAGTTAGAAAATCATTATCTACTAATAAACGATAATCTTAAATAAATAACAGAAATAACAAAATTTCATTAGATTGTAAAAGTTACACGTAGCCTGTTTGTATAAATTACAGGTGAGGTAGAATTAAGAGCATGCGCAGCGCAGCGTAAATTTATAAAGCGAGACAAATGTGAAAAAGAAAAAAGAGTGAACAGATAGTATCGGATTTTAGAGAGCAGGTGGTTGTATGAGTGTTTTGTTGGTGTCTAGTGCTTTGTTCGTGAAAAGAAAGGAGACAACCGGCGTCTGTTGAGGTAGGTTTACGAAAAGGGAATATCGAAAATTGCTTTAGAAAAAAATTGAAACCTTCATTGCTCGAATTAATTGAATCGATTTTATTTTATTAAATGTCAGGCGGCAACGGTTCAATTTTTAAAATCAAATTGGTAATTCTACATTAAAATGTCACGCTCACATTTTCAAAATTACACACGGTTTCGTAGCAAGAGACAATGGAATTTGTGTAATAGCTTTTAAAAATATTTGTTGTTATTTAATAAACAACTTTAAGCAATCAAAATTTATATTATGTGGCAAGTACTAGTTATTGCATTTGTTTATTGCTAACTTTTGCCATTTAAATTTATAGGAAGTAATGTGCAGAGACAGATACATACGTTGGCGTATGTTTTCTAGGTTTTTTCATGCATCTGATTAAATAGTCACCACCTAAATACTTTTTTTCATAATACCGAAGTAATAGGTTCGACTCGATCTAGAACATGCTATGACTGCCTTATCAGAATTGTATATCTTGATAACGTGAATCATTCTACAAATTTACCGATATCCCATTCACACACTGTGTTCTTTAGATTTACTTCATCCATATAAATTTGTATAGGTAACAAGTTTGTGTATGAAACAGAATTAATATATATATAAAACTACAATATTTGCTTTTCTTATGGTTATACAACAAAGTGATTGAAAAATTAATTTTTTAATCGTTAGATAAAATTACGATTATTATTAGTCTTGAACCTATGCTAAATCCATTGAATATTTGAAACACATTTTAAAACATTTCCATTTGCATTTGAATTAAACAGTAAATTGTACATAACGTAGACCCCCTACTATTGCAAATTGCGGTGATTAATATTTTCAAGGTTCTATAATTTGGACTAATTTATTATATGATGCACTCTTCAAAACAATATATGTAGCAATTGACGATAGGTAACCGTATAATAATTCTTTTCTGTTTTATTGACTTCTACGAAATCTGTGTCGCGGTCCGTCTTAATTGATTTTCTTCGCTAAGTCGAATGGTTCTAGTAAAAAAATTTCACACTTATATTAAAAGAAAAACTAATACAACCATTATTCTGTGTTGGCCAATAATCTCAATGCAAATATCTGTACACAATACGTTTTGCTGTCGATTATGATAATGCAGAATACATTTTACGTGTACACTGCAACACTTTCAAGGAAATGTACCATTACAATGAATCATATCTAATTTATCTGTTTTGATCATAGCATGCGGAATATTTTAACGGTATTTATAATGTCACAAATTGTAAAGCAAACAAGCAATATCAAGTAATACTGTATATAACACCGTTTACTTATTCTAATGTTTTACATTTTTTACAATCATTAAAATTTAACAAATATTTTCTAAAAATTTAAAGTTGGTGTAAAGTATTATTTGATATGTTAATTAAATGTTCATTACATTAAAGAATGTAATGTTCTATGGTGAGAGCAAAAATTTCTATTTATTATTATCCATATGTCCGTGGAATTCACTTTAGACATCAAATCTACTTAGTGAATTCAGTAATTGAATTAAAAAGGTTGCAGTAGATGGCCCATTCCTGTACTTCTATATTTAAAGTAACTTTGCTTAGAATAGTTTTTTTAGATTTTAAAATGTATGGATTTCATAATTATTATAGAAATTATAGAAAAGAGATATTCATTTTTCGATTTTGGTTATGTACAGGATGAATAATAATATCTATCCACAGTGGGTAACAAAAAAATTCGACTGACATTAAAGTAAGCCGCAATAAACTCGTTACTTAAATATTGATTAGACACATAAACACGAAGAAGCGTCACCAATATAGCAAGATAAACATCACCGAACTGAAGACTTTGGTGTTATTAACTACAGGCTGGGCAAATTGCTCGACGAGAAAACAAACAAAACGAAGCATTAAATTTCATGTGCGCAACGAAATTAATATCTCGGACACATTTAACCACTTTACTCTCACACGTTGGTCTGGGAAATTGGACACCAACACAACAAATGTGGCAGTCAATAATTTCTAACTTAATACTTTCTTAACATATTTTTGTTTTACAAATATTAATACATCTTAAGCACTTAGTTTTTCAACTTATTCTTTCATTTATAAATTTTTTGTTATTGCCACCATCTGTTAGATGGTGGGGGGACAATCTCGCCAACCCTCCAAAATAATATGTAAAAATATAAATATCATGACATTTCGTTCATTAGAATCCAAAATACGACATATTTATGCAACAGGAGTGTTTTTTGGTCGAGGGATTAATAAAAAAAAATGATGTCATGAAGTTTGAGTTGAAAACGGTTAAAGTGGTACAGAAATGTTCCAAATGCTTAAAATCGCTAACGAAGATAGTAATTTTTTCATAAACACAAGTTTTTGATTAGCATCAACGATTCAGACAAGGCAGAACATTGATTTGATGAGCCATCCACCATACAGCCCTAATCTAGCACCCTGTGATTTCTTTTTGTTCCCATACGTGAAGGGAACAACGGTTTTCTACGCCGGAAGAGGCATATGAGGCATTCAAAACTCATATTTTGAAGACACCGCCTTCACAGTGGCAAGAATGCTTTTCGGATTGGTTTAAATGTGTGCAAAAGTGCATTGATTTTCAAGGAGAATATTTTGAAAAGCAATAAAATTATTTTCGATAATAAAATTTTTTTTGTTTGTTATTCCCGAAATATAAACGGCTACCCTCGTTTTTATACCAACAGTATCAATGAGTGTGTATATTATAGTAATGCAAATTATATGTAAACACCAGTAAGAGTGATACTGAAGATGATTATTATAATTTTCGTTTCAGAAGAAAGAGAACTAAACTATCAGAAACAGGATGTAGTGATACTAAAGAAATTATAAATATAGAAACTTGAAAACCTCTTACTTATCCAGCGACCAATTCCCTCTCCACTAAGACTTCTCTTTATAGGATAACGTAATTGTACTTTCATTTAAAAAAGTGTGTGTTTGGCCAAGGAAACAGAGTTTTATTTCTAAAGAAAGTATCTTTTCTACACTCTTCCAACTCTACACATTTAACCAACGCTATTCTAACTTCTTTATAATCTTCATATATTAAATGTGTATAAAATTTTCAAAATAGGTGTCAAGTCACATCGTTCATTTGAACCAAATCTCCAGACAAGAATAAAAAGAAATTACTAAGAGCTAAATCTCTCAAATCAGATGCATATGGGAGCAATTCGTAACGTAGATTAAATAATTAATAAAAGAATGGATTGATATACCATATTGTTATGATCCTACGGATTTTTTTATTTGGCAAATGTAGTCGTCGATTTTAGTGTTCGATATTTCCATTATACAGCAGTAATTTGTCCAATACTGCTGTATAATGTTGTTTTGTCATGAACCGTCTTTCACAAAATAATACACAAATACTATACCACGTGTGTCGAAGAACAAAAGCAGTAGACATTATATTCCCAACTGATACATCTTCTTTGTGTTCTTCGAATCATTCGAACTATTCTACACATTATTTACATTATTATTTTGTCTTATATATCTAGTGATGGATCACTCTAAAATGTTCAATTACTCTTTTGTGCAAATAAATAATTGACCATAAATTTTAAATTGTTCGGGACCTTAAGCAATTCTGTGATAATTGTTTATAAAAAAATATTCTAATTACACAAAGAGTACCACAAAAGTTATTATGTAGAGGATTAAGGATTTAATAGAAGTCGTTTAACGTTAACTGATGAGTAGTATGTTATTGAAATTAAAAATCTAATTAATTAATGATGTTGACATTGCAAGACAATGTCAACACCATCACTCATAAGTACTTTGTTGATGAAAAAAATTGCTACATAGTTTTTTGTAATAATCTCTGTATAGTAATCTCTGTTCTTCGGAGTAAAAGAGATCTTAATTATTATTATTATTAGTTTTAGAAATATAGAAATTTTATCTTACTACTGGATGATATCTTTCATAAGCCATCATAATGATAAAACTCTTAACAAAACAATCAATCACTGCTATTGAATAAATATATATGATAAGTCATTCGTGAATAGCACATTTCATTACCATCTTAAATTGTGAAGTGCAGATGAAAGATTTCTAACTCTCATTTTGAAATATTATAAATGCAGAATTTATTCTCAAGAAACTGAAGAAAAATACCAATTTTCCAAATAAGTTTTGTATTTTAGTTATTAAAATTTAGCATTATAATGAAGAATAATTTAATTTGTTGATTTTATGCGGAAAAGACTATTGTTTATCCTGACACAATCTGTCTTTTACAAAATATTACTGAACATATTGCAACAATCACATATTTCTTTTAACATTGCCGTTAAAGAAGCATTGTTTCAAGTGAATACCATGCTTTTATGTTCTTATCTGACTTCCATTATAGCATCTTCTCTTTCTGTTGTGAGGACTAACGTTAAAGTGCTTCTAATTTTGGTAATGGCAATTAGCTATCGTTGTAAATGTCTAAAATAAAAGCGTATAAGTTCAAAAGGTTCGGCGACATAGATAAATAACATTAAGTATAACAATGTTTGAAATTTTGATGGAAATCGTAACGTTTATTATTACTCTTCATTTAATGTAATCTCAAATTGTCATTTTCAAGTATTTTTATTAGTGAACAACATTCAAAATCTATAATCAGATGATTGATTCCTAAAAAAAATGTTACTAAATATCAACCTACATCTCTAATATTTTAACATCTTATGTTTTATCAATTCAATCGCTCCACTTATCTAAAAGTAATTAGTAAATGTTCCTTGATAAATAACAATTTTAACATACAGAGAAAAAAGTAAATAATTTTGGTAATGTTTTTTTATTTATTTCTACTTAACAATATTTTGCTTTCAATTCCTGTTAAATGTATATTACAATTGTAATAATTTGGGTTGAACGAATACAATTCAAGAAATAGAAATAGAAATAATTTGTTTTTTTATTGAGTTGAGATAGAAATGTGAATTGTGTTTCATTATATTTAAAGGTTAAATCTAGTGGAAGTGTCGCAGAAGTAAATTTTGAAAAAACATCGTAATTGCGAGGGAAAAAATAAATTTTATACATTTTTATGAAGCTCCAGCTTCATCGTTGGAAAGAAGTTATAGGCAATATGAAATTTTAATTTATTGGTTGCAAAAACTAAGTATTCAACAAGAACAAACATTACAATTCATTAATATAACAATCTCATTCGATTAATATTGGGTCTGGGAAAAAGTTCGTGGCGTTTTTCCCGATAGATGGCATTGGTTGCCGATAACTAAAGAACAACAAGTCACAGCGACACCACCGAGGGCTCGTTTTTTAGATGACCTTCCGAACGTTAGTTTGAGCGTAGAAACATTGTAATCGGTGCAGTGGTTAGAAAGTTATTCGCACTTGAAAATGGAGAAGAATAATGAGAAATTTCGCTATATTCTGCAATATTATTATGATAAGGGGAAGAACGCTGCGCAGGCTTGTGATAAAATTTGTGCTGTGTACGGTGAAGGTACTTTATCGAAATCTGTTGCGCGGAAATGGTTCGCTCGCTTTCGTTCTGGAAATTTCAATGTGAAAGATGAGTCACGCTGCGGTCGTCCAATCACTGAAAAATCTGATGAAATTCTTGAAAAAGTCCAACAAGATAAGCATATCAGCAGTGTCGATATTGGCATGGAGCTAGGCATTGACCACAAAACTGTTTTGAACCATTTACACAAAGCTGGTTACAAAAAAGCTTGACGTATGGGTTCCTCATGAGTTGAGCGTGAAAAACATGATTGACCGAATTAACATCTGCGATGCGCTGCTGAAACGGAATGAAATCGAGCCGTTTCTGAAACGTTTAATAACCGGAGATGAAAAATGGATTACGTACGATAATCGGAAGCGTAAAAGATCGTGGATAAAGGATGGTGAGCCGTCACAAGCGTTCGCTAAGCCAACATTGACGCCAAAAAAAGTGATGCTGTGTGTATGGTGGGACTGGAGGGGAATCGTCCACTACGAGCTACTTCCAACTGGTCAGACGATTGATTCTCAACTCTACTGTGCACAACTAGAGAGATTACGCCAGGCGATTGAAAGAAAACGGCCTGAATTGATTAATAGGAAAGGTGTTGTCTTCCATCATGACAACGCCCGACCACACACTTCTTTGATGACCCGTCAAAAATTGAGAGAGTTTGGTTGGGAAGTTTTGATGCACCCACCTTACAGTTATAGCACCCTCTGACTATCATCTGTTTCGATCTCTGCAGAACTCTCTCAATGGAATTAAGTTGGTTTCAAAAGAAGCCTGTGAAAACTACTTGATTCAGTTTTTCGACCAGAAACCACAGAAGTTTTTCACCGATGGGATCATGGATCTACCAAAAAAATGGCGAAACATTGTCGATAATAATGGAGCATATTCGGTTTAAATGAATTCGTCCACGCGCCATGCGGGGACCAGTTGAATTTTACTGAAAAAACGCCACGAACTTTTTCCCAGACCCAATATATCACATACGCGAAATATTAAAAGCAATACTAGCATATAAGGTCCATAGTATATTGTGACTTAATGCAGTGCGACTCAACTTTATCTTGATGAACGTAAGTATATCTAAATGTCGCGTAATTACTTTTTGGAAAGGCTTTTCTTACATCTCCCGCTACACATTACTACAAAAAGTTGATCTTGTCGACCACGCTTGATATGAGTCTGTGATTTCATCAAACACACATGCACCGACTTCGTTTTTGTATTCAATTCACTTGTTAGACAGCACTTGAGTGCTACTATATTATTTGGTCACCTTACCAGATAACACACATAGAATTGAGATTGAATTATGGCAAATAAATTACACAGGCCTGCAAGAAAGTTACTTTTTAAAAATTGTTTAAACTTTAGTCACTTTTTTTGTGTATTTTTCAGCGCTGCACTCAAAAACGAAAACCGTTTTTTTCTATCACGTAGGATTTTCTCACAAAAAAAGAGATATATTTGAGGAATAATAAGCCAAATACAAAAAATTATGGAATGTATACTTTATTTTACATTTTATTAAAATCATAAGTAACTAAGCATTTTTCATAAAAACAACACAAAATTAGTAAAACTGAATGATCTCCTTGTTTAATAGTCTTTGTAGTATCGTTTTCGCTTCCCATCAAAACTTCGTTTTGCCGAAGGATTGCTGGGGATCGTCCTTATTCAACATCCAGCAGTAATACGCTATCATGTTAACATTCCACCTTCCTTGATATCGCTTTTCCCTTTCCTTTAATCTTGGTGAAATCTTTCACCTTGTTCCTCGCTGACAACACCAAATTGTTTAGAAAGTAGTCTAGGTGTGAGTGGAGAAAATATACTTTTTAGGCTCATGTTACAGCCCAAATTCTTGATGCTTTTCAACATTTCAACTACAAGGACTTTACAGTTAGAATCCTTTTCGTTCCTAAGGAATCTGGTTACAACAGACTTAAAAGATAACCATGCTGCTTTTTCGTTTCAGCCCATTTTTGTCTCAAAGCTGTCAACCTTCATAAGTTTTCGGATGTCAGATCCAACAAATACTCCTTCTCTCAACTTCGCCTCGGATAAACCAGCAAACTGCTGACAAAGATACCGAAAGCATTCTCCTTCCTTTGGTAAGGTCTTAACAAATTGCTTCATCAGACCCAATTTGATTTGAAGTGGAGGAAGCAAAACTTTTTTTGGATCTAAAAGACTCTCCCTCTCAATATTCTTTATACCGACCTCTAAGGTATAATATATTAATATTTCCCACGGCCAATCTATGCCTAATTTTAATTAAGGTTAAACACTGTGATACTTACTCGGTTAAATGCCTAGTTGTCGATAATTTCAAGTGAAATTTGTTACTAAACTGGGCATGATGGATTTTTTTTATTTTTCCATACTCAGCGTACAAAAAAAAACTATAAAAATCACTGATTATACATATTTTAAACAATTTTTTCCATCGCAGGCCTTTGTTATTGACTGTTAAAACTCCATATTTATAAAGATGATTTAAATTATGACTGAATATCGCCATCATTAATTCGCTATAAAAACCAGAAACAGTTATTTTGATTGTATTCAGCATTAACTTTCCTATTACACCGTTTAATTTTCGCCTGCTTAGAAAATTTTAGAGCTTTTCATAAGACTGAGTATGTCAGGCGTATGTTTGGTATGTTACTTAACTCTATTCTCGCATACTGATCTGTTTAAGCTTTCATTTCACCCATTTATGTCTTTGCTACACATTGCTTAGATATTTTTAATAAATAAATACTTATTTTTGCTCTTTTTCTCGTTTTTTACGCACTTATTTTTCTGTTATTATTCTCGCCTTCATTTTTTCTTAGATTTATATTATTTAAGTTATATTATTTGAAATATATTCTTCTGTAATGTACATATAAATGAATGAATAGTCGAAAACAATAGTCGAATCGTAAAACATTTATGGAAAGTTGCTAATATGGACCTACGAAATATGATTTTATAATTGAACACTCCTTTTTTGTGATAGAAGCACGTTCAACTAGGTCGGTCTTCCTCACGACTGAGTCACGGCCACGGAAGCGAGAATGTATTTAGTGTGTATAAAGGGTTCTATGGCTTTGTTTCTAACCCTTACTAGCCGCATGAGGGGAAACAGTTTTGATTTTATTCCACCTCAACACTGAAAATCCGAAACGAGAAGCTATCTAAAAACAGTACCGCCCCAAACGTAGTTGGATCCATATACATATGTATATATTTGTGTCGAAAACATTATTGTCAAGGAAGCTGAAAAGTCAGTAGCTTCTATTTTTTTAACCAAAGAACAGTACTATAAACTCAGGTAGACTAATCTATGTTTATGTTAGAAGAGTTCAATGGAGGTTTTTTTAAAAAAAAAGGCAGTTAATGTAATTATGGGTAATGAAACGTGGATACACGAGTGTCAATAATTAGTGAGCTTGGATAACAAACATACTTTTTGACAAAAAATTAGTTAATGTTTTAACGTATTCTCCTTGTAAGTTATTACATTTAATTCACAGTTATTGAAGTCTTTCCATTCCTTCTGAAAAGAAAGATTTATCAAACTTTTCGAAATATGCTTTAGTTTCGATAATAATCTCCTCATTCAACTCATATCTTGCCGATTGTGAGGGGGCCAAATCTGGCAATTCAGCTCCATCTAAAAGCAGTTCGAAATGTAGTTCATGAATTTTTAACATTGAAAGAGTCGAATGTGACCAGGTGTATTTATTGTATAAAAAGCATTTATTTCTTCTTTAAGTGGGTCCTTTCGCGTTGCGTTTCATCGTGCAGCTGATTTAAGATTATATTGTATTCATCTGTTATCGTTTTCCCTTTTTAAAGAAAATAGATAAGACTACTCCCAAAAGACAATAGCCACAATCATTCTGGCCGAGTGTACAGTACGTACCTCCTTCGAAGCAAATTATGCTAGCCTTAATCCATTGTTTCAATTGCCGTTTCATTTCGGGGGTATAATGAAGTATTCAGGTTTCATAAATCGTTATTATTCGATGTCAAAAGTCTTTTGGATTATATATTAACTTCGTTAAGTTTAGTAAATAAAGTTCTTGTTCGAGTTTGTTGTTCACAGACAATAAGTACGACAGCTATCTTGCACAAGTTTTTTTACATTCATTATGTAAAATCGAAACCACTGATGCATATAAAATGTGTAGAACCTATGCTAGTTCACATAATGAATTCGACGGTCATCCAGCATTACATAATCTACTTTTTTCGGACATCTACTGCATTGTTTATCAAACATACTGGTCACGCCACGTTTAAACTTAGATGTCCATCGTTTTATGGTTGCAATCAATGGAGATTGGACATAGACTCAAGATCAGCTTCGATTTTATCCTTCGTCGTCTTCTTTAAAAATAAAAACTTAATTATTGATAGGTATTCAAGCCTTTTCACAACAAGCCAACTTGTTCACATTCTATTTAAATAATAAGCGTTCTTACGATTAGGATAAACGCAGATTCTGACAGTTTGACAGCAATATTTTGATAGTTTGCAAAGTTCAAAAACAGGTAATATTTTTTATCACTGCTGCTTTCCTTCACCAGCTTACTAATTGCTGATCCGGCCCCGTATCACTATTATAACCCCGAGATGAAACAGACATCAGTCTACAAAATTATTTGCAGCAAAAATGCAAACGAAAAAATTATTTCCGTCTTTATCAGATACAGTGGTCCAGTTATAGTAATTCTTCTTGAAGATCCTAAAACTGTAAATGTCGATTGTCTTTTTCAGATACAGTGGTCCAGTTACTGTAATTCGTCTTGAAGGTCCTAAAACTGTAAATGTCGATTGTCTTTTTCAGATACAGTGGTCCAGTTACTGTAATTCGTCTTGAAGGTTCTAAAACTGTAAATGCCGATTGGTCTCTGAAGAATTGAGTGATGGTAGCCTAAGATTTAGTTTGCGTGAAATTTTGTTACCTAATATTTCTATATGAATTTGTTACCCAATTGGACACTCATTAATCATACGATGCATACGATCTTGTTTTCATAAATTTCCGTATGTTACCGTTAGTTAAAATGTTCATGAGAGTTTCCTTCATTAACATTCTGATGACTTACCAAAAGAAGAGATTTTGGGAAGTGGTTCCACAGAATAAACAAGTATATTCTGTCTAAAAGGGATTATATTTTAAAATAATAAAATTATTTTCTTTAAAAATCTCCCTAAAATTTTTCGTGCTTCAAAATAGTTGATATTGGACATTTTCAGGTTGTACTTCAATTCGAATTGTCAAATAGACATTACATAGTTCATTAAATTTGAGATGACTTATAACGTTTAAACACTAACAAGCACGGATTTGTATTCTTGTAACCATTCATGATCGTTAAAATCTACACCACTAACCGGTATTATGACGTCCAAATTTAACATGAAATATGTAAAACTTCACTTCAGTGAAGAAAGTATAGTCTCAAATAATTAAAAATGAATATTGCAAGTAATCACTTGCATTATTTTAAACTAAATTTTGATAATATTTACAAGCATCTACATATGTAGGTGTAGATATACACATACAATATTTCAGTTATCTTTTATCTAAATTCTTCTTAATAACATATAAAATTTCATCGCCAAATCATATAATTATATTGACTTCGATTTATACTATATTACTAAGTAAATTTGTTTGATATTTTTAAAGGATAAAGTGCCCACAGGAAATGAATAATTTACATCATCATTTTTTCGAATACATAATGCACATTAAATAAGTACCTTTGTTATAATGAAGATTTCATTTTACCCGCATTAAATGATTTTCTGCTTTCATCATCTAAAAATATAAACAATATGAAATTTGGGAAATCTTGTAACTTTTACAATGAATTAAATGTCATGAATTTATATGCTGAGACAATGAGTCTGCGAAAAAAGGCCCATACTTAAGGCAATATAGAAAAAAATGGCATGAATTAATTCCCCTATTTAATCTCTGAAAGT
The DNA here is from genome assembly GCA_031893035.1 of Dermolepida albohirtum. Classification (NCBI taxonomy): domain Eukaryota; kingdom Metazoa; phylum Arthropoda; class Insecta; order Coleoptera; family Scarabaeidae; genus Dermolepida; species Dermolepida albohirtum. The sequence continues at coordinate 168,668 of JAVIWB010004117.1, read as the reverse complement.
TGATATGTAAGGTTTTCCAATAGGGATGATATGATTTTGAAGTGATATTTCGGCCATTTGTAATATGTCATGATCTGTCATTTGTTTTTCATTGTATTCAGTAGTGTTTACAATTTCATCATAGAGAGATATACGCAAGAACAACGTTTACAAATTACTCAGTTTTATTATCAAAATAATCGTTCTCCAATTGCAACTTTTCGTGCGCTTTTGCCATTTTATGGTCGTAATAATCGTCCAAGTGTGCTCGCTATTCGTCGAATTGTTAAAAATTTTGAGGTTACATTTTCTTTACATAATTTTCAAGTGCCAATAAGACAAAGAACCGCTCGAAGTAATGCAAATATTGCTGCCGTTCAGGCAAGTGTTACTGAAGACCGTAATTTATCGATTTCAAGACGTTCTCAACAATTGCGACTGTCTCAAATTTTGAAAGAACTGAAGCCATTCGACCACCGTAAACGCCGTGAATTTGCTGATTTTGCCTTGGAACAACTTGAAAACGATAACGATTTCTTTAAGAAAATCATCTTCTTTGTATCGATTGTACTTCACATTAAATAAAAAACTTTTGAATTTTCTTAACAATAAGTGTGTTTTTTTTTAAGAAATCATATCACTCTTATTGGAAAACCTGTTATGTATAATACCTTTCCACATTAATTTTTGTATTCTGTATACGTATTTCGACAACTAAGTTGTCATCACAGTGTTCGTTTTGGCTTTCAGCTGTACGGTTAGTGTGCGGAATTTGTTTTCTTACAGGTATTTTACCGTAATTTTCCTGATGTGACACTGTTTAATTATCTGCTGACAATAACAACTTAGTTGAAATATGTATACAGAATACGAACATTAATGTGGAAAGGGTTATATGTCAAGCTTTTTAAGTTAATCAACCAAAGGTTTCATCAAAATTACCTAATTCCCCAATGTTTAGAAGCTTATTATGATTTTATATATTATAGTAAAATATAATTTGAAGATATAAATCGTGGTATTAATATGTCATTCAAAAAGTGATTTTATTTTAATAAGAATAATCTATAAAAATATATATATATATATATATATATATATATATATATATTTATGTTAAGTGTAGCATTTAGACTTAAAATTTGTAGATACATTTATATGTACGTACAGTATATTTTAGTTAACAGCATTCTTACTAGCACTTGAGGCAACTCAAATCACATTTACTGAAGATACTGCTACAAAACAATCTTATATCTAATACCCAAACAATCAGTAAACATTCTTAAATTATATTGAAATTTGCCTGCAAAAATGAAAAATTAAAACGAATTTAATAAACAAATCACTTCATGTCATTTTTACTATGAAAACAGACAATTACTTCTGTAACACTTAATGACCTCCAATTACTTTGCCTTCATTTTAATAAGACGACAAGAAGAAAACACGTCAATAAACTCAAACAACTAGGAACTAAGTTTAGAAGTACAGCCTTGCTCATATGTATTAGACACACATTAGATTTATTAGTTTAAGTGTAACAAAAGAAATAAAATAAATCGAAAACGAAAAAAATACTTTTAATTGTATTTTATTTAAAACAAATTAATGTTTTTTTACACGTATATTTCGTACCATGCTACATACAAGATTGCAACAACATTTTCTTCTTAAACAAGTCCATGCTTCAAAAATTTTTTTAAAAAATTTCTCTTAATGTACATTTAAGTCTTGATATTTTTATTTTTAAAATATCTCGTGTTCGATATGTGATAAATTAGTAACCACCATTCTAAAACTACCACTTCATTATCGTTAAACTAACGTGTTACCACGTGATTTATGGCAAGAAACACCTTACTTAAAGTAATATTCTGATATGTCTTCATCAATAATTTTAAAATGAAAGACTTCAATACTTCTAGCATGATGACAGAGCGGCCGCACTTCATGCAACGTTCACACAAATCAGGTTCTTCTCTTTAATAGTACTCTCGCCATCTTTTATTGTAGGTATGAATGTGTAGGCTTACCCATGCCCCCTACGAACATATTAAGCACCAAGTTCTCTGAAAAGCTTAATAACATAAAAGAAATAATCCGAATTTACGTTCATAAGAATAAAAGACATAATTTTCTATATACCCATTCAATGGATTCATCTAGGAATATGATCTTTGTCTAGTGATTGATTGCCCAATTTTCATATTTTTGGGTTCATTACAGTCATTTTTTCTTGTATTCTTCCGTTAAATGTGCTTTTTGCAGTGCTTTGGGATTTTGGGAAGTGGTTCCACAGAATAAACAAGTATATTCTGTCTAAAAGGGATCTACGTAACAAGCTTCTCGAAGGTACCTTCTTACTTTTTGAGTAGATGTGATTAAACTATATTGTTGTCCGAACTCGCTAGAAATTTTTTCCAATCGCATGAAAAGATTCTCTAAAAGAAATCTAAATCGTCTCTTGTAATTGCCTTTGATTTTCCCCGGCTCAATTAGAATGCATCGTTGTCTAAATAGATAGATAGTTTATTTGGGGTGGTCATAGATGTATTGCAATACTCATATCCAGTTAGACTACATTATCTAATTTAATTCTTTTAATCAGACCTAGCAGCTGCGAGAGCATTCAAAATATGCATATCTCGTTTGTAGAAATCGCCTCCCTTTTTGCTAAGTCCCCACATTCTGGATTCTATGGATCGCGTAGTTTCCTCTGATAATCTTATGTTATTCATATGTATGTTGAGCTTATAATGGTCCGTTAGTAGACATACTATCCTAACAGACTTTCTAACCCTATTCAGTAGATCTATAAATTTAGGCGACTATTCCCTAAAAAACTGTATTGCCTATCGCACCAACGTCTAAATCATTAACAGATAATTTGAATTTAATTCAATTTTCTCTTAAAAGAGTAGTTATTGACTAATAAGTTTGTATAGAGGAGCTTCATTAGACGACTGTCCGCATGTTATTAGCTTTCCTTCATATTTCATAATCATTCATATTATATACTTATTATCTGCATTAAGAATAGATGGTATGTTGAATTAGAGTTATTAAAAAAATATTGAAAAATATTTAAATGTAATTTAGATTCAAACCCTCTTTAAAAGAAATTTCAGAGTAAATTTCTATAGCGGAGCTTCTTACAGGCTAATGGTGTTTCGAAGTAGTGTTACAGTAACAGTAGGGAATAGCTCGTAGGGGATAGTATTTCAATTCATTTTTAACTACCACACTATACACAATATTATCAAAACTTGGCTTTATTTGCTTTCAAAATTTGTACGAAAAACGTTGAAAAACAATCAGATGGAACAAAAAATTAACAATAATAATACAATGAATAGCATTAAAACAACTGTTAAATAAAATCTGAGTTGTCTTTTGGGGCGCTTACTACCTGTTCAAGTTACGCCAAGAAAAGCTACTTTTAAAATTTATTCTTGCTGCTAAAAAAATGAGTACCTATATTAACTGTAAAATGACTAAGCGTCGCCTGCTGGAGGTAATGGAAAATTCATTTTGACAAATTTACATTCTGAACGTAATAAATGGGTACCTAATATCGATTCTATGCATTTTTGATTTCTTATTCGCACCAACAGAACTCTCAAATTAAGGTACTAGTAAGTTACTAGTTTTAACATTTTCAAGACCAATGCAAGCCGATATTACTAAAGAAAATCTATAAATAAATCTGTCCAAATGTTATTGCGATTCGAAGAAAGCGAAAAATACTAGAACATAATTAAGATCTATTACTTTAACAATTAACGTTCTTTGCTAATGTGTTAAAGATAATTTCGTACATCTTCATTATAAAATATAAAATGCGCTATCGTTTTGTCAGATCAGTACATACATATATACACCTTTATTAAATATGCTGGAGTTTCGGTTGGTTGAGTCTCCTAAAATATCATTTTTTTACTAGGGCACGCCGCTTCGGAACAACAATAAAAGCGAAAGCAATTGTCCAAAGTTCCACCGGTCGTTTCCGGTGGCGCTATTGTTTCACAGTCACAACTTCCCGAGTTGTTCTTTACCGGAACTACACATATCTTTTGTACTACAAACATCGCATGACCGAGTGGAATTTTAAATTAACGATTTGTAAATTACACGGTAGCCTCATAAATTATGCATTTCCTCTGTCAGCTATTAATAGCAACACTTGTTTTCTAAATATTTATTGATGCATTCATCTTGATGCTCATTATCATTATATGAAAGATATGAAATATTTGGCTAACCTGGTTTTTATACTTTTACGCGTGTGCAATTTTGAATTTAAATATAAAAATAACCAAGGATGGATACTTTTATTCGGAAATAAAAAATGTAAAAAAGAATGAAAAAAACGAATAATAAAGAAGAGAAAACATATTTTTTTCGTATCCCTAAATGAACTTAATGAGCATCATTCAAATTAATTTTTTGTTTTTAAAGCAGAGTCTGGTTTTGCATAAGAATTCCTTCATGCAAAGAAAAAAAATTCTATAGGAACCGTTTTCTACAAACACCAGTACACGTACACCCGTATTGTAATAATCAATTTTTATAATTTAACGGATATTTATTCGCTGGTATTCGTCCAGCAATATAAAGAATATCGTTAGAAAGTCTTTCCTACATGAATGTTATCCGATCTACTAAAATGAAAGTACTTCCAGACGATGCAAGTTATCAGTGCATAAACACTTTCGAGGACAGCCTATTAATTAACATATGTTCTATTATAATTTGTTAAATGAATGTGATGAAAAAGTAAACAGAATACTATCTTTTTGTTAACATAAATGTAAAAGTAACGTAATTTATTATAATATTAAAACAATTAGATTATCGTATAGTCTTTGGCAATAATTTCTAGAAACATCTATAAAATTTATTTTCAAAAACTAATTTTCAATTTTCTAGAAATATATTTTATGTAAATTCTCTAACCAATTGTATATGTAACAGTGTAACAGTTACGTTCCTAAAGTTTCTGTAAACCCCTATATAATTAAAAAAGCAAATTTTTACCAGTGATTTTAAATAAATTACACTTCGGTTAGGTTCTTTTAATGAAATAAATGTAAACTTGGAACATATATATATATATATATATATATATATATATATATATATATATATATATATATATATATATATATATATATATATATATATATATATATATACAGTCCTCAATGTATTGTCCATTATTTTGTACAATAGCCTTCCATCGTTCTGGCAGTCAATAAATACCTTCTTCACAAAACATTTTGTTATTTTAAGATTAAAGTACTGATCTAAGATTATTTCATCTTGTAATAAGGTTTTTAAAAAAATTATGAGTCAAAATTTGAAGAATATATGTATATGGTAACAATTCCTTACTAGTTCTGTTAAATTTTTAATGAAGCCAAAGAAACGTATTATCTAGTATCAAAACTATATTTTCTATTGACTGAAAGTGGCCATTATTCTTAGACTATGGCATCAAAATTTTCATAGGGTAACTGAAAAGTGGAAGAACACAACAGAGTGTTGGTTCAGTGTTTGGAGTACATGAGCGCGTAATTACAAGACATTTTTTAGAAACTGTGGGTGCTAGACGAAGACAAGGGCAAAGTCGATAAACATCAACAGCAAGAGACGACCGATACTGATCGCAATTGACGCATAGAAATCAACCCCTTTGTGCAACCCAGGATCGAAGTGAGTTTCGCTATTGCCACTGCAAAGCTACTATCAACATAAACAATAAGAAATCATTTGTATTCATTCGGCATATATTCCCGAAGACCTGTTACCAAACATAGTTAATAAAATTAAGATAAATAAGCTTATCAATTGAATAGGAGTGAACATTATTCAGTGACGAATCCAGATTTACGTTGCGGCTAGAATATAGGCAGCTTTCACTGCCCATAGATATCTGGATGATATTCTGCAACACATTGTTCTTTCGTATGCAGCAACGGTGGGACAAGAATCCATTTTTATCGATGATAATGCTGGTCCACATCGTGAATAACTGGATTAATGAAATTACTACACCAAATAAGTGGAAATACAATAGCGTGTTCAGATACTTTTTCATTCATATGCTGAAACCCAAAAATGATATTAAATCAATTTTTCTATTTTAATTTCTTATCATTTTTCTGTGAAGCATCCGTTAATTGTTTTGAGCTGAGTAATTTCCTATCTGAGGATCCATTTCTTCAACAATCCCTAACCCTAAGATTCATTTGTTAATTTCATGGATTTAACTTTTTTCCTTTAGTTTAGTTCCACTTTCAAATTATATATTTATGTTTACAGTTTCCAGTTTCCTTTCCCCTCTGTTTGGAATCTGTTGGGCGAAACAAAAATTGTTATTATTATCAACAACGTAACAACAAACCTGGTCCATTAAGTGGTACTACGTTATCTCTTGCAGCAACCATCTGGTTTATTTCAAAATATGTTCTAAACTGTGAATAAAACTGTCGGATGTACCTTACCAATGTAAAATACAAGTTCTGGTCGTAATCGAGGCTGGACAGATGGAAGTTTATCATCCAAATTAAATTTTCTTTTTTTGAATACTAAAATGGTTTACACTATAAAAATTTTCCATCTGAATAGTTATAATGTTCCTTTTTTCAAATCGATATAACAAAGAGTGCCAATAAATTTTGTCGGCAAGTGTCTTTTCGTTTTGCAAGATAATGCACTAGGGACTACAAGCGAATTTTGCACGTATTATAAATTTGATGTTAGATAATTTTTTAATAATACAGTAAAACCTGTCAATAACGGCCACCCAAAAAGCAAAATATATTGGCCGTTATATAAAGGTGTCCGTAATTGACAGGTTTTTAGTCTCACAAATAAAATACATAATTAATTTTAGGATTTGCTTTCTTTATTTTATTAATTAAAGTAAATAGTATATAAATACAAATATGTGTAAGAAAAACTAAAATTTTAATGTATTTACATATTATAGATAATATGACATCTAATAAATTATTTATATGTACATATTATTACAATATATTCATACGAAAAAACACAATTTATTAGGATTTTTTAAAGTATGTTTCAATATTTGTTTGCTTCACATTTTTTAGCTTCGATTTGAAAACTGCAGCTTCACATGTAAGTAAAATTTTAGAAACATCCATATAAATGACACCATTGTTATTGCACAATAAATAATTTTGTATGTCTCTTAATTTTGCACATACTTCACTCATACTAGATAAACTAGATTTTGGAGTTTCACATTCGTCCAGGTCACTATTATCAGAGTTATGTTCTTCATCATTATTGCACAAATCTTCAACAATTTCTGGAATACTGAAGTTAGGGCTCTCTGTAGGCACATGACGATCAATAGAAGCATATTCATCTAAATCCATCAAAAATTCGTTACGAACTGCAGGATATAGCTGGGCAAGGGGTATTTCGTCTTCTTCATCAAACAGTGTGTCCTCCTGGATAACATCAGAGAATCCGGCCTTGGAAAAACATTTTTTAACTGTAGCAGGAGATACCTTTTTCCAAGCAGCTGTAATCCATACAAGTGCATTGGCTAAACTTATGTTTTTTTCAAAAATTTCAAAATCACATTCATTGTCAATAAACGTTAGAAACTTTTTAATCAAAAAATTTCGGTAAATCAATTTGAAATTCTGAATTATTCCTTGATCCAAGGGCTGACAATACGAAGTGGTGTTTGGCGACAGGAAGACTAGTTTAACATTTTCTAATGGAACTTTAGAATGTGAAGTGGCATTATCCAAGAAAAGAAGCACTTTTCTATTTTGTTTTTCATTTTATTGTCAAATTTATGCAGCCATCTTGTCATAATTTCCGTTGTCATCCATGCCTTTTGGTTAGAAACCCATTCTAAGGGTAATTGGTCCACATGACTACCCTTAAAACAGCGAGGATTTTTACTTTTTCCAATTATTAATGGATCTTCCTTCTCACCTTCCATATTTGCACATAGTAAAACAGTCAAACGTTGTTTTGCTGCCTTCTTCCCTGCACAATTCTCACTTTTTAATGCAAATGTCTTATTTGGCATAGCGCGGTAATAAAGACCTGTTTCGTCGGCATTAAACACATCTCGAGGAGAATAAATTATTAAAATCAACGGTAACTTGGTTTTCCAGTCTTTTATATCGTCCAAATTAACCTCTGCGGAATCACCACAAATTGATTTAAAAGTTATACTATGTCGCCGACAGAAACTTTCCAACCATCCATTAGATGCTGCGAAATTTTCCATCTTTAAACTGCTTGCTGTCTCCAGTGCTTTTTGTTTAAGTAGCGGCCCAGATATTGGAATTGCTTTATTTCTGGCTTTGCAAAACCAATTGTAGACGACTTGATCCACTGCCAATCCTTCCGACTTCGGAAATTTTCGTTTTAGCTCCATGTTAACACCTTCCTCGACCATCTTTTTTAATTCACCTTTATTTTTTATAATATCGTTAATTTGTGTTTTTCCAACCCCATATTTTTCGGCCAACTTTCGCGAACTTAACGCATACTTTTCACTTTCCGCGATTATATTTATTTTGTCTTTTAGCGACAAACGTTTTCTTTTTTGCGACATACTCAATTAAGAACCTTTCGAATACGGAGACAACTTTAAACTGAATTGTTTCCTTTAGAATAATAAAGTTTAAATCGAAAAGGGTGAATTACTACCAGGTAATAGGAAACCCCGGAAAACCCCGACAATTTGTATTAGGTATTTCCGTCAATAAAGATATACATGTCATAAATAGTCCGGCCGACATTGGCAGGTAAATTTCTATGAAAATAGGCCGTAAAAGTTTGGGTTATTTGGCCGCGGCCGTTCTACAAAGGTGGCCGTAATTAACGGGTATTTGTGTATGGGAATTTCCTTATAGTCGATTCGGGAAACTTTGAAACTCAGGTGGCCGCTTTAGTCAGGTGGCCGTTAACACAGGTTTTACTGTATAACGACGTAATCTTTTTTTTAATGGAAATACAACAGAACTTTCCTGTACTTAACATATGTATAATATATTATTAGTTATGTAAAAAAGAAACATGTTGTCCTCCATGTTTTTTTAATACTTGTATATTTTACGGAACTTATCTTGTCTTCGCTTTTATATTGCGGAAACCAAAACTAAAAAAAAATTGCCTTACCGCCACTTTGAAAACCTGCTTATTTTATTGAAAACTCAAAAAGGTCATTAGTCATAAACAACTAACGGATTCTACAAAACCGTAAAATCAATGGCAATTAGAAAATACATATTTTATTCCTATTGAAGTAGAGTGAATGCCCTCGTAACAATATATTCATGTATAAATATTATAGTCATAAGCTGAACAAAGAGAAAAAGCAAGGCATTACCAGTTGAAGAAATACGTGTTGAATTGATATTAAGAAATCCTGTTATTGTTCTGCTGGCGTCTGATGGTGAGAAAGGCAAGTCTGTCACGCAGAAATGAATGATGTGATGCAATAAAGATTGTAGGGATAATTATAAGACAATAGTAAAGATTCTTACATTTTCTGTACTTAAAGGAAGCCCCTATGGAAAAAAAATTGATTACAGAAAGAACGAAATTATTTTCCATGACGGAGTATATAACAAGAGAAAAACAATATTACTTACTTACTTTTACATTCATAAAACTAGTAAAGACACTCATAAAAATTTACATACGTATGTACATATATAAAATTTGTGATGAAAGTATTCTGGTTAAAATATTTTAATTGCTTTGTTTAATATACATATGTAACAGGATTTTTTCACACAAATTAAACTATTATAAATACAAAAAAAGGAGTAAACAAGAAAATAAAAGTAAACAAAAAATTTAAATTTCTAATGTACACTACATACAGTTTGTATAATAGAAAACGGAAGCTAATATTTTTACTTAAAAAAAAGAGGTGATAGAAAATATCCATATTTGTTTCATAAGAGCCAAAATATTTTCAGTTTTGAGACTGCGAAGGCCAATCCATTTATGCAATACTATTTCAAAGCTTGTACTCACTACACAGTTTGTTTCGATGTTTTGGATCGTTGTCTTTTTGTAGTATTCCATTCTGCATTGTTATCTTTAACTTGGAAATTTTATTTGTATATAATTTAATAGTTGGTTTATTTGAACTAATAAGGAAAAAGAAACACAAAAATAAATAAAATAGTCACTTAAGCTTTTAATAATAGGGTGAGACTTAAGATAGCCCTTCTGTGCAATATAGATTCGTGATTAATATTTATTAAAGCATATCTTCTTCTCAAGCATTTGTAATTTTTCGAAGTGGTATAAAAAATAATTTCGCTGCGCTTCAAAAAATTAAACCAGACTTTTATAAATACTTAGAAGTTCTACCATTCGTTTCGTGTTTAAAGTACTGGTAAACATACACAGAGCTCCGGAACTTTACGTGTCAAAGGAAGCCCAGACATGAACCTTCTCAGAGTGTTTTACAGAGCCCTGTAAAACACACACAACGTCGGACCAATCTCTGCTGATATTTCCTTGTTCCCTTGAACATGACGAACTGCTAATTGCATTTTTTTCTTAAACGTACTAATAATAACCTTACTTTGCCGCGTTGATGTAGTGCGGTTTTCCCCACGTCCTGAAAGATCATTTGCACTTTGAGTTTGATGATAACGCCTTGGCAATCGTCTGACGAAGTCTTCTGACAGCCGCTGCTGCAATTGTCATTTTACGATCTTTACGGTGCTCATACAAAAACACTGCTTCGAAACGTTTTGCGTACGTTGCATTTACTTGAACAAAAACTGTTACCTGCGTCACATATAACAAATGACTAAAACTGAATAGGCGTATTAACTTTTTCTATGGGACATTGGTCTTCGTTTCTTATTATTAGAGTTGGAACTGCGAGCGTTACGGGATTAATAAGTAATAAATGTAAACACTTACACTTTTAGGCAACGTTTCAGTATGCAGAGTGATTATTTACATTTATTACCGCTAAACCCCCTGCATTTCTTCGAAGCACGCGCTGCTGACCAAACGCTCACAGTATCAACTCTCCTTATTGTACAGATTGTATTGTTGCTAACAATTAAAAATGTGTTTATTCAATGCACTACAATACAATTTTATTTTTAAAAATAGAAAGAAATTCGTAAGTTTTCTTTTGTTTTAATCATAAACCTTAAATAATTTTTGGAATAGCTTCGGTTTATAAATCGAGATTATTTATATTGGTTGAATTATCATGCACACTCATCAATTTGATAATACTGAATGATATGCGGCACTATCTATCGCGATAAAAGACAAAATTACGCTCTGAATCGCGTTGAAATAAAAACAACAGTTAACAGGGATATAGCAGACATAAAAGAACAGTTCTTCGGAGATTCTTTTCTTTTTTTCCCGACGGCACACAAAACGGATAATGATTTTGCCGTATCGAGAACTCTGGGGCAACCATATGTTTGTATACTGTTAGTCTTTTGACTCTTGTATCTTACAGGAATATCAATGCACCGTGTCGCTTACAAAAAACCACGGCAGATCGAGTAACAGTATGTAAATAAAGCAAATATACATATGTATATGTAGAGATGTAATATGTAAAAGTTACTAACTTGCACGTATATATTTCTTATTTCTACTTAAAAGGATTGGTGCTAATTTTAGATTTCGAAAATATAATGAGAAATGTTTTTGAATAATAAAATACGCGATTTTTTTAAATTAATTAATTCATTTTTTAATTAAATGTCTTTATTAAAGAATGTTAATATACTAATTGTGATTTTTCTACTTTCTTTCACTCAGAATTAACATGATTATAACCCGAAACTGCTAATTCTAAACGAAATTTCGTAATTTCAATGCGTTACAAATTATTTTCGTGAATATGTTTAGTATTCGTTTAATTTTGTGTAAATACTAGAGAATAACTTCTTGTTACAGTTTTTTTATTCCGCATTGACTGGTATGCCTTGTAATAAATTTGTTTCCATAAGTTAGAGAAAAGTCGTGATTAATTTCAATGAATCTATTTTTGTTCAAAAGTACTTTAAACACGTCTTGAAAACTAATATTTCTGCGTAACAGGAAGTATATTAATTTGAAGACAGAAGTAGATAAAGGTGTTATGAAACAAAAGCGTTTATTTAGAACAAAAGTGGTTTAAACAGTTTTAATTCGAACTTTCTTAAGCATTTGATTTTTAGTACTTTAATATACATGTAGCTACATTTATTTTTAACGATTATAACATTCTGACAAACTTTTCACATTCTAAAAAAAAGAAGTTTAACATCTACATAACACTCATCACATTCTTCATGTTTAAGATCTCGTTCGTCCTATATTTGTTTTAATGGTTTTCACTCTCGTTATCTCTATCCAACTTCCAGTGTACCCCAAGGGTCTAATTTTGGGCCTTTTACTTTTTAATATTTCCACTAACGACCTGCTCCACTCTTTGGACTGCAGGATTTTGGCATACGCGGATAACATGAAGACCTATGCAAAGATAACTGGTGTTGCGGATTGTGGTGTGTTGGATAACTTAAAGTTGGTCCATAGTTGGTGTAGGAAAAAACAATATTTCTCTGGATATTAAGAAATGCGTTATTACGTCATATGTTAGAATTGTCAACCTAGTATTGACGTGTTTGAGATTCCTCGGCGATCTGAAATAAGGCACTTGGAGATTCTCTTTCTTTCTAACTATATTTCTTCTGTGTGCAGCGCTACCTCCAAATCTTTGGGTTTCTTGATTCGAACAATCATTCGACTCTTAAGTCTCTTTTATATCTATGTTTGGAGTAAATTGGAGCATGGCGCGGTAGAGTAGTATCCATTTTATGCTTATCAACGGATCGCGTTGGAGGGAGTTCAGAAACGTTTTCTAACATATCTCAACTCTAACTGCGATGATTGTTATCCTGCGCGTGAACCTGACTACGACTCATTGCTTGGTCGACACAGACTAATCACTAATCTAAGGGAAGAAGCTTTTCTTTTGAGATTGATCAACTATGTCATTAATTGTTTGGGTTTTTATTTAAGGCCAATATTTTGATGACGTCTTTCGTGCTTGCTTGTGTGTTGCGTTTCTGATACTCACGGCCAGAACTAACGTATTTTTGATTGCGCCTACGGTACACATTATGCGGAATTACGGTGACTAAACCCATTTGTTTCATATCAGCATTTGCTTTTTGTTATGTTGTTATTATTTTTTTTCTTTTTTTTAGTTTAATTTTTGCGTTTTAATTTTATTTAAATTTTATTTGTTATCATATTTATATATTTTTCTTCAGCACGTATTCTAAGAGACAAACATGTATTTAATTATTTAAAATTATTATCCTGTAAATAGGTTTTCATCCACGAAAAGTGAAACCTAAATCCAAAAATGGAGAACATTCATGTAAATTTTCTTTGCATAAATAGTCACCGAACTCGTCAACCCCTATCTAGTAAACATTACCTGTGAATTTGACTTTTTGTCTTGATACACTTCACTTTTTATTCTATAAATGTAATTTTATCAAGTTCTTGGTGACCTTTCAAAAGGAGTGCCGCCGAATGCTTACGACGGCCTTAGAAACAAGTAGTGTGAGTCGAGTGCTGTAGAGAATTGTTAGAGCTTTGTGGTGAAGATTCGTCAAGTATGTTCGACCAAATTGTTACCATCATTGTTACCATCACTAGTTACCTATCCCCTTGTGGTTGCTATCTATTGCCTAATTTGAAAAAAAACCTTGTGGGAAACGATTTTCCAATAATAAATGTATTGGGATTAGAGGGGATTATATTGAAAATTAAAACTAGATTTAATTATTTTTGGGTTTTTCTTCATGCTAATACCAAGCATACATTGAATGTCCCTCGTGTCTTATTCGTGACTATCATAAACAAAAGAACTTTACGTCGATATAGAAGTTTCAAAGACTTTGGTGGAAGAAAATCCAAGTTAAATCTCAATAGAATTTACAGACAGATTAAATGTTAAATGTACTATAATATTACAGAAACTTTATGCCATAATCAAAGTTAAAAAGTGAATACACCATAAACTTGCTTAGCGAACCTATATTGACATGGATTGATTAATTGAATTTTCGTTTCATTCGACAAAAAAGAATTTTGGATCGTCTTTAAATCGATTGGTACTGAACAATGGATAATATTTGATAATTGCAAGGAAACATCTCAGTGGTTAGATAGACACTAAGCTCTAAGATGTAATAAATTGAAAATGCAATGTCCACTTCATGAACTCACATTGCAAACAATATTTTCAGAAGTTAGCGAATTAATGAGATATGCTCAATATAGAGTAAATAATCATTTTATTTTATCCACTCAGTTATTTTTGTATGTATGAACCACATGAAAAATAAATCACTTATCTTCGTAATTAAATTTAATACAATAATTGCGGGTTAGATTTTAAAAAAAATTTATTAAATTATGTCTGTATGATTTGTTTAGATTACCTTTATATTAATGTACACATTACTTACACATATTATTACACGAAAACATTCAATTCGTGTTTGTTTTATCAACCATAATGGAATCGATAAGTAGATATAGATAATTATGTGATACGTATTAACAAATGATAACCTTGCATGTAATGTACAGTAAATAAAGTAAACTAAAGTACAAAAATATCTGTGACATTTTAGCATAGCTTCGTTTGGCTAGTATGTTACTCATGAATAACTTCTTATAACTGCACTGAAAAGTTTCTTGAAAGAAACGGCAAGGTGTACACACATAATTTAATTTTACTACTAAACACAGTAGGTGTAGAAATTGTAACATTTCTTTTATTTGGAGAGTCTTTGAATGTGATCCCAAAAATTCGATAATCCTATTTTACCAAATACTTTGTTTATATGCAACACAATACGTCATTCAGTACCACCCCTTAGCAGATAAAAAATACGAACAACGTGGGAATGATTTACATATATACCACTAGTAATACTTGTAGTATAGATTATTTGTTGTTTTGAATACGTTATAAATATGACTTTTTAAATTTTTTTTATTTTGTATATTTAGTCGTAGTTTCAATATTAACGTTCATCTATTAGTTATTAATTATCATGTATTTGTTAGTCGACGTCATTTTTAAAGAATAGACATTATGCAACAAATAACAAGTGTTTTCCTACTGAATTTCTTACTAAATTATTTTTATCAAATACTACAATACTACGTGTACTACCTGACATTCCACAGAAATTCCAAAAATACATTTTTTACTTAAACAGTAATGAAACTTGGGACAGATAGAGGTAAATTATTAAATTACAGTTAATACCTACACTTAATTGAGGTCTTTGAAATCCCCAATAATGCTTCAATCTGGCGATGTGTCACATGTCGATCTTCGTTGATGATCTTGTGCACAGAGTGACTGCCGTTTTTGGCGAACCCGCTCTTGGATTATCGCTAAGATTAGTCCGTCCATACCAACAAGAAATTGTTGACTGATGTGGTGATTCATTGCCGGAAACAGAAACCAACTCGGCGAGGCATTCTTGTTGAGATAATTGTCTTCGAAAATTATAAAAAATTATTCCGCGAAAATGTTCTTGGTTTAATTCCATTTTTCAACTAACTTGTCAACTTTGACAGTTCGTTGTAGCTACAACACTACACGTATAGCACTGAAACTTTGGATTTAGGTTAACTAAAGATGGAGGTTAATTTTTAGTACTGACATTTGATTAGTGGTGCCCTCTATGTCCCATTATGCAAAACTTAAAAGCCATCCCATGTTTTTAAAATATTTTTAATTGCTTTTAATAATATTTTCAAATGTAAGAACATAGAATATGTAAATTAATCTATTTCCTGTAAAAATCATTCATTGCTAGAGCGGCTTGACAGCTCTAGCAGAGCGTCATAGCCGTCTATCGTAGTAAATAATAGGCAATAGATTGCACGTGGTTTTAACTTTGGTTTAAATCTCGTAAAATATTTATATATTTCAGTGTATTGTGGGGTAAATAACCGTTTAAATAAATTAAACGACTTGACTAATAAACGCGCGTATTTTAATGGTATACTCTTGTTATTTAATTATATATTAGATGGTCAGTAGTGAGACGTTAAATTTTAATAAAAAATAAAAAGTTGTGACATCAATCCGAAGTCAGCTATACATCTGCAGCATTTGGTATGTTTTCAATATCTTTTCACTCCGCAAGTTTGTTCTTATACAAGAAAAACGATCGCTTCACATTTAATGATGTAACATATGCATAGCTAAAATAATCTTTAAAATTATTTAGGGGATCACTTATCATTACATATCTGAATCTTTGTTTAAAATACTATTTAACTTTTCTACAACTAGATGATACATCGCCCAACATTTGCAGCAACTCCACTAAAGACAGTGATGGATTTTTTAATTTTTCTATTACCTCAAGTATTCCTTTGTAATTGTGAAGAGTTTGTAAATTTGTAAACATTTGAGCATCTGCGACTTCTTTTTTACGGATTAAATTGTAAAATGAAACTCTTTATTTATTGAAAATGTTTAGAATAATAAAACATTGCCTGTAACCATGTTCTCTCTCCAACATGTAAGAATTGACACTGTGAAATTCTTGAAATCGGTTGGAAGATTTAAGAAAAATGACTTTTGTTTGAGTAATTAAATCATTTATCTCTGGATAACAGTTTTTAATAGTTTCTGCTACTGCAAAGCATGAAGTTTGCATGTATTAAGTTACTACACTCATACTTAACATGGTTGCGGCACCATCAATTATTGTCATTAACACTTGGTCTGTCGATACCTGAAAATCAGTCAATGTATTTAACGCTTCAACTTCAAAATGCTTCGTTGGCATTTTTCCGTAATCTTTTACTAGCTAGTAACAACGACACTGTCGGTTTAAAAGGTTCTAGGATTTAATATTGTTTTCACTTTAATCGCGCAAAGCTTACATGATTTTGTAATGTTTGCTCAAGATGGTCATTTCCATTTCGGATTGTATTTTGCCTAGAATTCACGAAATTGTTTTTGGCAAGTAAAGAAAACTACTACTGTTTACTCTGCGAATTAACTAGGCACAGACACGTTCGAACTCCTGGCGACTCTGATGCGCTGTCGTGGCAGCTCCATTTATTGCAAAATGCACATGTATAAAAGCAGGTGCTATAAAGAATATACATTGTCCAACATTTTTAAAGTAACTATTTACTTTTGTTATACACTACCAACGATATGAACGCTTCGAAATGTGCTAGTATTCTGAAATTATTCCCACTTTTCACTGCGTTTCCTGCGCAACCACTTTCACCGACAAAGCTGCACTGGATAACCTGTAGTCAATTCGGAGAATAACTTTCGTTTGGTTATCAATTAAAAACTAATATAAATACATTCTTCTTATTATAAAAAGTACAGCGTTACAATGTTTTTCATCATAATCACCTTTCACTTCCAGATATTTGTCATGCTATTCAATATATTTTGAAAAACCTGTGAAAAAGTCTAACGCCAGAGACTGAGGTCACCCTAAATACCATTTTGTAATGAAACAGTGATAGTTGCTCGGAGCATCTATTTTTTAAACGAATTCATAGATGACTACAGATGGCCAACCACTTCTTTCCCCATCATGAATGTTCTTATATTATTAAATATACGACATAATTACCATCCAATGTTTTCACATTTTGCCCGCAGATACTACAGAGTTGACTATGAATGTTTACTGTTGTATACAACATGTACTTCACATTGGGCGACATTTTTTATTGGAGCATCCATTTTGAAACACTGTAATGTGTGCGCAAGCTGATACATAAACTTCTCACTAGAATAACGAGACAGAAATAGCGTTGCTATTCTCTTTACATCTCAGACTAAACGCTAATGGAGACTACTTTATGAATTGACCTCGTATTAATAGATTTAGTTCTGTTACGAAATGTGGAACATCTTATTTGTTTAGAACAAAATTTCAGATTTGTTCTATAACTCATACTTGGTAATTACGTATTCATTATTGTACTTTATAGCTACTGCGGGAAATACCAATAATCCTTGTAATGTAAATGGATTTTTTTAGTGGTAATTCGTGTGTTATAAGCACAAAAAGATTATCCAATTGTACCTTGAAATGTTCCGTGTCTTACTAAATGCTTTAACTTTCAAAAAACTTTGTTTTTCGAACTAAAATGCCAGTTCGTTATTCCGTTCCGGCAAGAAGAATATTCCATACATCAAACTGCAGAAAAGACAAATGTTAAGGCATAAGGAAAAAAGACACGAGTGAGCAATGGAATAATGCGATATGAAGAAACAGGTAGTTTACAAAGACAGTCAAGTCCAGACGAATTGCGAGTGACAACTCAAGTGAATTATGAGTGCATTAAATCATTTATAAAGCGAAGTAGACTTATAACGTCATAAATAAACGTAAAAAATTAATCGCAGTTAGGAAAAATAAATTTCTGAACATGGAGAGCAATTGACAGCTGTAGGTATTGCTGCTGCAATAGCAGCCCATACTGGTTTAATTGACAGAAAGTGGTAGAAACTGAACGGTGCCTCAAATGGAAACGGGTACTTTGGACTGAGGAGTCACAAGTTTTGATATTTGAACAAATAAGAAGACTTCGTTAGAAGATCAAACAAAAACATGAGCTAATGCATTGTACCCACCTTAAAACAAAGAAGAACTCTGCACTAGTTCGGAGATGTTTTTGTTACGGAGATACAAAACTTGATCAGAATCCAGAGGAGAGAAGAGTATTTAACGCCATCTTAGGTACCTTTATTTTGTGAAAACTTCGTTTTCATGCACAATAATTCTCAAACATACAGTATTAGTGTGTAAAAATTATTCGAATAGCGAACAGGCAAATAATCACAACACCCAGACCTTCATCCGATGAACATTAGATGAACTCGATAGAAAGGCATAGGGAATATGTCTTATATCAACAAAACACTCAACGGAGTTTTAGAAAAATTAATGGCAAAGGTGTCTCTAAGTGACCGCAGCCGTCTCGCGGGAAAGATAGTGTATTTTGACGAGCATTTAATTTATTTTAAGATTTAAGTTTTTTAAATTACTTTGATTTTTACTATGATTTCCATAAGCATATAAATAAAAATGAAATAATAAATTTTATTTTTTTATTTGCATTTTACGAATTTAACCGAGCGGTATCGTACTTTTTTATTTCGTTTCATTCTAATGAAATGATTATAGTTATTTCAGTTATTCGAGTAAATTATTTTTTGTTATTCGAGTAAAATTATTTTCTGAACTTTTCCGACGAAATAAAACAATAAACAAGTCATTAAAAAAATAAAAAAAACATCGAATTGTAGATGTAAAATAAAAACCATATATGCCGGCATGACAAGATAAAACCAAATTACGAGATATTAACCTAATAAAACACGTATATTAATAAAGGAAATTCCACACATTTGTAATCAGACATCAGATAATTGATATGTCGTAAAACCTTGAATCGGTCGTCTTTTCTTCTAAAAATAAAATAAAACCAGAAAAAAAAATTAAAATAATTTAGATTAGGACTAAGTCTAATGTACAAGTACTTATATAAATTCTGATATTTAAATAATGACTGGCTAGGTAAGTTAATATTAATAACTAACAACATATTTGCTCATCATAAGATACAATATTCCAGTCACAAATAATAAAAGATACAATGACCTTAACACTAGTAAAGAATTATCCAAATAAGTAATAGTTTACAGAGCAGAGATGATAAAAGTATTTACCAATTACCTAGCTGTTCGAAAGAATTATAATTAATATAGTGGATTCGGTACTATGAAATATTTCCCATAAAGAGGAAGTTAATAGGAGGAGTCAGTTTTAGTTCAGTTACCCGTTGTATGTGGTGCAGGCAACAGTTTTTATTGAAATGAGTGTAGAATATGAAAATCGTTTCAAAGCAGTGTTTTGCGTGAGCACCATAAAGATCCTAAGATGACAATTGCACCGGCAGCTGGCTATTATACAAGTCGGAACGCGTTATAAACAAACCCAAAGTATAGATTTTTCAAGACACGGGGAAAGCCGCACAACAAGAACACTGCAAAATAAGACTAATTTTAATTTATTTAAGAAAAAGTCGCAATTAACCAGCTAGCCAAGAACATAAATATTATTTCAATGACAATTAGAAGCAGATTATGCGAACACGTTATCGCTTTTGGTAGTACAATTATTAAACCGTTGTTGTCCAATAAACATCGACGGGGCGCGCGTCTCTGGGCACACGAAAATTTCAACAGATTGATCTAACGTTCCGTTTGCGGTTAAATTATCTATCTGGGTCTGGTCAAGGACAAAGACACCTTGTGAAGGTTCATGTCTGGGGTTGCTTAAACATGCAGGGTTTCAAAACTTTGCACGTGTTTACTGTTATTTTAAAGACAAATGGTAAATCGGTAAAAATGTGGTTTAAAGATAACAGTGTAGATTAGATCCTACAAGAAGACAACAATCCAAAACATCGAAAGAAAGTGTGTTTCTAATCTCTACACAGTCGGTGTTTTTCTTAAAAATAAATGGAGACTGGGCGTCATTAAATATTAGTGTATTACCATACAGAGTGTACTTTTAATATATCTACTTTTTTGATTAGCCTCTTTTTGTTGGTAGAAATATTAGATTGCGTTTCTTATTATACAAACTGCAAGTAGACTGATGCAAGAAAATGAGAGAATAGTAACAAACGGGCACGATAAGACTTCAGAAACTGAAAAGTTTAATAAACCGAAAGTAAAGAGTAATTTATATTAATACGAAAAAGATTGTACCAAAAGTTTAGACTAACAAAATGTCATTTGAAACTGGTAGAGGTATATCGAGAGAAAACTGCGGTATGGTAATTTTCTTCTTTTGTACTGGCAGATTCTGCCAATATAAATAACGAAACACCAATTTCTACAACGATTACACAAACAAGAAATACGCGATGAAACTCCAATATAAGATATTTTAATGATCCTAAACTAAAGGACCTTTTAGGCAGGACCAATTTGATAAGGACGTAATAATTCCAAGAATTAAATACTGGAGAAGAATGATTAATGACAGATAGTAATCATATATATTTATAAGGGAATTGGAGAAACGTAGGGGAAAGCTGCAATTTCTCCTGAAACGTTTAGCTTACGTATCATACTAGAGAACAATTCCTTGTGCATTGCAAAATTGTATACGAATGATAAAATAGTTAGTCCATATGGACTAAATGTCAGTCTCGTATAATACATTGCAAAATAGATTTATCAGCTTTGCTCTAAAACATTGTATAAATTCCAATAATTCCTCTGCAGTTCGTCTGTTTATATATTGTACATAATTAATAGTAATCTGGTACGTAGACTTCCGCGGTCGTGGTCCATACTATCTACTTCTGCTATCTTTCGCAGTTTCAGTGCGAAAGATAGCAGTGCAACAGACAGTAGCAGTAGTTGAGCCCTGAATATGTCCCATATGAGTGGGTACGAAACGTCGGCAGTTATACCAGTGACACGGTTCCAACCCGGAAGCAGATAATTAGTATATTTATATTCTTTTTGTCCTTTTAGGTCCTTTTTGTTGTTCAGAGAACAATTAGAATGTGTAAATTATTTTTCTTTTATGATTAAGTGACGTATTTCCTAGAAATTCAGCCAACATTAGGCATTTATAAATTTTAAAATTCGCTAACTTTATTTATAATTTTTATTCGTTACAGTGCCAAAATGATGGACACGGTTTGGGTTCGAGACCCCGAAGAGGGTTTCGTTCTCGGCCACATAATGGAGCTTCTGCAAGATGGCGCCGAGGTAATACCCATGAACCCCAAACATGCTAAAAGAGTGTCTCCCTTCTGCGACATATTTCAAGCCGGAGATTATAATAAAATGTACGATGATAATTGTAAGTATGTATTTTTGAACACCTTATAGATACTCTCGCTAAACATTAATTCACATCTTTAGAAAAAAGCAAGATTACAACGTCGGTAATTTCATTTCTGAAAAAAATGTTTAAAATTTAAAATCTCTATTCACATATCTGTACTATCTTTGCAAGATAAACAAACCATTTTTTGATATTCTTTACTTAATTTTATATGTAAGTATAGTAATTGCCATTCATGAACGAAGACCCATGTTTCCAGGCTATTGACTTTTATTATTTCAAAATCGACCTTTGCATTTCAAATATTTTTTTTGTAAACTGCAAAATAAATCTTGGTCTTATTTATTCTTTCGTTTTCGGAAGTCTTCTTTCCACATTTTTCAGCCTTATGTTACTTCGAGGTTGCTTTTACAATTCTTTTCTCTTTTTTGACTTTCATTTCTTGCTTTTTCATGTCATATTTTTATAGACCTTCCTTTGTCTGTCTTTTTCGTCGATTGAATTTCATATGATCTTTTTGTTATCCTATTTTACTAGCTATATTCGTGTCATGCTAATTGGCTTTCCTCTATCAAATTTGTAACTGACTCTGTGGTCAGTCTTTCTTGCTAAGTTTTATTTATTAACTTTTCCATTACCATTTTTTTCTTCTGTCAGGAATATCTCTTTCTACCTCTTCTAGAGATTTTCTTCCTATTAAATAATATTTCCATGCCCATTCTTTCTGAAACACTTTCCCTGATTTATTTGTTTTTATTTATAAACCTTAATATGCCTCTATCTTCGCCGATTTAATTTTGTATGCTCTTCTTATTATTTTCTTTTTATTAGGTATAATGGTTTCTTACTTGGATTTTGTCCATTAACGTTATAAACGGCTTTGTATTCAATCTTTCTTTGTAAGTTTAATTTTTTATCTCTTCCGTTATCATTTCGTTTATATCTATGTTATTTTGTTTATACAGCTTCTAATAATTTTCTTTTATGCTTTGTCCATGATTCTGGCGTAGTTATTTTTTTAAATATATCTATTTTAACCTCTTTGGTGATTTCTTTATTTCTCAAAAGAGTATTTTTATATTATTAAATAATATTTCCCAAGAACAGGAAGGCAAAGGCGGGGAGGGACGCCGAGAAAGACATGGATTCAGCAGATAGAAAAAATGGGAAAGCGAAAGGGAAAAACACTAAATGAAATGAAAGTACTAGCCAGTGATCGGAAAAACTGGAAGAGGTGGGTGGAAGAATGAACAAAGAGAAAATCCGACGCCTTCATGGGGCAAATGTAATAGAAGGAGAAATTATATTTCTACGCAATTCTTCTTTCTTACTTCATTTTTTCAACCGTTGCCTCTCTTTTTTGTTAATTTCTGTTCCTCTTTAATTCTTCCCCCCACTGCTTCTAGACATCGATTTTCTTTTACTTCTCTTAGCGATTTTTACTTCGTTCAATTGCATTTGTTTTGATTTACATATAAGTTGAATTTCTTTACTGCTTCTTTCTATATATTTAAATCGTTCTTTAAGGTCTCTTGATCCTTAGCTGTTACGTCCCTATCGCCAGCGCGTATATTTCAGAAATGTCCTGCATTTTTTAATAATCGATTTCGACTTGTTTTCTTTTCTTTTTAATTACTCCGTCCAATTACAGAAAAGAGAATTAAACTATGTCCTTGCCTTATTTCTGAAGTCGCAAATGTTTCTGATTGCTCTTAGCTCTTGTAGAGACTTTCGATGCCTGTAATTGTATTTGTGATTCTAATCTCTGACAAGATTTAAAATTATTTAGTCTATTTCCTCTTTTTCCTCAATGACATCCTTTTGTTATACCTCTAATGAGTTCAGTATTGAATACATAAAGAATTACTTTTTGAAATACTGCACTTCATCGTCATCCAAAATGCTT
This sequence comes from Dermolepida albohirtum, assembly GCA_031893035.1. Classification (NCBI taxonomy): domain Eukaryota; kingdom Metazoa; phylum Arthropoda; class Insecta; order Coleoptera; family Scarabaeidae; genus Dermolepida; species Dermolepida albohirtum. Next base: position 144,830 of record JAVIWB010004117.1, on the reverse strand, counting down.
AAATCAAATTAATATGATAGCTTTACACTGCAAGCATTTTATGAGTAAAATTTCTGATAAAGTTAAAAATGTTTGCAGAAAAATTTGCTTTGGCAATTCTACGATTCTGAATTGATCGATAAACGCTTTACCTCGCAGTATCGACGGGTGGTAAAAAGTAAACTAAACAATATTAAAATGAGATCTTATACACTAACAGTGATGAAAGGATCCCGGTAAACTGGATAAGTAAGAATTTTATAACCTGAAGGTTAATTAACGGTGCAGTAACCACCAGTAAGTCACTTTGATCATTAAGTACGGTTTAACTATTTGCGATTCCCTTTTTTATGTAGTATGATTCTAATATATTGAGTTCGTAGCCTTTCCTTTCTAATATGAAGTTTTAAATATTAGCAAAATTTAAAAAATTTTAATTTTAGATATAGAGAAGAAAGTTGAATTTGATGGAGCCTGTGGTTGATTGACTTGATCAGTTGATAAGGTTGATATATAACCCCTTTCCACAAAACAGTAACTATTTGTAAATTCTGTATACGCATTTCGACAACCAAGTTGTCATCATCAGCAGATAATTTCAAAGTGTCGCACCTGGTAAAACACGGCGAAAAAATTGTACGAAAAAATATAAAATCCCACTCCGTTCTTCATCGCGGACTTCCTTCCGACCAGTTGAAAACCAAGGTGTGCACATCTTGGTTTTCAACGGTGCGGATGTCTGCGTGAAGATGACAACTTGGTTGTCGAAATGCGTATACAGAATTTACAAATAGTTAATTGTGGAAAGGGGTTATATATCAACCTTATTGATCATAGAGAAGAAAGACTACAACTTCTAGAATCATATATAAATAAAAGAAAACGATAAATAATAGTAAAGCTTTATTTAATGATCAAATTGGCCTAGTTACTACATCGTTAATTAACCCAGAGGTTAAAACACCCTTACGTACCTGGTTTATGTAGCAAAGTCTGCAATTTCGAGTTGAAAAATTTATGTTTTGAAATGGGCAAAGTTTCGTTTCTGTGAAACCTGCTCCTAATGATATTTATTTTTTTATATAACTCGTTAAAGGCACCTAAATTTATTCACAAAGCTTCCAAATTTCGACAAATTTTATAAAATAAATGCTTTAACGAATCATGATCAATATTATGAATCAATTTTTGCATGTTCCTATTATTTTTTAATTTTTCAAAATGGTTAGTATCTTGTGTTAACATAAAAACAATTTTTGGTCCATTTCATATAGTTTAAATATTTATTATTTAAAAAAATGACCTAAATGACGTCTTTATCACATTAACTTCTGGTAATACCGCGCTCTGCTTATACATTTTCCCCATACCTCGTGAGTAATTTGTTCTTTTGCACCACTAATGAATTCAGTATTTGCTGCACATGCAAACTAATTAAAAAAAATTTCATGAAAATAATATTACCTTTTAATCATCTTATTTAGTGAATGCACTATAATTAACTAATGTTTTTTATTTCAGGTGAAATGATGCACTTGAATGAAGCAACATTACTGAATAATGTTAAAAAACGCTATTACAACAATAAAATCTATGTAAGTTCTCTTATATAAGAAGTGTAATTTTAACAATTCGTGTTCTAGGACTTGTTAATGTAATTATTAGTTATTACAAAATTTGAATTAATTTGTGTTAATAACTAGTTCAAATAAAATTGTATACATAAATCTACACTTAAAATATTAAGTGTAGATATTATTCCATGTTTAAAGAACGATTGTGTGTTTATAGTAAAAAGGCTAGAAACTATTCTATGGCAAAACGATTGTACTCTAAAATAATGTGTTTTAGTTGAGGTAATTGTAATAATAAATAATAAGAAGTAACTCTAATAAATTCCTAGTACAGAGAAAACCAAAAGGTTGGACTCAAAATATAAAATCAGAACCCAGTTACTCGGTTCTCATCTTCAGTTTAACATTTATGCATAATCGGTGGATAATCGTTTCTTAAGCCACATTTAACGCTTCTGCCAAATGTTTTTAAGTTTGGGTTAAGATCATCCAATAAATCCTGCAGTTTCACATCTTTCAATTTTTCGGTCTACAAGAACGTTTGTCTTGCACATCGAAATCACCACTTCTGAATTGTCGAAACCACGCCTCATATATTTTTACGGTTGCGGAATGTTCACCAAAAGTCTCTACCAGCAAACAATGATTTTCAACGGCTTTTTTCTTTTGATTAAATAAGAAAGGTAACAAAACTCGCCTAAAGAAGTATAAATCTATGACAATGCTACTTTCGCAAAATATAACGTATAAGGCTTTAAAGCTTGATATCAGTAGAATAAAATGACATATGTGTCTAATCATAACATTGTATACTTAAGCCTAGCGACATCTGTTAGAAAAACCGATAACGACTTTCCGGTACACCGAATAAAGTTGCGAGAATTCGATGTCACCAAGGTATCCTGCTTCTTATTCGTTTGTTATTGAGAAATATTTAAAAAGTTTTAGAATTTGTCACTATTCCATTTTCGCATAGATAAGCAACATACGCATACCGAATATTTTACTTTACCAAAATACGAACACTTTTGAATTCGTAATAGTAAGTGATGTTTATAGATTCCCATTTCCTGAAACACTTTTCTGTTTTATATGAAAAACTTGTTTAATAATACTTTATAATGGTACTCATATTGTACGAAACCATGTAATCAACAATTTTAGTTGCCTCAATTGTCTTGAAATTGCTAAAAAAACGTCCAACTTGCCTTGCCATGAGATTCTGAACAATCGTCATTTCAATTGAAATATTTGCAATAGCAATCAAAATTACAGTCTTAATTGCTTGTTTAATTTCAAATAGATGAAATTGTAAATTAAAAAACATCGTAAATACTGTAACTGATTTTAACTTAATACGACAGGTAACTAATATATTCAATATATTCAATATATTCAATATATTCAAAACCATTGATTTACTAAAAAAATACTTAAATTGAAAGACATGCCTTTTGGTAATATGGTACTATTTACTATACCGTAACAATAATGCCATTAGTAGTTATTTCTGGTGCATTTAAACTAACTCTATTATGTGGAAATTACTTAATTGCTTCTTTTCTGATTTAGTCATACGTAGCAAATATCCTCATCGCCGTGAATCCATACATTGAAATAGTCAATTTATATTCCCAAGAGACAATCAAACAATATCAGGGCAAATCACTAGGTCAACAACCACCACATGTGTTCGCCATTGCCGATAAGGCCTTCCGTGACATGAAAGTTCTCAAACAGTCACAATCGGTAATCGTTTCTGGTGAATCCGGAGCCGGAAAAACGGAATCGACGAAACATTTACTACGGTATCTTTGCTACACATATGGTTCATCCGCCGGACCGATAGAACAAAAAATATTGGACGCCAATCCTGTGCTAGAAGCTTTCGGCAATGCGAAAACTACTAGAAATAATAATAGTTCCAGATTTGGGAAATTCATAGAGGTACACTTTAATAAAAATTTCCAAGTCGTTGGCGGACATATTAGTCACTATCTGCTTGAAAAATCAAGGATTTGTTCAGCTTCCGGAGAAGAGAGAACCTATCACGTTTTTTATTTATTAATGGCAGGTGCTCCGGAAAGTTTACGGCAAAAATTGAAATTAACGCAACCGGATGATTTTAATGTAAGTATTTAACTATTTTTAAGTACATTTTGATGCGTAGAATGTGCTATTTTGAACAAGCTGTAACGTACTAATGTAATAAATAACTATAGCAAATAGAGTTGAAAAAAAATCACTGCCCTAATTTAATTTAGGCGTGCAGAAAATTGTCAAAAAATGGTCAAAGTAGTTTTTATAAATTTGCGTTTAATCCAGTTCAGTCTCACAATTTATTCAAAAAATTACGCACACTTTAAAAATATATTCACTTTAATTTCGATATATAAATTTCGCCCACAGTATATAAAATCTGGATGCACAAGATATTTTACATCAGCTAGTTCGGAAAAGAAACTGTCTTCCACCCAAAAAAGTGCCGCTCACACCAAACAAGGTCCTCTCAAAGATAATATTCTCGATGATGTGGGAGACTTTAACACTTTGGACATGGCTTTGGGTAGAATGGGATTATCAGACAACGAAAAATCACAAATTTACACAATGGTCGCAGCAGTATTACATTTGGGTAACATAGAATTCGAAGATGATCCCGAGGATACGAGGGGAGGATGTCGAGCTAAACAATCGAAAGAACAATCTCTAACGATTGCGTCGACATTGCTTGGAATAGATCCATCAGAATTAAAACAAGCTCTCACATCAAGAGTGATGCAAAGTAGTAGAGGTGGTGTTAAAGGCACGGTTATTATGTGAGTTTATTATATTTTTCAGTATTATATGTTCAGTATAACTTTCGTTGAATACAGGGTTCCTTTAAAAGTATATGAAGCTGTGAACGCCAGAGACGCTCTTGCCAAAGCTATATATAGTAAACTTTTCGATTATATTGTCAATAGAATCAATCAAAGTATTCCTTTTCAAGCATCTAGTTACTATATTGGTGTATTGGATATAGCAGGCTTCGGTTTGTATCAACATTATGTAGCTTAAAATTTTTTAAAACATAAAATGCCTTTTTTAGAATTCTTTACGGTTAATAGTTTTGAACAATTTTGTATTAATTATTGCAATGAGAAACTACAACAATTCTTCAATGAAACTATATTGAAATACGAACAAGAAGTTTACAAGAGGGAAGGCTTAAACGTTCAAGAGATTGAATATGTTGACAATCAAGACTGTATAGGTATGTTACAATTTGATTTAGATTTGTTTAAAGGAATATAATGAGCTTTTTGAAGATCTAATTGAAAGCAAAAATAATGGTATCTTCACCATACTGGATGAAGAGTCTAAGTTACCCAAACCCTTGTATACACATTTTACGTCCGATCTGCACGCAAAATGGCCAAGCCACTTTCGGTTAGGTTTACCCAGGTCGTCAAGACTAAAAGCTCACCGTAGTATACGAGACGACGAAGGATTTTTAATTAGACACTTTGCTGGAGGTGTTTGTTATCAAACAGTAAGACTTTTTTTTGGTATTCTTCATTTTATATGAGTAACCCGTAAATATGTTTAGAAACAATTTATTGAAAAAAATAATGATGCACTACACGCCTCGCTTGAAAGCATTATACAGGAAAGTTCAAATAAACTTATACAATCTCTTTTTTCCACCTCGAATACGTTAAAAGGAAAGCTAAATTTTATAAGTGTTGGTAATAAATTTAAAGCACAATTGGCCGAACTGATGGAAAAACTTCGACAAAATGTAAGTACTACTTCATATTTGAATTTATATTGAGCACATTATTTGAGTAAAATGAATTATGGCCTATATGTATTGTGGCAAATATTTAAATTCCTTTCACTTACCTTTAAAACATTTTTTTCAACCAGAAACATCAAAGTATCGATTCAAAGAATAGCAATATTTGTAGGGAACGAACTTTATTCGTTGTATTAAGCCTAATTCAAAAATGATCGACCAACAATTCGATGGAGCATTGAGTTTAATGCAACTGAAATGTTCAGGAATGACAGTGGTATTAGAACTTATGGAACATGGATATCCTATAAGAGCACCATTTGGTGAATTATTTGCCATGTATCAATCATATTTGCCTCCCAAAATGGTGGACTTGTCGCCAAGACTGTTCTGTGAGGTATTGAAATGTAGAAAGTATTATCAAAACTAACACTTTTCCTTATTTCTCCTTTTAAACTTTAAGGCAATTTTGGGAAGTTTGAATTTGCACGAAAAAGATTATAAATTCGGTGTAACTAGAGTATTCTTTAGACCGGGAAAGTATACAGAATTTGACAAAATTATTAAATCTGATCCGGAAAATTTAAAGGAAATGATTAAAAATTTGTCAATGTGGTTGGTTAGGTCCAGATGGTGGAAGGCTCAATTTACTGCCCTTGCAACTATTAAATGTAAGTGATTAAACAGTATGTTTTACACAAATAAATATTTACTCTAAATTTATAATTTTAGTAAAAAATAAAATATTGTACAGAGGAAAAGCGCTGATAATAATGCAAAAAACCGTTAGAGGATATTTAGTTAAAAAGAAATATAAACCCAGAATTGATGGATGTACAAAAATTAAGAGCCTTAATAACTTGGTGAAACAACTAGAAACTGTAGCAACACAATTGAAAAAGGAAAAGGAAAGTAGTATGAAAGAAGTGACCACATTAAATACAGAAATTATGAAAGCCTTAGATAGGATTAAAAAAGAGGAGAATATTTCTCCAAAAGCAATCGAGGAACTACATACACAGTTAGTAAACAAAATGAATCATGAAATGACAACATTGCAAAAAAGAGTTAAAGACCAGAAGATCGCTGAAGAACAAGAGAAAATCAGAAAAATGCAAGAAGAAATGGAGAAAGCAAGGAAACAAAGAGAAGAAGAAGAAAGACGAAAACGCGAAGAAGAAGAAGATAGAAGAAAAAAGGCCGAGATGGAAGCAAGAAGAAAGAAGGAAGAAGAAGAAAGAAAGAAACAGGTATTAATATACCATTTCTAAAGTATTAAATACATTTTCGTCTCTCAATCTAGGAAGAAGCGGAGAAAAAAGCCGCCCTAGAATTGCAAAAACAAAAAGAGAAAGAAGCAGAAGAGGAGAGAGTATTGCAACAGCAGTTGGAACAGGAAAGACAAGATCATGAATTGGCTTTGCGCTTGGCTCAAGAAAGTAACGGTCAACTTGAAGAAAGTCCACCTCTTTCACGCAAGTATGCTAATATTTTGATGGTATATATATTATATTTTAATTTCATTTCTTGAAAGAAATAGGAATTAAAGCTCGGACAGATACAATTAGATTCTTGATATGTTTTTAATGACTCTCCCAACCAGCTTTAAATATAAAACATGGAAAGACAATTCGCGTTTGTAATACTGATGTTCTTTAAACAATTTTCATGCCATATATGTGTAAATGAAATCTTAACAAAATGAATATTAAATTAATTAGTGAAAATCAAATTATCCAATTTGATTTTCACTAATTTTATTTTTTCAATATTTACTACGAGCTTTTATTTTTTCATTTTCGAAGAACGTGTAGGTTCTTAATATGGAGTTTATTGCCAAAAAATTAACGTCCAAACCAAGTTAAGTAATAGTGTTTAGATATACATATCAGGTTTACTTGCTGCGATCTAAAATAATTGAATGAAATAAAATAATTGATAGTTAAAATCTTGTGATATTTTGAACAAGTATAGTACGTAGTACGAATATAACAAATAAGCACAACAAATAAATAGAATTGGAAATATATTTAGATTTTGGCCATCAAATTAACGTCCAAACCAAGTTAAATAATAGTGTTTATAGATACATAGGTCTACTTGCAGCGACCGACAATAATTGAATGGAAGAATAAAATAATTGGTGCAGTTAAGGTCATGTGTGTAAGAGTTTAGTTAGTAATTACAGATATAATTACAATATACATTTTTATATTTAAGAGATATTTTTGAATGCAAATTTCTTAAGAAGGGCCTTTCTACCGCTCGCAGTACTCATATCTCTAAGTTTGATTTCATTTTTTTAAAAGTAATAACGATAGACAATAGCTGGTAATAATATAGTATCTCACCTAAAAATTAAAAACGCTTAATAGAGGAAGATAGTACCGTAATGAATGGAGTGAAATAGAACAATAAAGTGATGAATGGCTATTTTATTTCTTTCGTTGGATTCTTTGCTTTTATGTAAATGCATTTAACATTTGCATAGGTCTGTAAACTGTTGAGACAATTTATGTGTTGGCAAAAGATGCATTGATCCACCATAATTACCCACGAAATGTTATAATATAATTTAAGGAAAAATAATGAATTGTAAAAGCAAAATTTTCCTTTTTTCTGCTTTCAAATACAATATTTATAAATATTATACTACGCACTCACACACACTAAAAATTATAGAAAAGACATAACTAAAAGTTTTCATTTTCTATGCTATGAAGAATCATGTAGAAGTTGTATAGATACGAGGATAGTTTAACAAGTAGTGAGAATGACACATAGGTGGCGCTCTAATTGGTAAAACAAATGCACTGTAATTTAGGTTGCCTATTTATATGTTTACATTCCGATATTTAGATAAATCGGTTGATTAGTTTATTTTTGACAGCTGATTGAAAAAGAAGCAACACGTCGTTTTGTTAAAATGGAAAAAGCAGAGTATCGTGCGGTGATTAAATACTTCGTAACTAAGGGTATGAAAGCTACCGAAATAAAAGATGAGTTACGGGAAACACTAGGTGAATCTGCTCGATCATCCACCACAATAAGTAGATGGGTAAATGAATTTAAACGTGGTAGAACAAGCTGTGTTGATGAAGCGCGCTCTGGAGCACCCAAAATCGTGACTTCTAAGAAAATGATTATAAAAATCCATAATATTATTACGCAAGATCGACGACTCAAAGTGAGAGAGATATCAGACATGGTAAACATTTCAACAGAACGCGTACATCACATTTTAACGAAAGAATTGGGCCTTTCCAAGCTTTCGGCAAGATGGATGCCGCGATTGCTTACGACTGATCAAAAGTTCACTCGTTTGCGCATTTCCAATGTGTTTGTTGATTTGTTACTTGCGATGAAACTTGGATACACTACAGTACACCTGAAACTAAACAACAGTCGAAACAATGGTTAGAACGTGGTTCTGCACCTCCAAAGAAAGCGAAAACCACTTTATCGGCAAACGAGGTGATGGCATCAATTTTTTGGGATTCAAAGGGCATTTTGCTCATTGATTACCTTCAGAAAGGTGCCACAATAAACGGACAATATTATGCAGAACTTTTACAAAAATTAAATGTTGAAATTCGTGCTAAACGGTCAGGAATGGCAAAGAAAAAGATTCTGTTTCACCAAGACAGCGCTCCTTCGCATACCAGCACAGTTGCGATGTCCAAAATCCACGAGTTGCATTTCCAATTAATACCGCATGCGCCTTATTCGCCGGATCTAGCCCCTTCCGACTTCCACCTTTTTCCAAAATTGAAAACGGCACTAGGTGGAAAGAAATTTTCGTCTAACGACGAGCTTATCATCTTCGTTAATGAATATTTTGCAAGCCTTCCGGGATCGCATTTTAAAGATGGCATAAGGGCATTGGAGCACCGTTGGAATAAATGTATTGCTCTTTTAGGAGAATATATTGAAAAATAAAAATTATTTTGTATTTAAAAAATTCGTTTTTCTTCGCCATTCTCACTACTCAACTACCCTCGTACTCAACGATTATCAAGATAATATGTGAATACAAGAATGTGTTCTAGAATTTGAATATAGTAGATTTTAAACTTTAGGAGTATGAGCTATACTGGTCATTCTTGTGATACGTATTAGCTAATATCTCAGGAAATATTGGAAAGAGCTACAATGAGTTGCACGTGTAGGTTTTATAGCAAAAAAAAAAGTAATTTAATGTCGTCGATTTACACAAAAAATAATTCTAAGGAAATGTGAAAGAATTATTAAGCTATTTATAAACTCAGTTATTACTAATGTTGACTATTACGCATTACAAGTATGGCCCCGAACATATTTCTACAGAGAGCAGTGTACTGCACGTGTGGGTTTTATAACAAGGAAAAAGTAATTTAACGTCATTTTACAGCAAAAAAAATAACAAAGAAATGTGAAAGAACTATTAAACTGTTCAATTGTTACTAATATTGTCTATTATGCATTACAAGAATAACCCCGAACACTGGTGCTGTAAGTGCAGCATCAGTAACCTCTGTAGAAATAAGTTCTAATGTAGTTTGGCTTGTATCGATACTACATTACATCAAGGATCGCTTGTACAACAAATAATATTTTGCATATATACAATTGAATAATTTATAAAAGTAAACTCCTGTAATGACAATTTAGTAAAAAAATGTGTAACTTTAATTTTTTAAAAAGGTTTAAACAAAAAATAATAATTCCTTTTGAGTACAAATTTCGGAATATCTAATTTGGTACGTAGACTTCCGCGGTCGTGGTCCATGCTATCTGCTTCTGCTTTGTACCCATTTGTATGGGATATCTTCAGGGCTGAACTACTGCACTGAAACTGGTGTAAGTCGATGGGGGACGGGTTTATATATGGATAATGGGTCATGGGTCAATGAAGCGTTACGGTTGCGGTTGGGTAGCTTGGAGATACAGGATTTCCTAGCGTTGTGTAGGGGGTAGCCATCATCATTAATATTTACATTATAAAGTAATTGAGCACTTATGAAAAACCAATAAATTATAGTTAGCTGCTATCAAAGCAGTAATTAGCTTGTAGCTAGTAGTAGCTAATTACTACTAAAAATATACATCTATTTTCTTTTTAATTAAAACTTATTTATAATTTAATTTGTATGTTAATATTTTTAGCAAATACTTTATTTGTAAATCATTTTACAAAAATTTGTTTTTCAATCGCAGCCCCATCTGTATACATAAAAGAAAGAAAAGCTCCTCTTAATATGTTATTAGATAAATACAATGTATCACGATATGAAATAATTACACATAACGCCAACTTCTTTTAGCAGACGCCATATATCTTCATATGAACTATGTATATGTTATTTATATTCGTATTTTGTAATTTCGCACCCATAATATTGTGTTGTTCAATGTTGTGCTTCTTTTTATTTCATGACACAGCAGTGGAGTCGATGGTATACGTCAATCCCAGAAACTTATCAGGTATTTTAAGTATCAAAAAGGTTGAGTTGCTAACACAAACTAGTAATCATATACTAATCCGTTATTTATGTATACGTAGAAACTAAAAATGTATTAACAAATTGATAAAATTTAATGTGTATATGCATTATGAATAGAAATTTAAGGAGTTATACAGTAGTCGCGTAATACTACGTGGCGAGGAAAAATAATTTAAATTAAATTCTAGATTAATATAAGTAAATATTAATATACATTGCATATTGTTGCTTAGAAGTTCCGCAGTATAACGCGACTGCTATATCTAACAGCAGTCATAGATTAGTTTCGGAAGTGGTTAGTTTTTGCAACGCTATTTTCATGAAATTGGTTTATATTTTAATAATTATTATAAATAATGGCTGTATCAGACATACATATTTACATAAATTTTGTTTAGATTTTGTAGAAACTTATTTTCGAAACTGCGAAGGTGTTCGATGTACTTATATCATATTTGAATGGTAGAAAACGTATTTATAAATAAAATATTCAATATATTATGGCGCTACCCGAATTTTATTCTATTCCAAGTAACCGAACCCTTATATCTTTCGCTCATAAATAATATCATTTCAGAGATGCCCCTTCGTTTATACTCGATGAATTTTATAAACAATTTAAAATTAATTTCATGGAAAATGTTGCTTTCACTGATGTTATTTAAGGTTGATGTTTCTCTTGAATGCTGCTAGTAATTTTAGTTAGTGTTGACATTGCTACATTTCGTGTAGAGTAGTTTTTCAGAATAAGGTGAATGAGCTTAATTCTTGTTTTCACGTCGCCATACCCAGGATTTCTATCATTGGTATCAAGCATGTATAGATCGCTTTGACATTTGTATTTTCTATCCTTTTTTCCTGGTAATAATACTAAACATTCTGTCATAGAACTGAAGCTGTTAAAAATCAACATGCAGCCCTCAACAAAGGCAAATATGATCTATCGAAGTGGAAATATTCCGATTTGAGAGATACAATAAATACTTCTTGTGATATTGACCTTCTGGAGGTAAGAAAAAGCTTATAATGAAATAACCATAATTATATTCCAATAATGTCCTAATATATACCGAAATAAGAAATCTAAATATAGTCTATAAAAGTAATTTATACCGATACTTCGATTCCAGGCTTGCCGTCACGAATTCCACCGTAGACTGAAAGTCTACCATGCATGGAAAGCCAAGAACCGTAAACGCACCACAATGGATGAAAATGAGAGGGCACCTCGTTCGATAATGGATGCTGCTGTGAGAGCGCCTAAAATCCAACAAAAACAGATTTTAAAGGACGAAAACTCACAACGTTTCTTTCGCATACCATTTGTCAGACCCCAAACTATTACCGGAAATAACGAACTGACTAAGAGAGGTTGGTGGTTCGCTCATTTCGATGGGCAGTACGTCGCTCGTCAGATGGAATTACATCCAGACAAGCAGGCAATACTATTAGTTGCAGGTAACATATTTTTTAATTTGGTTTGTTACCGATCTTTCTCAATTACTTCATTTGTTTTAGGCAAAGATGATATGCAAATGTGTGAGTTGTCACTGGATGAAACAGGACTGACAAGAAAGCGTGGAGCGGAAATTCTAGAAAAAGAGTTCAATAAAGAATGGGACACGCATGGTGGTCCTCCATACGTCAGACCAGCCGATCGCAAGCAGTAATTTTGAAATAAAAATCTTTTTAGTGTTGCCTTTAATAATATTTAGTTTTATTTACAATTTATAAGTGTTGCAATTTTGGGGATTTTAAAATGCGAAGTATTAAGTAAAAGTAATGACGTCAAATTGGTTTCTTATAAATATTGTTATATTTGATTTATATACAAATATAATTTTACAGAAACCTATCTTTTGTTTGTATAATCCTTCTACTAATTAAAATTCCGACCTTATATCATTACTCCCATTTCTCGGCTTGTAAATAATTCAACTATAATGGAAGAAATGCAAACCCATTCATTCATTACTATGAAAAGAAATAGAGATTAAGTGAATAATATGAAGTTTTAAAATACTAGAAAGAATATTTTAATATCACAAACAGTAGAAAACATGAGTAATAATCTATTTGAATTTGTAATCAAACATAAATAAAATTTGTTGGATAATGGAAAATGTATAAGGATCATGTAGATTTAATGTAATTGCATTTTTATAAAACTTTTCGTTCTCTTTTGAACATACTAAACATAAAAATAACATTAAGTAATTTTTCACTTTAAAGATAATAACTATGAAAACTAAATTATTTATTTAAACTCCACAAATATTTATACATAATCCATTTCTACACAATTATATATATTATACAATATAACATTATTTCACACTTTTCACTTTTTTCTTCTCTCTATATAGACAATTGTGTTGTACTAAAATATAAAAAAAATATATTTATTTAATTAAATAAATGATAAAAAAATCTTAATTTTATAAGTGAAAACAAGTTCGTTTATATTATTTCTAAGTTAATTATATTAATAATAATTAAAGATTATACATTGTAAATTGCCCTGAAATTTTGAAAATCTATTTTTATATGCACCGTTATTGATGCAAATATCTGATTTTGAGTTTTCCTCATTTAAATAATTACAATACTAATATTCCATTAAATTTTCTTAATTAATTAATTACACTTACTGTGTGGATCGAACCGTATAACTTCTAATTTATCTGCTAACCGTTCTCTAATTTTATTAAATGTATGACCACTGACTACACTTTCCATTTGAACCATTATGTGCCTAATAAAAATCATTTATCTGTTATTTGGGCTCTATTTATAAATATATATTTACCTAGATTTTACTTTTTTTAGTAATATATTTGTTAAAAACATTTTACAATTTATGGTAGATGGATGAATCTATTAAAGTTTTAGCTGACTTAACCTATATATAAAGATAATATAAACATCTTCAAATTAGTGAAACTTAATAGTAAATTATTGGGTGTGCTTAGCGCCACGTACAATTCCCGAGAGAACTAATAAAATAGACATGACCTACCACAATAAACATTTTAAATTTCCGTATAAAAATTTACTTAATTTTTCTTCCTTTTATTAAAGTACAAAAATAAAATATCTAAGTCTAGCTAGATCGAACATTGCATTTTATTTTTATACCTATAAGAAGAATAAAAATTAATGTTATAAAGAATATAGAGTAATGAATAAAGAACTTCCTTTTTCACTCATGTACATGTGGGTAATAAATTAAAAAACAGCTTTTTGTATTATTTTATTTAAAATTATACAGTAAACTTATTAATTAAATAAATAAAGATTATGTGATAGTACAATATAATTCATATACGAGTACTGTATGTAGTAGATAAAATACTACTGAGTTTAAGTAAATGAAATATACTGCATGACCTACATAAGATAACCAGCAAGGGTTCACCAAAAATGTAGTCGTTTCAAGAAATGCTCGTTTTATATGGCTGAAATTTAAAATTTTAATATTAAATGACACTCAGTAAAATGCAGTTGTTTACTCACGTGATCATCTGTGTATATATATATATATATATATATATATATATATATATATATATATATATATATATATATCATAAAGTAACACTAAAGTGTAACAAATGATATACAAACTGTGAATTTATTAGGATCCGTATAAAATGATTACTACTCCCAGAAATAATCCTTACCTGTCAATTTGATATTTTTCTTCTTAATATGGGAGGAAGGACTTTTTTGTACTAGTTTCCATTACATTATCTGAATCAATTGAATCAATATCTGCTTCTGTGACACATTTCGATCTTGATGGTGTGTTCTGCATGTCATCTAATATACAATTGGTGACTGGCTTTATATTTTCTTTACTAGTGGCAGCAAAGTGAACTGATTTTAAATTATACAAAGCAATATTTATTACAATTGCGATTATAAATGGGTCACTTAAATATCTTACAAAAGGTTGCTCACCTGGCAAATAAAGTGTTGCTATAGCATTTGGTGTTAATATATTGTTTCATGTTAAACACAGTGCCTCAAAATGCTTTCTGCAAATAGTAAATGTATGATTCAGTATTGAAATTAGAACAATGTCGCTTTTGGAAATTCATGTACAGACAATTTCTTGATTACAATTTACAACATAATCATTTACCTGGTACGTTAAATTCTAAAAATATTAAAATTTATATATTATTCCATGTACATAATTATTATTACATTGAATAAAATAAAAAAGAGTAATAAAAGTTGTTACGTAGAAACAAGTTCGAAAGATGAAGTTCACATATTCAACCTCTCAAACATGTATATAACCAAATGTAACTAAACAGGCGGTTTTCATTAAGATAGCTAATTCACCGGCAACAGTTTCTGTACACTGTGCCATCTTTTATCCCCGTATAGACTAAAACACTATCCTACTACTTTCTATTTAATAGTATACACCTAGATCTCCACAGTTCTAAGTAACAAATCAAATGAAGTTAGCAAAATTTGCAGTAAACTTAAAAGAAGAAAAATTATTGTGTATTTCAATTACCTATTCATATTTTCTCCTGAAATTTTAATAATACAATATTTACAAACTATTTGAATTTGAGTTAAAAAGGTATTATATTTCTGCATAATAATGTTTCGTTTATTACTGTTGACATACAAGAATAACCTTGAGTTTAATCGTCTCTCGTTTTTATGGCAATGAGAATAAATATATTATTAAAGATTTCACAGTTGCAAATTATATTTGGACACGTTCTGTATTGTAAATTACTATATTAATTATTTTAATTAAAAACATTTAATGCATATTTCTAAAACGCTCATAAATGTGGTGCTCTTTAATTTATAATTAAAATTATGTTAATGAAAACTAAAAAGCTAATGAATATTTATAGTATGTTATGGCAATCGTCTGAAATACAAAATACGTAAACCTAAAGAAGAATCAAAATCATATAATATCAATAATAGGTTTAATAACTAAATACAAACTATCCTCATGAATATTTTTTTTGCTTATCGGTTGTCACATACATGAAGTAGGAAAATGTCAAATTCAGTGTTACCTGTTAACCTCTAACTATGAATACTGGTGCTAAGTACATTTTATTAGAAAAACTTATTTATTAATTTCATTATTATGAATTAGGTAGTTATAATATTTTTAATTTATTCAATTTTCTTAAACAATTAATTAATTAAATGAGTAATTACGAAAATATGAACGGAAATTGGTATTATAATGGAAGTTATTTATCATCATACACTACAGATCAGCCTCCCCCTGATTATGAATGGACTCGATGCCAAATTCCCCCATATCCAAATTTTTCAGTACCACCACCCAACTATAGTGAATCTGTTAATAGATATTCATACCCGCCACCTCAAAATAATGTTGATTTTAATTATACTTATTCAAATTATAACAGTAACGATGCTAGTCTATATTCCTATTACAATGTACCACAAACCATTCCAAGTTATACTGCTTATCCAACTAGTAGTACTTACGATTACACTCAAGAGTTGGAATTTTACAAAACACAGCAGAATCAAGAAAAACCAACACATAGTTCTGTTCAGAGCAACTGCAGTGATGAACATAATCTTAAGCAATCGAGAAGTTTGGAACCTAGAAGAAGTTCTTCTAAAAGGTAAAAATACAATAATTATCCGTTATAATTTTTAAAAATATATTTAAAAGGTCAAGATCACGTTCTCCTTACGATAAACATAAAAATACCAAACATAAATCAAAAAGATCAAGAAGTAGAAGTAGATATAGAAGTCCTCATGAAAGATCAGGTTCATCAAGAAGTTTAAGTCGAACATCATCAAAATCTTCATTGCTGAAGAACAATTCAACTACAAGTGAACGTGAAATGTTACTTTCAAAATGGCGTAGCAACTATTGTGCTACCAGAGAAGAGGTTAACAAAAAAATAGAAGAATTGAATTCTGATACTGATGAAGACATATTAGAGAAAGAAAAAAAAATTTGGACTAGAACAACTCCAGCCGATTTATTTTATCAAAGAGATGAAACGAATCCCAAAATAATTAGAGGAACAGAGAGATTATTGAAAATATGTGACACATTTAAAGATAAATTAGTGTTGAGAACAAAAACAGTTAATGCTACAAAACCAATTTATGTACCACCTCCTCGCAAAAATAGAGCTCGAATTTGTAAACATAAAAGTAAATAGTTAATAGTAACTCTATATAACACTTGAAATATGAATTCTTTTAGGTGAACAGTCTAGTAGTGATAGCTCTGAAGAGGAATTAACTGATGAAGAAGATTGCACTATGGAAGAGCTAACCCGTAAGCAACAACACCCAGATCGTTTGCATCCAGAAATGTGGTAATGTATCTTTCTTATATTTATTTTAAATAATGGATAATCAAAAGTACATAAAACAAATATTGTAATGTACATATACCATAACTAAATAGGCAATTAGTTTTTTTACTTTTAATCCTTTTCTCACAAAAACATTCAAATTCATACTATATGTTTGTTGAACTTATAATTGAAGTAATATATTTTATATTGGCAGTGGTCTTGGTTGATATATTCACCAATGTTAGTTAACCCTTTGCACTCCGTTGTCGCCGTATTTGCGACATTAAAATGCTAACAATAAATCCACTGTCGCGACTACGGCGGCACGGTTGTTTTACTGACTCAGCGCCCTTAACCTTAGGTAAGCAAAATCGTCTGTGTTTATCTTATAGTGTTTATGATATGTTTACTATGTTTACATTATACTTGTAACTAATATAGTGCTGGAGTTATTGGTATCCTCCATGAGTTACTAGGCTATAGTGCAAAGGGTTAAAATGAAACAAAAACAACAAACCTGAAGATTAAAAAGAGTGTACAAAAAGTCGCAACATGAGCGCAGGCAAAATCAATTCCTGCTAACCTTGTAGTTAGTTCCTTTGGGGATGTGAAGACAGATTATTATTATTAATTTTTTTAAATACTTTTCGATCGTTTTCTTACATTTAACCTACTACTGACGTGGTTTAATAGATTTTCCTCCAAATTTCCTCTAAGTTACTGGTTTATCATGCTGAGATCTGGAATTCAAAGCCGAGATCACATCTGGTTTTACCTACTTTTCTTTCTCATTTTAGTTGAAAATCGACAGCCTAAAATTTAAAGTCGCTCCATAAGCGCAGGCGTAATAATAACACATACTTTGCCAATGCCTCCTACAATTAGCGTTAAGGTGTTGTGGGATGTTAAAATATAGTTTTTTATTATTATTATTACTTTCGTAAACTTTATATTACAATCAGCGATATATACATATAATATTATTAATGTTAACATATTTTTAAGGTACAATGATATTGGAGAAATGAATGATGGTCCGTTGTGCAGATGTTCTAAAAAATCTCGTAAATCTGGTATAAGACATGGAATATATCCAGGCGAAAAATTCTTAAAACTCTGTGATTCCGATACCAACAATGGTGACAAATTATATCACTATCGTATAACTATATCTCCACCAACGAACTTCCTTATAAAAACGCCTACCATAATACAACACGACGAACACGAATTTATTTTTGAAGGGTTTTCGATGTTTTCCCACTTTCCCTTGGTCGAATTACCGACCTGCAAAGTGATAAGATTTAACATTGAATACACGATACTCTACATTGAAGAAAAAATACCGGATAATTTTACGGTTCGAGAATTAGATCTATACCGTGTGTACAAAACATAACGTGTGTTCAGAATGTCCTTACGTCCCGGGCAACTATGGACGGCAAAACGCATGTCTGTATTTAAATCTATTCAATGTAACCTTAAATAAAACGTCATTCAAAGTGACAGAAAATTATACTAAATATACAAGGTAAATATGTTTATATTAAATTTATCATAGCAGATGTTTATTTAAACATAAATTGATACGACGTTTTGTATTTTCGAAGATCTGAATCAGCATATCTTCATTAATTGGCTGACATCTACTCGTAATGTTCTGTAATTCGTTTATGTTGGCAACTGGAGTTTTTAAATTTGGATTTTTTAAATAAGGAGACGCAAAATAATCTAAAGATATTAAATCGCACGATGTTGCAGAGAAAATCGGTTGCTACTAGTAAATCTTACCAAAAAAATGTTCACAGGTATTCCAGGCTTGTACAATATTAGGTGTAGTAGAATCTTGTTGGAAGCAGCCAGTTTGGAATTTGTCATCTTGAAGTTGGTTTTTAAATTGTTAATGCATATTGTGATAGGTTTCTTCCATAATATTTCCTTCAAAAATATTGAATTAATGATTCTTCTGGACAGTTACCGATACTCCAATTTTTAAAAGATCTAAGACAATTTTGCGAAAGCAGTGAGGATTCTTAGTGCTCCATAAGCCCATGTTTTCAGAATTGACATATACATTTAGTTCAAACCATCAGTAAAAAATGTTTTATTTAAAACTTCTTCATTAGTAATATTGTTATTATGCCAATGGCAATATGGCAATATAACCGGAGAAAGCAGTTTATGGGACATTTGCAAGTTGTAAAGAGTAGTCGAAGATCTTTTTTAAGAACAGTATGCGTCGATCTTAGGCTTAAATTTAATTGCCGAGATAGCTGTCGTACGGACATAGTCGGAATTTCGTGGACTTTATTTCTTACTAGTTCAAAGATCTTTCCTTTGATGAGGTTTTCTGTTCTTAGTAAAGCTACTATTCTTAAAACTTCAGCGGAAAAGTTGCTATTAACAATCATGAAACTTGGAAATCTTTACATAATTCTTCTCTACAATCATTCACAGAATAATACCAATTTTTGTTGACCATTGTGAAAATAACACTTTGATATATGTTTCTTTTTTGATCATGAGTAAACATTTTATTAAAAAATAAGTAAAAAAAATAATTTATCTTAATCTTTATTTCCAGTTAATTATAGTTTATAACGTTTAAAAAAAAATAGTATGGATCTATTACAGATATACATTTCTCAGTCCATAGAGCCGCCCTGGGCATAAAGAGTTTTTGAGCACGTGTTATTATTTTTGAATATTTAAGTTAATTCTCTTGTTTTTAGATGATTATCTCTTTAACGAAATATTAGAATTAGTAGATTTGGATTTCAAGGCTGCAGGAGATAAGGAAGGGTGTTCACAGTTTCATTTTATGCCAAGATTCGTTAGAGAGTTACCTGATAATGGTAAAGAAATACTTTCAATGAAGGAAGTTTTGCAGTATTTATTAGATAGTTCCGTGCCACTAATAAAACAACCAGAGCTTGAAGAAATGGTTAATATGACACAATATGAGTGGCAAACCTATGCTGATGAAATTAAGGTAACGATTATGTCTATCCTTCATGTCTGGATTTATTTTTTGTTGTATGCATTAACATTTTAGAAATGAAAATAATGTGTTGTAATTAGAAATCTGGACTGAATATAATGCATGATTTAATCAAAATATTTTTTTATTCTTACATGTTTAATCATGCTTGCTGTACTTATTAATAATAGAATTATTTATTTCCAATAGACTACATGTCCAAATGCGAAAAATATTGCTTAAATAAATAATTAATACGTACATATTTAATTAAATAGATCCTGTAACATGGCATAAGTAACTTAGTAATTAATGCAACTATGTCTTAGCCTGATGTATATCAGATGTATAGTATGCTCAAAAATATGGCAAGATCATCGGTATACCTGAAAAATTGGTATTAAAATATTTCAACTTCACATCGTCAGTGGTGTTGCTTATAGGTGCCATAGATATTATATAAAAATTAATTCAAATTTACATTCAATGTATTTTTTTCTTTCTTAGTATACTGGTCATTTTATTCTTTTGTGTTTGGATTTTCGACCAGTAAAAATAACAAAACACTTAGTACATATTATCAACAATTCAGGGAATTTTTTCCTTCTTTTTCAAGTTATTTGTTTAATGGTTTTTCTTTTTCTTCTTATTACAATACATAAATTTTAAATATATTTTTTAAATGCATTAATTTTTATAAGTACGTACATTTTCTTTCCTGTTAAAAATTGTAAATTTACAAAAACACAAATATTTTAAATTAACATTTATATGGAACTGACAGAACTGTTATGTACATTTGGAAAAGGTTTAATCCGCAAGCATGTGTTATTTCTTTCTTTCCTTCCCTTTCTCTCAGGTATGGTTATATGTATTATTTTAGCGTTTTAGTACAGGTCCTAAATTAGTCACTCGTGCAACACCTGACAAGGGATTAAATGTGGATGATCAGACACTGCATACTAGACAAACTGTTCTGTATGATTCAAAGAATTTATTCAAAACATGACAAGCTAATTGCAGATCATTTATTAAAAAGCAGGTCAATTTGATCAAAAGTCTTCTAAAAATCTGTATAAATTATGTCGATCTGGTCTTAATTGTCCAGGATATCTGCAACATATTGGACGAAGCTGCACAAGTTAATTAGTGACTATTTAATGTTTACCCATAAATCCATGTTGTAACGGTAAAATGGTTTCTTATGGCGTTATAAACTCGATTACAGGTGACTGCATCAAATATTCGTTATATCAGCTGAATCGTCTTATTTTAACATAGAACATATTCTTTAAGTCTTCCATATATTCGGAAATAATTTTTTCAATCACTAAAGGCATGAATAGAATAAAGTAATAAAACTAGGTACACTCCCCACTCCAAGTAAAAAGTCTTCTTTATACTTTAGAAATGTGCCAAAAACTTCCTTTTCTGGATTACCAGCCATATACACCCCCCAGACCTGTCAATACTATCAACATTAAGGTTAATACAACAGTTTTCACAAATAAATGTTTTTTCCACAAAGGGTATGGTCGTTACTTATCCTGGAAAGAAGCCATGTTCTGTGAGAGTTGATCAGTTAGATAGAAACATTGATTTGCAGAGTCCTGGAAAGTATAAATTCCCAGAAATTGTGCATTTTGGTATTCGTCCCCCACAACTTAGTTATGCTGGAAATCCAGAGTAAGTACATATATTAATTTGTTTCTGTCCAGTAGATTTTAACCAAATAGGATAAAACAATTTTAAATTTTACACAACAATGCACAAATACATGTATTGTTTTCATAAATATAGTAATATTATTAACTGCTGATGGAGACACTTATTGAAACTTTATTATTACTGTAATAAAAAAGTACAAAAAGTTTTACTATAATATTTTGGAACTATCATACTTATTTATTATGTTAGGATAATAATATACTATTCTTCTAATTATCATAAATCAATCCATTCTCTTGAGCTTTTGCAAAAGTCTTAATACTATAATTTGTAATTTTTACCGCTTTTTTCATTGTATATACATTGCAGAAATTTTTAAAAAAATTTTGCAACGTATATAAAATTCATTATTTAGACATTTTCACCAACTGTTAATAAATAGAGAATTATTACTGTGATAAAAATGTCGTTATATAATTTTACTGGAACACTTTGAGAATAATATTAACTTCATGACTTCATAGTTTTCCACTACAGCAGAATTTCAGATTTGTAAATAATTTCATAACCTACAAATCTTTGAAATTGTGCAGTGAAAAGCTATGAGGTCATAAAAATAATATTCTGATATTTCGTTTCATCAGTAAACATTGGAATTTATGGACTAAATGCCACTTCACGGCTAACTGTTCTTTGTTTTATTGAAGTATTAGAACCTGTTTAATTTAATAAAAAACTATGTGGAATTTCTCCCTCACGAGAATTATGCGTTGTGTTTTCTAATTGTTTTTGTGCTCTAAGTTATATTAAAGGGTTAAATTATTTCGAACTGCCGTATTCATTTTAATATACGTGTAATTTATATGAACAGATATCAAAAAGCATGGAGAGATTATGTGAAATTCAGACATCTCCTGGCAAACATGTCGAAACCCACTTTTGAAGATCGTCGAAAGCTTGAGGTAAAAGAGAATAAGCTACAAGAGATGAGAACACAAAGTAAAATGAAACGTGATGTTACCGTCGCTGTATCAGCAGAAGGTTTTTATAGAACAGGCATTATGTGTGATGTTATACAGGTAAAAAATTTTTAATAAAAAAAAATTATATTTTTCTGGACTTTTTTATACCATATAAATTAAAAGTTTGTTATAAAATACTTAAGAAGTTCACAATAAATACGATCCCTGTATAAAATGTTAGATGCATTTGTGCTCAATTTATTTATTTTTATTATTATTGTCAAACTAAAAAACATAAGAAACTATACTTCCATCTCTCGTACAGAAAAGAAAGCTATCCAATAAATGGAAGTATAGGGAAAAGCAGCATATTGCTTTAATTTACTTTGAATAGAACAATGAATTAATGAAAAATTAGAGTCAACAAATCACTGACTGCTACATGTTTCATTCATTCTGAACTCATCAGCCTCGCTTTGTCGACTATGTAACGCACAACCGGCAGGATGTTACATAGACTTAATGAGTTCCGAATAAACGAAACGCGTAGTAGTTATTGCTTTGTTGGCTGTAATTTTTTATTTACTACTATATCGTGCAAAAAACTTAAATGTAAAATACTTTCGAAAAGGCGAATATAACGTTATGTTCCTATAGAACTTCTGAATGTAAATATTCATAATTAAAAAGAACTATAAATTTTCTACCGTCAGTTATATATACCAGTAACTTAACAAACAGAAACAAAAAAAAACAAGTTCGAATTACTTTTGATTTTATTTAATGCATTTATCCAATGTATGAAGGCAGTTATATTATTTTTAAAATTTATTATTCTAAAATATTTTTAAATGACTAAATTATAGGCTAATCTACATAATTTTTGTCTTTAGCACGCCATGCTTATTCCAGTTTTGGTATGTCATTTGAGATTCCATCATTCTCTTAACGTTCTGGAAGAATCTATGAAGTACAAATTTAAAAATCGAGCATTGCTGCAGCTGGCATTAACACATCCATCATATCGCGAAAATTTTGGTACTAATCCAGATCATGCTCGTAATAGTCTCACCAATTGCGGAATAAGACAACCAGAATATGGAGACAGACGAATTCATTACATGAACACGAGAAAACGAGGTAAGGGAATGCCTTAGTCAACTAAGCATTTATAATATTAATGATTCTGATCATTTTAAGTTATAGAATAGTTTTATTTACTACGAAATCTATACTATTTTTTCGTTTTGCTATGTGTATGAATATATTTGTATTACAGGAATAAATACGCTTATAAACATCATGTCAAGATTTGGACGGCAACACGAAACCGAATCAAATATAACCCATAATGAACGGTTGGAGTTTCTGGGTGACGCCGTGGTCGAATTTTTATCATCCATTCATCTATTCTATACATTTCCTGATTTAGAGGAAGGCGGTCTTGCAACTTATAGAGCCGCTATTGTTCAAAATCAACATTTGGCCGTTTTGGCAAGAACTTTAAATTTAGATCAGTTCATGTTATATGCCCATGGATCTGATTTGTGCCACGATTTAGAACTGAGGCATGCCATGGCCAATTGTTTTGAAGCGCTCATGGGTGCATTGTTTCTCGACGGCGGTATAGAAGTAAGTATCCACTTTCTATACAGTTCACTCAACTAGAGTGGGCATTGCACATAATATTTATTGATTTTAGGTAGTGGACAGAGTATTTTCTGAAACACTTTTTAAAACAAATCCTGACTTGCTAGAAGTGTGGGTGAATCTGCCACCTCATCCACTGCAAGAAAAAGAACCACTTGGTGATAGACTATGGATTCCGAAATTCGAACTACTCCAAAAACTTACTAAATTCGAGGAATCTATTGGAGTAGAATTTACGCATATTAGGCTGTTGGCAAGGGCATTTACCGATCGCAGTGTTGGCTACACAAATTTAACTCTAGGTTCTAATCAAAGACTAGAATTTCTAGGTGATACTGTGCTTCAATTAATCGCTTCAGAATATTTGTACAAATATTTCCCCGAACATCATGAAGGACATTTATCGGTAAGTTAACTGTAAAGATTACATTCATTTTTAATTATATTAAGCATTGATAATTCTGTATTCATACAAATAACATTTTAGAAAGTCCATCAATTTTCTAAAAGAAATATTGTTATTAGTTTAACTAGTTTGACATAAGACTCTTTTGTACCTCTTCTTACTCTGTAATACACATATGTATTTATGCGCATATAAAATTTGTATTAGTTGTCATAATGCATATTCTAATAAATATCACTAACATATCTACATGGACTGTTAACATAACTTTGCTATCATAACTAGCGGGCCATAATAATAAGGATATGGGTGGCAATACTGTTGGTGTAGTGTAAGTTAAGAAAATACCAACGTACAAATTCTAAGCTCTTGCAGCACATTTATGTGCTGTTTTCTTTCTTCCAATTGAAAATAGTGAAAGTTTAGTACTGTCCTTCGCAAAGAGTTTTTGGTTGCAATTCTTGGTAGATTCTTTGCAGAAACTCTTTTTGTGATTAAACAGTCCATATTAAAAGACACCATTTGTAGAATATTCAAAATAATTTCCACTAAACTTGAAATCTCTTTGGTTTTGCGAATCCACATCAAATCCTTGTATGTGTTTAAATTGATTATTTTTATAATTTAAACAATTTTTGAAAAAATGGTATTCTCATGGTTATTATTGGGGTTGGTATAGAGCTAATAACATCTTTGATAGTGTATAATACTACAGATAATCTAAAAAAATATTAATTAATTCATAGTAAACGTTAAAAATCCAGGACACGAAGAAAACCGTCCAGAAATAATAGTTAAAAGAAAAACAACAGAATGGAAATAGATTATACAAGGAATGGTTAAAAAAATATCAACAAATATGTAGTCATATATATTTCTTGTACAATGCCTGTTGTGTTTTACATTCTCGACACAACGCGGAAACGCTAAACAACAGGAAAATCTGCCACCTAGGTTGCGCATAATAGGAACTAGTCGTCGTCTTTCCTTTGATTGTGATTTTTAAAGTCGTCGGCAGAGATAAAATGTGGTCATTTAGGGTAACATTATAATAGACAGGTAAAGCATATAGTGCATCCCTATCAGTAGATACATATATAGATGTATCTCAACACGTAATATCAGTAGATATATTTCAACACGTAATATCAGTCTTGTCAAATAATTGAAGTTTTGAAACTAATTAGAACTCGAGTAATATAAAATTAAATGACCCAATATCTAAAC
Source organism: Dermolepida albohirtum (assembly GCA_031893035.1). Taxonomy (NCBI): domain Eukaryota; kingdom Metazoa; phylum Arthropoda; class Insecta; order Coleoptera; family Scarabaeidae; genus Dermolepida; species Dermolepida albohirtum. The sequence goes on along the minus strand of JAVIWB010004117.1, from coordinate 118,773 downwards.
AATATTGTAGAAAATGAAAGTTGAGGCTTGGAAGTTTGTTTTTTTATGGGAAGGGATTTTTGAAGGCAGATCTTAATCGATCTTTCTTTAAAAATATATAAACTCGATAAAAAAGCCTTAGATATACGCGAAGCGTAATAATATATACATATTGTTTTCGGAGCCGCAAAAACAGATCCTTACTCTTCAAAAACCAAACGAATGCTATAATGTAGAGAATATGAATATATTAAATTAAAAAATAATACAAAAGAGTTAATAAATATTAATGCTTAAGAAAAGGAATAAAAGGTCTTAAAAATATGATTTATATATAAATTAAAAATTACATTGCAGTTGCTCAGAAGTTCTTTGGTTAACAATAGAACTCAGGCGGTTGTATGTGACGATTTGGGCATGGCTAATTACGCCCTATACAATAATCCTAAAGCGGAATTAAAAACGAAAGACAGGGCCGATCTATTAGAAGCATTTATCGGTGCGTTATACGTTGATAAGGTAATCAAATTTCGTATTTATAATCAGGATTCCATCAAAATATAGTAAAATTGAATGATTAACTCTAGGGTTTGGAGTACTGTGAGGTTTTCTGCCAAGTTACACTATTTCCCCGGCTTCAGGATTTCATTATGAATCAGGATTGGAACGATCCGAAATCAAAGTTACAACAATGTTGCCTGACGTTGCGCACTATGGACGGTGGAGAACCAGATATTCCTGTTTATAAGTACGTACGAAAATAGCGTAGGAGTGTGCTTTTTTTACATTATTGTTGACAAATTATAGAGTCATCGAGTGCAAAGGACCCACAAATACTAGAGTTTATACAGTGGCCGTTTATTTTCGAGGAACTAGACTTGCGAGTGCTGTAGGGCACAGTATCCAACAGGCTGAAATGAATGCGGCTAAAAAAGCTTTGGAGATATCACACGGTATATTTTTTTAATCTCTTATAAGTATGTATTATGCAGCATAAGTTACGAAATACAACGAATAGAACTAAGTGACTGAAATGCATTTTTCAATTATATTTGTTTGTTGCTGCGAATTATGTAAATTATTTATTCTCAGATCTATTCCCACAACTCGATCATCAAAAACGTGTCATTGCCAAGAGTATGAAGAAGCAAAGACATCCGAAGCGACGAAGACGAAGCAGTTCTACGTCGACGACTACTAGCAGCAATCCCACATTCCAACCTAGCAGACCGAAATCACCGACCAGTTACTCCAGAAGTAGATTTCGAACAAGTTCGCCTCACAGTAGTAGAGATAGTAAGAGTAGTTAGAAAAAAGGATAAATTATTACAAAGCAGTTTATCAAAAAAGGTAAATAAAACCCCTTGCCACATCAATGTTTGTATTCTTAATGTGTATTTAATGGTTAGCGGGGAAAGTTGGTACGGAATTATTCTGACAATGCGATTAAATAATCTGCTGATGATGACAACTTAGTAATATACAAAATAGGAATACTAATGTGGTAAGGAGTTTTATTTATCCTGTTTGATTAATTCAATTAGGCAGTCTCCATTAAAATTTACCTTATTGAAAAGGTGTGTCAAGTTGCTTTAGCTTTAAGTATGTCTTTCTAATTATGAATTGAATTAATTCCATGTCATTAATTTTAAAAAATATTTATGTAATTGTTTGAAGAAATTTATATTTTTAATGTATTTATATGTACATACATCTGGTTAACTAAATAGTACCTATTAATTGTGTTAATCTACGATTATTATCGTTGTATTAATTCCGAATTATTAGTAATTTTTTTTCGTAGATAAATTCGCTTGAGATTGGCAGATATTACGTAATAATGATTGGCGTAAGTTCGGATATTTATGAAATAATATCTGTATTTACTAATACATGCCTAAAATTAAAAAGTAGGGATAGTTGTTGAATTTACTTGACTATATTTGCATGCCTGCCATTAATTGAAGCCTGGCTAATAGTCACAGCTTAAAATACCCAGCAACGACACCCAACAAAAAAATTTGAGTTAAAATGAAGGAATGCCCATCACTCATTTTTTTTTATTAATTACTAAGTTAATACACATAATGAGAAAGTAAATATCCTGAACGAAAATTTAAAAAAAAGTGTTACTTTGAACATTACAACCTAATATATTGTCATTTTGTGATAAGGTAAATCTATTTTTTTTTAAAAATATGATATCAAGACATCTAGAGTGAATACATATTATATTTTGCCATACTTATATCTTCATTTTTAATTATATTCAAATCTAAAGGATTCTGTGGTCATATTTATTTATATCTAAACTTACATACCCGAGTCTTTAAGAAAACAATAAAAACTTAATTGTGTACCATGAGAGCCCAAACTAGTGCAAGACATGAATGCATATGAAGAACCTACCTTTTCTTTTATTTAAGAAATGTCTGAAAAAAATCCATTAAAAATAAATATATGCTAATTGATTTTCTTGGTTGATTTATAAAACATTGTGGATTTGTATTTTTTATCAATTTTAACTGTTCGTAATTAACTGTAAGTAGGCTTGTTATTACATACATCTACATACATTCATTTTATTCATTTGCCTATTTATTTCATTTGTTAAATAAAATACAATTCCACGAAAACTTATTAAAGCATTTTAACACATTATTATTGACTTTTTGTAAATAAATTGAAATAAATGATACGTTTTTAAAATATTACACCTAAATATGCACACAAAATTTTTTTAATTGTCGCTGCTGGATATTCTTATACTGTGGTATGGTGGTACAATTCATTAAAACACCAATACATGCAACAGAAAATCGTTTAAAATATCGGGTTAAATCTGAAAGTAAAGAGAATTTTAGAATTACTTTGATTTATTATGTATTTCTATCCTTTGTTGCCATTTCAACATAGAAAATGTTTTTAAAATGGTATAGAATTAATTCTTGTCGTTCTTAGAGTAAGCAAAATAATGTGTTTAATTAAGTGGAAGTATTTTTTTGATGCTCGTTTTAGGAAATATTCGGCACAATGCTATCCATATTCTCTTGATCAGGACAAGTTTATTTTGGAATCATTTTCCTGAAATGATCATCCCAACGAGAATAATGCACTGAAATATTGAGTTGAATTATGTGTTGGAGAATTTTTAAAACAATTTCTCAATTATGAGTATGATTATGACAATCTAATTAAACATATTAACAGAATCGTGAACAGTTTTCGACAAACAGATAGTATTTATAAAGGAAAATCTTCTGGCCATTTAATAGTTGTACAAAGACATAATTGAGGATATGACAACTCATTTTGAATGCAGTCCACAAAAACAACTACGACAGTTGGCAACAAATGAAAATTCAAGCCAGCATCATGTGAAAGTCAAATTATTTTAAATTACGTTTCTATACTCATAAGAATGGAAATTATATTTCCCTGTTTATAAAATTTCTATTGTGCAAGAGGTACATCCATTAGATTTTGAAAGAGTAGAAAATTGCCATTGGTTTAATAACTTAAGAGACAATGATAAAGCTGAATATCAGTTTCTTAATTAATGAAGCTTGATTTCATCCGTCACTTTATATCAATTCCCAGAATTATTGTATATGGTCAGGTGACAATTCTCGTACGTTTTGTGAGACATACAGGTTGGTAGAAAAGTTTTGAAAGCGACACCTATTAAGCAGTAGAGGAATCAAAATTCATACGCCATTTTAATATTTCATGTGTCATATGAACACTAAAAATTTTATCTCGATCTGTCAATTCATTCATTGTTAGCAATCCATTTGAATTAGACGTGTCGGTGTATTTTTTAACAATGGAAAAAACTGAATATCGCGCTGTGATAAAATTCTTCGTTTTGGAAGGTTTATCAGCAACAGAGATTCATACAAAAATGGTGAACCTGTTAAAAGAATGTGCTCCTTCATTTCCAACAGTATATCGATGGGTTTTAGAGTTTAAACGTGGTCGTACAAGCGTTGAAGATGGATCACGGAGTGGACGACCAAAAACTGCAACAACAGCAGAAATCATTGAGCAAGTACATAATATGGTTAGTGAAGATCCGAATTTGACTAAGCGTGAAATTGCTAATACCATAGACATCTCAGACGAACGAGTACTCCATATTTTACATGAAGAATTACATATGAAAAAGCTGTTTAGAAAGTTAGTGCCGCATTCATTAACAATTCATCAAAAACTGGATCGAAAACAAATTTCTCAGCGTAACTTGGTGCGTTTCAAGCGGAATAAAACCGATTTCTCGCGTCGTTTTGTAACTATAGATGAGACTTGGATCTACCACCATGATCCTAAATTGCAACAAGAACGATTACAGTGGACTACGGTTGGTTGTTCAACTCCAAAAGAGGTGAAGTCAGGACGATCGGCAAAAAAAGTTATGGCATCAGTGTTTTGGGATGCAAAAGGAATTTTATTGATTGATTATCTTGAAAAAGGTAAAACAATTAACTCAGAGTATTATTGTAACCTTTTAGATCAACTGGATGCAAAAATTCGTGAAAAAAGACCTGGTTTAGCGGAAAAAAAAATTATTTTTCATCAAGGCAATGCGCCTTCACACAAGTGTGTTTTGACGATGGCTAAATTGAATGAATTAAAGTACGAATTTCTTGAACAACCACCGTATTCACCAGATTTGGTTCCGAGTGATTACTACCTCTTCAGATACTTGAAACAATTCGTTCGTGGAAAGCGTTTTTCATCGAATGAAGAAGCTACTTCAGCCGTGGAACAGTATTTTGCAGAGCTTCCAGAAAATCATTACAGAGATGGTATAAAATTATTGGAGGATCATTGGAATAAATGTATTGAAGTTGAGGGAGATTACATTGAATAAAAAAACTAATTTCATTTAAAAATTCACATTGTTTCATTTTTGCTTTCAAAACTTTTCTACCAACCTGTAGTTTGTCCTGTTAAAGTGGGATTACGGGCAGCAGTGTTTTGAAAATGCAAATAGTAGGTGTAACTTTTTTGAAGACGTTGTTAATTCAGATCATTATCAGCAAATACTAGAGGTATTTTCTACAGGAGCTGCGGGTTGAGGAATTGGAACATGAATATTTCAAGTATGATAATATAAGAGCTTACATTGCTTTAATAGTGTGAGTATTTGAGACAAATATATGGTGATAAGAATTTTGAGTGCACAGCATTAACCTGCAAGATTACCAGTGGATTATTTCTTGTTTGGATACTTAAAATCAAAAATTTATAGAAACAGCATGCATCATACATTTATGAATTAAGAGATGCAATTTCACATGCCATACAGAATATAACAATGAAGCAATTCCAAAATTTATAAAACACATTTGAAAATATGAAAGAAAGGAATTGATGCATGTAATAATAATAATAATAATAATAATGATCACGGCACTTTCAATACAACCTTTAAAAAGAGCTTTTGTATTAAATGAATTTCTATACTTTATTTCAATGTATAAATAGAAAATAATTGTAATTAGTGTATTAAAATTAGTACAGATACGTCTGTATATTCGACTGCATATCCCGTATATTAGTAAATACGTAACACCTCTGAAATATCCACTTATTAAAAGGAAGTAAGTATTGACTGAAGAACATATTGGATATCTCTGTATATATATATAAACATTTTGAATGAGCACTGCTAAAATAATTTTTTGACGTTTTCATTTTCGTGTCTTTTATTTAACAGAACCACAAAAGTAAAAGACAAAGATGTTAAATTAGGTAATCTGGAGGAAAAGGGGAAAATGCATTAAAACCATTTTCACCCCTAAGTTTATCAGCAGTAAGCATATTATCGATTTATGAAAAGCAAAGAAAATGTTAAGATTCACGCGCCTCTAACCGAACCAATTAACAAAATGAGATGGCAATGACATTTGTTTGTAGTTGGTAGTAGAATACTTTGATTAACTTTACTACTTATCCTTAATATCTTTGCAAGCAGATCTTTAATCAAAACTAAAATATTTATAAATAAAACAACGATGAAAACCGCAAAAAAAACCGACAAACAAATTAACAGAAACAGTTACCAATGTACGAAGATACAAATATTCGAATCTGGTAATTTTTATATTACTGCTATACAGTATTATAATACTTTATTAATCATTAATTACATTAAAACTGAATAATGTGAAAGTTTTAGTTACTGATATTCATTGTAAATCTAGCAATCTCTGACGCACATCATGCACACTGCCTACTAAAAGTTTCATGACACTACCAACTACAAGTGTATTTAATTGCTCAGGATGTATATAATGTTGTAAAAGCATTCTTAAATGAAATCCACTTTTTATATCGTTGTTGAGACTCGACAAATATGATAATTATAATACCAAACAAAGAATAGTTCTGTAAAACACCTCCCATTATTGCTATACACTATGTACAAAGGAATTTAGTCTAAAACTTGCAGAAATGTACATTTATCTAATACATTTTTATGAACTATTTAAGTATTTATATGTTTTAATCCATATGTGGGCAACAACCGGCCCGCTGTAAGATTTGATCCGGTCCGCGAGACGTTGTCGTATTATTTCCTGTCTGATTAAAGTTTGGTCCATAACATGTCAAAGGTTGCCCATACCTGTTTTAATCAAATCTCGGTTAATATTTTAAGTCTAGAATAATAATTCAATTACATGCAAAAGCATTTACCACTGAGCGATTTATATGATAATAATTAAATAATAAGTCAAAAAAACTGGGTGTAAATGCGTCGATATCATTCTGTTTGGTGGTGATCTTCATTTGGAAAATATTAATTAGTTCTAGTACTTACATCTCGTAAAATAAACGAACTCATATAGCTAACATAAATCCAATTACCCATTTTATTTCTTTAATGAAAGTAAACATTTTAAATCAAAAGAGTAATACCTGTATATAGTACCTACTCTTGTTCTTTAACAGTTTATAAACTTATTCCTAAATCATCGTATTTAGTGAAAAGTTACATATACCTAATTCTAAACAAATTTATAAAGCACTTAGTTAAATGTGATCAAATACGATACATGTAGTAAACAATAATTGAGCACTATAGATCCACGGTTTTGGTAGTTTTTATAGAACAGTATAGAATACTGTTCGGATTATCGTGTTAAAGAATCATTTTTTTTTTTTTGACGACGTGAAAAGCCTGAGTTATTATTTTGAAAAAAATTCGTTAAATTAACTAATGAAAAAACTTATGAAACATGTCGGTTGAGCATGGCAGATATTATAACACGATTTTACATAAACGTTTGTCCAGTAGCACAATATTAAAAGAAGCGGGTAAAGTCAACTGTCCCTAAAATTCAAATCTTAAAAAACAATATTGTTGATGAAATATTTCAAATTGTCATGAAAAAATATGCTCAGAGTAGTTGTATTTTATACACTATGCAAAAATTCATCAATATTTCATTAATTCCTTGATTCAAAGGTCATATTGAAATATTTATTACAGGTTGTTGTTATCCGGTTCGATGTTAACATAGAATTAGGGAAAATACTGTGTCTACATGTTTTGGTGTAAACAATATTCATATATGTACAACTTTATCGTTTCTTCTAAAGTGATTGTTTTTTAAAACTTACTGTATTTGTGTCAGAGACTGTGTATTAAGTCTGATTAATTAGCTTGGTTTATTGAAGTTTTTACTTTTTCAGGAGTTTATGTTACAGTGATTTTAATAAGTATGTACAATGAAAGAAATTTTTCTATTTTATCGATTAATTTCAATATTTTACGACTGAATGAATTTTATACATAAATTATGTCTTTCAATCACCTGGTCCAATATAAACGTATAATGTTGATTTAGAAATGTTTAATATAGCCGTAGTATACCAAATATGCATATAGTATACATGTTAAACATTTGTAAGTAAATAAATATTTTAAAATTATAGTAGTTTTACTTTAAAACTGATAGGCAAAGAATCATACAATTTTCTTGAATGTCTTGTCTTGTAATGGCAATACCATTGTTTTATTGTTCATACTGTTAACTTCTTGAGGAAGATTAGATTGTTTCACGGAAGATTATATTATTAGTAAACCAGCCATGAAAAAGCTATGAAGTTTACAGAACTTTACAGTTAGAATATTATATAAATGACAGTTGCTCTTGCCTCAACACTGACGTGTTTTCCATGTCCTAAACTTTTTAATATAGTGCAAGGTTTCCTGCAATTTATGGAAAATAAATATATAAATATCAAAAAGAAAATTTGTAAAAAGCAAGTAAAAATATACTTAAATTTATTTTTAAACAAATTTGAGTTAATACATAAATTTTATAAAGTGAAAAAATGGAAGAAAATTTAAAATGTTTGGCAAACAAAAATTAAAAAAGTAATTAGATTAAAATTTACAAAAAAAATACGTTAAATATACAAGGATAGTCTGAAGTAGTTTTCTATATAGTCTCCTCAGCATTGTTCAAGTTTATTATGTCTTGCGGATAGTAATATTGGTTAAGATCACTAGGAGTTAAACCCGACGAATAAAATGCACGTGGTAGTAATTGTTAACGTTCATCAAACATTTTGCTTATGCAATTAATGACGAACGAACTGATGCATTGTCGTGGTGAAGCATTTTTTCATTTGTTAAATATGGTCGTTTGCTTCTGATTTGAGGGTCCTTCTTGTTCAGTAATGATGCTTAATAGTCTTGCGATGATTCTCCCTTTCTCAAGATAGTTGATAAGTATTACACCACATATCCTGAAAAAATAGTAAACATTACCTTCCCAATCAATAGAATAGTTTTTTACTTTTACCGAGCACTTGACTCAGTTTGTATAGTTTGTTTCATCTAAGATTTGTAGTGATAGATATGTATGGTATAACTAATTTGAACTGTTCCTTTGACGGTTGCATGTTGTATATTTAGAAAATAAACGTAAATTTCAAAAATTTAATATAGTTTGCAGACGACGATGCATGCATTAACTTTTTTTAATTTGGCGATCATTGTCGATTTATGGACTGGAAGCCCGACCTTTGTAGTTATTTTATCCTCTATGCCATACCTAAACTAAATTTCTGTGTAACAATAGCAGCCCTGAAAACGTCACTTTATTTCTGTATTTTTGTCAAATATTCGTATAATTCCAATATGAGCAGTATCTTAAAGCAAGAAAATAGTTTAAAATGTTTTTTGTTAACGCAATCAATTGCGCAAACTATTTCAGAACACGCATTTTATTTGTGTGGAGTAGTCTTACAAATTATAAATGTTCTTTCTCAGACAGAGAATAGCTCACATTAAATTAAGTCCTAGTCGAATTCGATATTAATCATAACTTAGTCAAATTTATCCTCAAAATAAAGCAAATGACTATTTATATAACGTCATATATAAAAATCAAAGAAAACACTTATTTTTGGGGAAAAAACCATGGAATAAAACATTATGTTAGCCTAAGTTGTAACAATATATTTTATACAACTGAAAAAAAACCAATTGATATAAACAGTACTTACCTTAAGTATTATTCCTTTTTGGTGTTTTCTTGGCAAATTTCTCATGCACAGAGTAAAAATTTATGTGTGATATATTTTCTTAATTTTCCAAGTTTCTTATAAAACATTTATAATTATTTTTATATTTTTGTCTATCTACATGACATGTTAAGATATTAATTTGTCATCTAATAAACAGAAATGAAAAAAAGAAATTAAATAATATTAAATTTATTATGCTTACTACATGATTAAGTTTATAATTATTACATTTGTATTTGCTACAAAACAAAAAAACAACAGAAAACATTGTACACATTATACACACATTGTGATCTGTTTCTATATAATGTAGTATGGAACTTGGTCAAATTCATGTTCAATGTAGTGAAGTCAAGAATTAACCTGAACATTCTCGTCATTAATAAGATTTGTATCGGTTAATTCAAAACGAATTTGGGATACCATTTTTTGGATGCACATGTATATAATACAAATTATGTAATTGGAATGTAAAACATCCATATTTAACGTCTGTACGGATGATAAGGCTGTGATGGGTTATTATAAGAATTCCCTCGTTGTGGTCCACCTGCATAAGAATCACCACCGGCCGCAATGTAATTACCTACGAGAGACGGACTATTCAAATTTACAAGTTTACCTTTGACCATAGGGGAGGATCTGTGCAGTTGATGTGAAGGATTAGTGGATTCAGGACTTTGTTCAGACACTGTGAACAAAATTAATGTGGTACTTTTCGAGTGGAAAGGCTACCATTGTTAATTCAGTCTTCTGTTCAGTGTAATGGAAATTATGTCCAATAATTTATTGTTTCAAATCAAATCAAAATACGATTTTGACAATTAAGTACAAACTTTTAAAATTAAAACTAACGTATCAATACTGACAAAACCAATTCTATTAAATTGTAGTTTCTTAAACTGTATTAATTCGAATTAACTAGTTTATTCAAAAAGAAACATGTTAGTATTATATTTCCATTATTTTGACACTTTCATAGACATAATTTTTTAATTATTGGACACTGTCGAAACTACTAAAGATGAAACAACATTAAAATTTCTCTTACAATGAATGAATAAATACTATTTATGGAAACAAAACAAACGATAAAAATTCAAAGAACCTACAATTGAATTATAAAAAATTTTTAAGTTAAGATCATCATATTTTCTTGCGGAAAATCAATACGAAAAAAAATTTAATTCTGCAAAAAAATGGCATACTGAACGGAATATCAACCGTTAAAACTATGCAAATACATAATCGAATGAATCAAGTGATAGACTTTAATTTTTGAAATTTTAATTGCTCGAGATATATAATAAAATTATTTGTGATGTAGCTAAACTATCTGTGAACTTCATAATTACTGATATACTTAGCTAATCAAGTACTAATTTAAAGAAATTTGTATGTATTTTGCTTATTAATGTGAACCATTACAATGTTAATATAAAACATTAAATGTGTAGGTATATTTTTTGAAACAAATCTACTTTTATATATATTAGTCCCAAAAAATATATGGGTAATGCGAAGAGTATGTAATTGCAACAGATAGTTGATGATCGAACCAGTTACAACTGGAATTAATAAAATATGAAAAATATTTACAAATTATTTGGGAATTATTTTAACAAGGTAAAAGAAAAATAATAAAGAATTGCTTTACAAAAGTACAAAAGAATATTTGGAAGACGTGTTTTTTTGTTGAAAGGTCGTATATGTTAGTACTGTAACGTAAATACTAAATGTCTAGTTCTTCCATATTTACGAATTTCAGTTTTTATATTACTTTATCGGAAAATTGATCTGTTTCTTTTGTATATTAAAATGTAATTTTTGTATATTTTAGTGCAAATTTCGGCAAAATTGATCAACTATGCTAAATAGAATATTTCGTCAAACGTAGAATGATTTTTAGATGGTATGTTCAAGTGCGTTATTACTAAAGATTGCCATTTATGGTTGAAACCGATAGCATATTTGAAGTTGTGCTTACACATATCGATGAATTTTAAAAGATGATCGTAATTGAATTATTACACGTTCGTTCGAGTATATACATACTGTAACTGCATACCGAGATGATTTTATTGATATCCTACTGCCTTACTTTCATTCACTAAAAGAAAATCCTAGTTATTAGCACAAAGAGTGAACACTATTATAGATTAAATTCTTGTTTTGTTCTTTTTAAACAAAAAAATATATTCGTAATACTATGTTGATTTGAAATTGCACAAACTATTTAATATGTTAATTTTGACAAATTTTAAATTTCAAACAGTAAACCGTATTGAATAATGAATGAATAACAACCTATTAGAACAAAAAGTATTTAAGTAAAATGAATTCCTCGACATTTTATTATATTTCATATTAAACTGAACATTAGTGATATGTTTTACATAAATCATAGTAATTCTGCTGATATAAGTAGCTAAGAAAAATATTTATATTTGGCCTTACTCAGGAATTGACTTTGTCAGTAATTTCATCTCAAGTTCATAAATTCTACTTCATTATTGTGATTTATTTATTTCATACACACACCAGTTTTATAATTTAAAATTTTATCATTTACTCAAATAAGTTTCGGCACATTTATCTGGTAATTTAAAAAATTGAAAATAATATCGTGAACAGATTTTAGTGTTACAATAGAAATATTTAAAGACAAAAATTAAATGAAATTCAAACATGAATAAGGTAAAGAAACCACTTATAAATTTTCTTTTAAATTATAATGTATAAAATATATTTCTTTACCAACATATATTTACATCTCATATCGAATTTTTCAAATAAATTGTCCAATAATTTACTGCTGGAAAATAGAAAAATATTAGATATTTCTTTACTGAATTTTAGTAATTGATATAGTTCCAATGATGCCCCCTCCTTGACTTTAACCAGAAGTTAATAGTGTAATGTAATAAACATTTGATATCATAATTACCGTGATACTTCAAACACTGTCACTTTGAAACACTAGAATTTTAATTCACATTCATTGTATGTATCAAACGGAAAAGAAACACAGTTTTGATATTAAGCAAAAAGAAAAATTTAAATAAGTTGAGGATGCAAAAACTTGAATTCAAAATAACGCAAATGAGTGAAAAGCACTTTTTTGAAAAAATTACATGCTAAAATGCATCTGCAATTTCTTATTAGTAAAAAAGAGTAGAAAATGAAAAATTAAAATTAATTTTGATCAAGTACAAAAGAAAAGCAAGTTTTCAATTGTACTTACTTAGGGATATAGAACAAATAAATATACACAAAAATGCCATCAAATGTTTTGCAAACTTAAAAATCTATCATTTGATTTATTTCGACGTAAATTAAATATTTTGCAACTATTAAAATATTATTCCAGACTATTGAAGAAAGAGTTCTAGATAAAATACAAACTTTAATTTATATAAAAAGTTTTGATAATCCATGTCCAAGCAATTTACGTATATGCACATACATATGAAAATAGGGGGATCTACCTCCTACAAAAGCGAAAATGAAAAAACCATTTGAATAAACCATGTTATAATAATACTTAAAAATTAAATACTTGAAAGAAAAATGACTATAATGATAAGTTAAATTGATTTATCGTAGAGTATGTGAAAGTGAAACTAATAGTAACGCTCTGTAGTGAAATCTTTAAACTTTATTTAATGACAGTGTACAAATCAGGTACTGATCGTTATTGGGTTTGGTCTGTAACATAAGCCTGGCATCGCATATAGTGGGTTACTAAAATAAATGGCATAGTTATGATAAGGTTACACCCAACGTTGTCTAAAATGGAATCCTAAATGTTAGAAATTAAATGTCCACTAATTACAACATGCATAACTCTAGTTGTCAAAAAATAAATTTTTAATTTTGCAAAACATATGGCCTACTTGCATATAAATTTATTTTTTCGATTCAAGGATTCGACATTGAAAAGAGACAAACGTTAAGGTTCAATATTATATGTATTTTGATCATTATCATATGTTAAAGATAATGATAGGTACAGTTTTTGTAAGTATTTTGTTAATCTAATAGACATAATCACGCTAAGTATATTAAGTTAACTACCCCAAATACAAATGCACTATTATTATTATATTATATATATATATAATAGACTTCTTAAACAGACATATTCAAAAAACCAGGTCTCTTATTTCAAATAACAACTACTAATAAATAGTACACATCATTTCGAGAACCTTCACAATACTAATTATTCCAAAAATTAAAAAAAAATATATATATTAAAAACAGGTTACTCGTTCAATAACATGTAAGTTGAAGAATACTATCGAGTTAAAATACAGTGGTGTAAAGGCATTATGAGGAAGTTTAAAAATAGTAAGGGACGAGATACGAATTAAGTCGGACTTAAAAAATATATGCATAATATAATTATTACTAATAATAATTAATAATAAAGACAAATTATAACATTCATTTTTTTTGTTTAGAATTATATCACTATATAAGTCTTAAGAATTAGAAAACAAATTTTTTTACACTACAAGGTCACACTCATATATTAAATATACAATTTGTTTTTTCTCTCTTTTGATTCCTTAAAAAAAGGATCGTATGATTTCTTTTAGACATACATATATTAACGTACTCCACTCCATCTATACGTTTAACTTAATACAAAATAATATCTTGAGCAACAAATATTTTCCATTATTTTTATATTATTATTATATCAGGATAATCGAACAACTTGATTTATTACATAGTTTACTTAAAAATTAATTTAATTTATACGTTAAAAATATCGAGGATTCCCTTATACACAACAAACTATCTTGCTAAGTTGAATTGCACTATGTTAAAAAGGCCCTAATCATAAAACTTTTTTCTTTTATTGTATTAATAATATTTTCATATTCTTTTCTTTTAAATTTAAACTTATTCTGTATTGTATCTGTACATCAGTCAATTTGTTCTAAAATTTACTATTTTTAAATTTATTATAATTACACTAACAATTGAATTAACTATATATTCATCGTCTTCATATCATCATATTATTGTAAATATAAAATACGGTTTACAAATAATCTATACATTAATTTGTAGATTTATTTTGTATTAGTGTTATTTAAGTCTAAGTTTTTCTTTTAAATATTGTTTAAGAACTACGTTAAATAATTAACTAGATATCTTTAATGTATATTAATATATTCGTGTGTACATTATTAAAAACCGACAAATATTTTTCCCTTTTAATTATTGAAATAGAATTGTCTACTATAAAAACTTGGTATAATTGGTTAGTCGTGCCCCGCCTTTTTTTATAAACCACTCAGAAAAACTGGATAGTGACAGAAGACGTGCCCAATAATATTAAATATAAAGCACATCCTTCGACGGAAAGCTTTTACTAATCTAATACATATATATTATATAAATCGTGTCTGGCGAAAATTGTGCTATCTATGAGAATCTTTCTTCTCGTGATTTCTTTCAAAATTGTTTTAAAAATCGACTCGCTTTAAGTAAATTAGTTATTTTCACAACTTCCACGTCACGTGATTGTCGGGATCATATTCACAATTAAAATAAACACCTGCAAAAACAAATATCTGCAGTAGAATAGATCCCATAGAAACGTTTAAATCAAAAATAGAATCAATTCTTAAAAAAATTCTAGTAATCACATTGCTTATTTTTTCCGATACGTACCGAAACTTTTGGCAGACACTGTATGTGTATAATAAAGTTCTTCATTATTTTTATATATATAAGAATTGTGAATTAACTACAGTTGCGTACTAAATAAATAAGGCAACATTTCAGCTATGTTTAATTACTTTAAATATTATGGTCAACAGTAATGTAACGAGATGACATCTTAAATATGTAACTCCATCTCTTTTTTTCTTTGCTTTTGATATCTAGAGTAACACTTAACTTTAATGTATGTTTACTTACTACATACTTTATAATTCTTGAAAAATTATATTCGGTTATTTTGTTTCCGTCTTATCAATAATTATACTATGTTTGAAAAAAAAATGAAAAGAAAAACAAATGGTATGAAAAGAAATCGCAAATATTGTGTTTCTAAATGCTGTTTCTTAGTGTTTAATTTTCATTCACGCTTGCATAATAAAAAGTCCGGAATAAAGCTCTATAATTCAAGGAATGTTTCAATTAAAATATATCTTAATTGATTCACATGCAACAAATTTCATTCTTATATTTAATAGATTCTTAAAAATTAGATTAAAACTTCATATCTCTGATTTTCGCGAGCCAATACTATAATATAATACAGCGAATAAGAATAACGAAACTAGAAGAATATTGTATGTTATTTTGTATGATTGATGCAAGCCGTTAAAAAAAATTACTTATCAAAATAAATTAATTTAGAGAAACTACAAAAAAAATCTCTTATATCATACAGAAACCAGATTTAGAGGATGGTGGGAAATCAACTTTTGGGCTGATTATTAGAATTTGATTAGCAAAGTAATGTATCCACGAATTTATTTAGGAAAAAAATTTATCGGTGACTGAAAATAAAATAGTGAAATTCAGCCACTCTATTTAAAACTATAAATACTAGACTAGTTGATTCACGTTTGTTTGAATGCATTGGAAACTTTTTATGACAAAGTGTTACCTATATTATTATTATACATTTTCCATTTTCTTAAGTCTTGCATTAAATGAAAGATTATGTATTAAATTAAATTGATCATACCATTGACACAACTTTTTTCATCACTTTGAATTCTAATACTATGTATTATTATATGATATTTGATTTTACAATTATATTTATAAAATTAGTAATTCCAATATTTTGCAAATGTATTCACAATAAAATTTTCAATTTAAATATACTCAAATAGTACATTCCGGAATTATAGAATTGATCCTTCCCAGACATATGCTCAATGCATGTAAAAAAAATTTAAACAAAAAGGAAAAAAAAAATTTTTTTGAATGAAACTTTAAAGTCAGTAGTATCGTGTTTCTAATTATTATTCAGACATACATAACCAAGAAAATATATTTCATAAAATTAAAACTAGAAAACAATTCACCTTATAAATGTAACTACGGCATTATGAATCAAACATTGCTTAATATAGATTGTCAGGTAAGAACATTTTCCTTTTTTTTTGTAAATTCACCAAGAAGTAAATAATAAAAATAGAATATATATATTAGTTATATGTATATATATATATAGATAGTATGAGATTTGAAATATATATATTTATATCTATATTTAAAAGAACAACAATCACTTATTGATTAGATAGACATACGAAACCCAGACAGACAGAATCCTTTTATCATTAATTTAACCTCTACTAAAAATTATAAGTTACCATGATATATTATTATTATGTCTAGTCTAAAAATATCTTATATCAAGTATCGCGTCCTAAGTTATAGAGCATGGAAAACAAAAAAGAAACTTAGTTAATAGCTAGGTCATGTTAAACGTCAAGTCTAATATTAAAATTTTTTTAATTATTTCATCACAACCACATTAACTAAATAAATAGTATATACTCTTACACTAGATAACATTGTATGAACAATTATTACCTAAATATATAAATAATTATTCTACACATCAAGTTTTAAACATCGTGCACCCATGAATATACTAATTTTAAATGGATTTTGTTTTGTAATACTTCAGTCATGTTATTGAAATAAATGGTTGTTTTCATGAAGTGGGATGATGTATTTAATAGGTTACTTATGCCATGAGGACGATATTCAAAACTGAAAAATATGTAGAAACAAATGCATATAGCTTTATCATTTTATATAGAGAAAAAAATTTAACTAATTAAAATATATAAAATAATTTATTACGAGCTCATAATAAATAGTAATTAAAAAAAGAATAATTTAAAAGTATCGAAAAATCGCATATTTATATTTACAAGTAACATTAAAATGGTGTTCATTCAGTCATTAAATTTAATTATGAAAGTCAAAAATTATCTATAACGCAAATTCTAATATACATATATATAAATATTAGTGACTAATAAATGTAATAGTCTTTTATAAAATGAGAATGGTAACATTAGATTTTGTTGTGATGCCAATTTTTCTTGTAATAATTTGAACGTAATTAAGATAGCGTTGTTGGATGTATTTTCAAAATCTAAATAAAATTTACATACATTCAACTTTTTAAATCAGAAAATTTGAGAAGTTATAAATGCCAACTGTATTCACATTACAATATAAGAATAAGATATACAACTCAAGGGCAACTATATTGGGTGTGAAAAAAACAAGCTTTATATTTCTCATTAATAAATCATAAGTTTATACTTTAACCAGAAAATCTAAATATCAGTGAAAAAACACTTTTGTTTTAGGATAAGCCAACTCCTTATAAGTGATATTCATTTTATTCATCAAATTAAATTGTGAATTGTTGGTAACTGACTTTGAATCAGAGTACATTACAATGATGTGCTAAGAAAATTAAAGAATGTAAATTTTACTATTTATTTATTAAAAACTTGTAGATATTTTATCTAACAAATTGTCTTTTTAATAGAATTATTTTGTTAATGTTTCAACATCCTTCCTTGTCAAATTATTTCTCTTCAGTACATATACTGTTGCAGTCTTATAATAAATATTATTTTCTATTTGCTAAGATGTATATAAATATCTGAAATATATGCCCTATGTATGTACATATGGATTTGTCAGTGTGTGATTTTCACAAATCCGTTTGGAAAAACATAAATATTGTCATTCATGGAATAAATGTTAAACTGATTACTTACAAAGATATATTTATAAATTTAATTTAATATTGTAACATACAAGATAATAATATAATTTGAATATTAAAGTTAAAACAATCAATGAAGTTTTTAAAAATGTTAATACTTTTGCTCGTTAACTTTTTTTAAAGTATAATATAAAATGACAAATTCTACTTCTGTATTATTACATTTTCATCTGTCATGTTTTTATGTTGTATATCTATTCTTAGTGTCTTATTTAATTTAATAAAAGAGATAATATGAAAAATCTAACAAAGAAACATGCAAAAGAACAGTTTTTACATGAAAAAATATTGAATAAAAGCTTCTACTGCTTGTATAGAACTTTTTTTTGTAACAGATTGCCTTTTGAACAATATTATAATCTCAATTTGGTATGAACCATGGAGGCTAACTACTTTGAAGAAGTCTTTCTTCATTTGTAATCTAGTATTGTAAAAATTGAGTAAAAACTTGTATAAATATCCAATACCGAAAATTGTATAATTACAGAATAATTTAGCATCAAGTGAAAATAAAGAAATATTTTTAATCAAGACGCTTTTTATATTTATATATACATATATAAATATATTTTTAATTGGACTACAGTACACCAGATCTTATTTCTACTGGGTGCCTCTGTGGTTGTGTAGTAAAAAAAAGAAATGTCATAAAACTTTGTCTAATATACAAAAGAGGATCGTACTGATCTTACAATTACAATAATTATTATTAAAAATTTATCGTAAATTTATAGATTAACGGGTGGATAAATATTCAGAGTGCCACCCTGTTACGTAAATTTATAAATTACATTATCAAAAAAATAATAATAAAACAAAAAAAAACACTTAGTAGTTCCTATGTACATACACGATCATTTACATTAATTTGTTTAAAAAACACTTCTTAATTATGAAATACATTAGACTAGATCAGGATGAACTTAAAAATTGATAGGAATAATTATATATATATTATATTATATAAATATTTATATAAATATATATGCATACTTCAATTAGTAAAAATCGTAAATTGCTATTGTAAATGCATTGATTAAGGTATTATAACGAAAATTACCTTAAATCTAACTAAAAATTATGAATCACATTGTTTCTCTAGTAGTAATTATTTATCATAAAAGTATACAGTATAAAGCGCGCAAGTACCAGGTAGGCACTCTGATTATTTTTTAATAATTTTAATGAATAATTTATTTAAATAGTTATAGTTATAGTAGTTAATATAGTATCATGAGGTAAAAATTTAATTTATACTATTTTAAATGTAGTAGTAGTAGTAAATATATCTTAACAACTTGAGCGGGTGCTTAAAAATAGTCAACATTTTTCTTCTGTCTGTCTGCTTTACAGAGAAAAAATCGCGGCCTGAAAAGTGATGGAGAGAAATATTACATATACAGATAATACATGACATTACTAAATCGGAAACATCGAGAAAATAAACGCAAAATAAATACGAATAGTTTATACGACAATAGTGTATATTCGGTAAGCGTTTTTATTTTTAGTAGGAAAACAGAAGCCGGAAAAAATAATGACGCCATTGAAATGAAAATGAAGGTTTAAAGGAACAAAAATTAGAATCGATATTATTCTAAAGTATGTATATATGAAACAGTTTTATATTTTTAAAAAAATTTACTATAGAAAAAAACATTTCAGCAGTGAGTCACAATCTTCGTCTTATTACTAAACAGTTCATAAATATGTCTTATTCAAGTGTAAAACAATTTTAAAATGACGAAAAAGCAATTGAAGAACATTCATAAATACGTACGAACTTGTAAAGCTAAGCATAATAGCATTATAATTTATTAAATTGGTTTAGATTTTATAATGACAAACACTGATCTAATTCAAAGGGTAAAAATTATATAACTTATTTTTTTATTAAAAGTTGATATGTTACATATACTTTATTATTATAATTTATACACATGATAATTAATATTCCATGAAAATGTTATATCAAACATAGGGAATCGTACGTACAAACATAATGCAATTTTAAAAAGTTTTCATTTGAATACATTTTTTTATAAAAACACCCTTATTTCGCTTTAAAAATTGGAGTGTAAAACTATGCGAAACATAAATCATGCTATCCTCGAAAAAAAATTTTAAAAACTCAAATATTACATCGTCAACATGATTGAAATTATATTTTTCTTTATGAAATTCGTTATAATAATAAATTAAGAAATACTTAATGACTTTTCAGCATAAGGTGCAGTCTTTTACTGTCTTGGAAAACTAATAATTATAACTCGCCTGATGTAATTACAATTGGATTTGTAACGAGTAAAACAGCTTTTAAGCTCCTCATGATATCATATTAGTCGTAATTTAGATACAAATTAATATGATCTTAGCAATGTTATAGATTTTATAATTTAAATAAAACTAAACTGTGACTCCTTACACATCATATATTTGAAACATTCTGATATGGTTAAAGTAATACTAGATATTTCCGCTTTAAGCGATTATTAAGATTAATGAATTCTTAAATGAAACGTCATTATTTTGGGCTCTCTTCCTAAATATTACCTTAATACAGAAAAAGTAAAACAGAAAGACCTATCGCAGGCAAGCATGCATTCGTTACGTTTTATGTTCATGTGAGAGCGATTGATTTAGAAAGTGAACAGAGAAGGGAATCATATGTCTGTCTAATCAGAGTAATTATGTTTGGCGGGAGTGACCAGGCCGGCGGCTCTCTTGATGTTCATTAAGCCAGCGCGTTTCCAACTGTTATAACACATATTATTATTGATTAAGTTGCCGACATATTTTGAACCCACCAAGCCATCCTTTAAACAACCGTATTCCTCCTCCATGTCGTCGTAATGCTGTTTGGACAAGTTATTGTTATCCGGATAGTACGCTGAAATGGCCTTAAGAGCGTTAAAATAAAAACGTATGTTTTTCGGAACGCAGTTGTCGAAAGGAATGGCGGTGGTGGTGTTGGTGGGCGTCAAATTGTTGGCGCACATATTATCGAAAGGTTGTCAAGAAGTGGGCCACTCTTTAAAATCATTGAAATGTTTAGCACCTGCGTTGGGCGGTTGTGACGAATAACCTCCGACTTGCGAACCAGCATCGCTACTGTAGGATCTGGGAGGGGGACCATAAGCGGCATCCGCATTGTAAGAACTATAAGCGTAGCTACTATAATCGGAACCCGGCTTGGAATTCGCGTTCGATGACGACATGTTGGGTGGAGCGTTGGGCGTGGCCGGACCGCCCGGGCCTGACTGTTGACGCGAATACATATCGCCTGTAATATACCCTGTCAGCAACATTTTAAACAAATACAATTAAGTTAACCCCGAAAGTAATCACAAATTTTAATACTTACCTGATGGGCCTGTTGATTGGCTGTTTTGTGGCATATTCCAGCTATTCCAGCTGGCAGCTCCACTTCCTGTACCCGGCCCTGTTGAAATAATATATACAGTCCTAAAATGACTATTGTGTCTCAGAATAAGAAGTAGTGATTCAAATATCCCGCTAAAATTTACTACGTACAGTTTAAATAATTAGGCATCTGAAACCTTAGTAGTGCCAACTAGTTTTTTTTTTTTACATTTATAATTACAATTTATTGCCTTCATAGGCTGTATAAATAATTTCACGTAAAATATAAATTAATAAAATAATTGTACAGCTTGGCAAAATTAACTGGGCCAGTGAAAATAATTAGTGCCATTTACCAAGTGTAGGAGTGGGGAAGGAAATCATTTGAAGCCCTGTTTCTGTCGAATACACATCGCCAGTACAGTCCCAAGTGAAAGTGGTTAGTGGTAACACGGAAGCAAATATGAATCTTAAAAAAGATGCCTTTGATTACGATTTGTATCAATTCCTTTATTATACTTCAAATGCTATACATTTACTGCATTATGTCATTTAAACAGTTATGTCTAGATATGTATATAAATAAAATTGTGTCGCGTACTACGTATTGTGTACTCCGGCGTACATCATTGTCCATCTCTCTTCCACATTGACTTTCTCCATTTGTCGTTTACGCATCGTTCACTAACACTGTTAGCTTTGCTAAGCTATAGCATTAAAATTATCAAAGGCCTTGAAATATATAACTTTTTCCATATTACATCTGTCTGCTCACGAACCAACGACATCACATAAAAATGACCAGCTTTTCGACGCAATATTTGTATCGCCCCTTCTTATTTTGAGACAGAGTATAGGTTTCTTAATATCCTATGATATCGTTAATGTCAGTCTGTAACTGAGCAATGCATTCGCACAAATTTTAATTATATCAGGCTGTTATATTATGTACTGTTTCTAAATTGCATTTTGCGATAACAATTTTAAACATGTATTTTGCAAACTAAAAATTTCTATCTGTCCAAATAACTTTCGATCCAATTACTAAAATAGTACGAGATTTGCAAAGTACATTTTTTAAATTTTTTTATTAATGACCATTGCAAAGGACTTAACACGAGAGATACTTTGAAGTATCCTAATGTTATATTAGGTAATTTAATTAGTTCTGCATTTAAATTTATTTTATAAGTCCTTGTTAAACTAAGATGTTCATATATCTGCCTTTCATTAGTAAGAAGTTAACATACAGTCGATAGACATAAACCTGAATGCAGACATTTGTATCCCAAAATTGCAAACAGTCAAAACAAATTTACTTCTTTTTTATATAACTACCGGCATTTTGGAAAGTATTTAATTTGGAAATTTTTTTGTGTAAATCATTTAAAATTTACTTAGAAATCCTAAATTAAATTATGATATATTAAAAATTTATTATCCATAAATAAATCAAAGGTTGGAATCGGAAATGTATTCAATATTAAATGGATAAAAAATGCAGTACATATTAAATTCAATAGACTACAAAAATTAAGTTAGTTCGGCATATTCAGAAACAGAACTTAATGTAACATCTAATTGTTTTAAACAGATTATTATATTAATTAATAGTAGACAGAATTAATGATATTTTAGGCTAATTAGTAAAAATTTTTTTTGCTTACTAATGGGATTTTATTGTGGTATATTTTATTAAATTTTTATTTACGTTAGAAATTAGAATAGGTTTCAAAATTGATGAAAAAGAAAGTAAAACAAATATATATAGAGTAATTAAAATTTATTGAAAAATTTTCGTGCAGACAGCTTAATTAAGTGCAATATTAACTATGTTTAATATTTGTCTATATTTTTCAAATTTCGTTAAGCTACTTCCATATATTCTATCAACAAAACAAAAATCGCCAAGTGATAAAATTAAGTGTATATATATATATAAAAAAAAACTAACCATATGATCCATAACCTTGTTGTTGGGGAGGCCCTCCGTAATTGTTTCCCCATTGTGGTGGTGGCCCTTGTGGAGCAGGAGGTGCTCCCCAACCAGTATAAGAGCCAGGCCCAGATGGTGTTCCATAACCGGCGTAACTTTGTTGTTGAGGCGATGTACCCCATCCCTGGTAACTTTGCATCATATTTGGACCCATTGGCGCTCCCAAATTCATGGGTGGCCCACCCATCTGACCATTGGGCCCCTGCATCATGCCCATAGGATTTTGAGGGGGACCCCATGTCGAAGATGGATCCGCAGCACCCATTTTCGCAGCGCTTGATCCATCGCGAGGCTCTGCTTTTTTAATTTCCACCTAGGATAGCAAACGAAAATACATTTTTACATCCGAAATTGAAAATTACGTTTGTAATGTAAATATTACCTGCTTTCCGTTTAAATTAATAAAATGTTCTGCGACGCATCTGTCTACTGAATCTTCATCTTCAAATGATAAAAAACCAAAACCTGAAATACGCATATAGGAATTAACATAATGAAAAAAAAAGCTTTTTTATATAACATTTAATAGTGACTTTCCTTCAGACTGCACTACCATAAAAATATTTACCTGTAAAATGAGCAACAAATATCTTTTGCTGGCGTTACAATTTGTATGCCAAGAATATTAATAAATCAGAATAAAGCTAATTTACTTTGAAATAGTTGTTTTATTGCGAAATAAGATATTTTTTTAATTTATGGTTACTTTCACATTTTAACCATTACACCCTTATAAATCTATGAAATTATTACAAATAGTTATTGCAAAGAAAGGACAAGAAAGCAATTAAAAAAATTGTGGAATACACAGTCTTTATATATTTTAATATATATAAAAAAAAAGGGGGGAAAAGAAAACTTGCTGCTAATGAAGCACTAGTATATGTATACAGCAGTTGCTAAATGTATTAAACATTCCTGAGAAAATTAAATGTTACTAATAAATAGTCATAGAATTTACTTTCACTACTTGTCTTTAATGTGATTTTAATATGTAAGGAATCTTTGGATAGAGATCATTTGACATACTAATAAAAACAACTAATAATAATAAATATTTTAAATTCATTGACATATTACATAAATTTTTAAATAACCGGCTAAATTGCAAAACGATTCGCGTGCGAAAATGGTATGAATTGTTGCCGCGATATTGCTATGATAAAATTATTTAACGGCAATATATTGGATTGTTACTTTTGATAATATGCCATAAGATTATGTGCAAACAAGCTAATTTAATAAAAACAACTTTCAAATGCGGCAATAGCATTTTCAGTAGCCAGATATATCTTCAAAAAGGCAGTTTCTGGAAATTTTAAAAGTAGCACAATGCAGAAGTAAAATTATTTTTAAAACATTTTAGAGATGGGTGATAATCATAGAAAATAAAACAGGGATGCATGGGCACAGCTAGGAACAATATTGAATATTCAATTTAGTAAACATTTGTACAACACAACTAAGTACTTTTCTGTTTATGATATTTCACATTATTTATTATGGTTGTACTGAAATTAGTGAAAATAAAAAAAATATAATATATTCGGCCAAGACTGGTTTATAAACAAGAGTCACAAACCTCTCGACTTCTTTTTTTCCTGATCGTACATAATCACAACTTCCATAACTTTTCCAAATCGTGTGAAGTAAGTTCTTAAATCGGTTTCCGTCACGTTTGAAGGTAGACCTCCCAAAAAAACCTTTGGATAACCGCCGCCCTTCTTGGGTTTTTGTAATGTGCGCGGATTGCAAGGCTTCGGATCAATTGTTCTAGACAAAATGTTTACTTATCAGAATATCTGACAGTATGTTAAGAAGTTGCATGAAATTTCCAAACTTTTATGCTAGAGGATATAAGTTCTCAAATGCAAATAATAATACTGACATCTATTAATAATAAAAATACTAAACAACTTAATAAATTTTAGTGATTATAGCTATTAATAACTACACATCTCTTACATTTGAAATAGTAAAAAATCTTAAATAGCTTCCTTAATTATTTATAAGCTCCTACAAAATAAAAACTGTAATTACATGATATACAAATATATTCAATAGCATCAAATCAGGAAGTTTGTGAATAAAATAAATAAGAAATGAAACACAAATTTAGAAACCAATGAATTATTTGACTTCAATTCTTGCAGATGATGTAATACTGTTTATTTTAACTTGAAGGTACTTACAAAATTATGTTTGTAACAGTTTTTTTTTATCTTATCACATAAATGTTACTCTTAACAATATTGATAAATTAATAAGTAATTTATTCATTTAAATTTTTCTAAAACATTTAAAAACGTATACCTATAAAAGTATTTGAAACCTTGTAAAATATTATTTTCTCTCTATACTAGTGAGAATAATATAGTCTTAACAAACAGAGCATTATTTTCTGAAAATAGTTTGTAATTTGGAGATATGATATTTGTGAAAAATCTAAAAAAACATTCCCAAATACATTTGCAAGATAATTATTGTATTAATTTTGAATTTATATTTTCTGGTAAAAGATAATGCTTCGTACCTGCCATCCAAACTGTGTGGTCCATTTTGTAAAACGACAGACACATTATTTGGATCTGAGAAGGTAACAAACCCGAATCCACGTGATCTACCAGACTCTGCATTTTTCATAACAACACAATCAATAACTTCTCCATATCTTGAGAAATATCGTTGGAGGTTGTCTTGGGATGTCTCCCATGAGAGGCCACCAACAAAAAGCTTCCTAAAAATGTTTTAATTGCTATTGAGTTAATCCAATAATTAAATAGACATCTTTACAGAACATATGAAAAATACAAGTTAACATGGAGAATAGTGAAAGTACCGTTATTTCGTCGGTAAATTTGCATTTATTCATGCATTAAATATGAAAACTTTAATGTACATATAATTTTTAAATCTTGTATGTACACAAAACTTAACCTAATTCACAATAAATTGTTTTATTTAAGCCTCTAGTGAACAAATCAACAATTTTCATTTCCGTTCTCTGACCGTTCACAATTTCGCTTGGGGTCGGTGAACGCTGGACGAATAGAGCCGGTCGTATTACCAGGCAAGTTCAAAGATCAGGTAAAAAAAAATAGATCAGCTGCTTAAAATCTGTGGTCCTTTACTTTTGTCTTAAATGCTATATGTATGAAATATTAAAATGCATGGTTGGGTACATTGTTTAAGAAAAAAAGCACGGTGTGACCTATAATGTATACACGTACCGATCACACCATTTCTATATATTTAAAGAACATTAAATACCCTTTTTCGTCGTCGTCCATTTCTTGAGGTTGTCTCAACATTCGCATAATATACCTAAACCTATGGTACACTTCACTTTTTTTCAACAGCCGGTTTACGTACACGACGTTACAAAGCTACCAACGACAATGGCAGCTAGTCGACTTCCGTCAATTTTAACAGAAATGTGATTCAAGACGCCACCACTATCCGACGCGATTATTATTTGTATAACAACAAAAAAAATGTTTATTCATACATACCCGTATTCGTAATCGTCCATAACTTATATAATCCCTTACACTAACTTAAAATTATATTAAATCTAAACGTTAAGAACTATCCTAATTAACAACTACAATAGGAATACGCGGACATGACATACCAAAGAGTAGGGGAAAAAATTCTACCATTTGCAAGTAAATAATGGTAGGGGAAAACTTTCGCCCCTTCACACTAGATGGGGATAGACAAATGGTCAATAGTCAATAGTTTTATTACTATCAATATTTGGATTTTTGGAAAAACTCGTCTCAGTATGCTTTGAATTTAGTAAATATTCATCATTGATAAACACATAGATTTTACACTTGAGGAATTTTCAAAAATAAGTCTTAAGCATGTTAAATTCTATAGTAAATTTATTCTATTCGACGAGTTAAAAATTTCTTGTAAAATAAATAATATCTATGTTTGTCATTCAATTGATGAACAACTATCACTTCACATATTACCAACCTAAAACTCGGTTATTTTGGATTCCTCCAGAATTCTTGATTAATATTTTAAGAAGCAATTGTTTTGTACGCTTTAACTTATCTAAATATTTATTTGTAACAACTTTCTTTTATTAAAATAAGAAACAAGAATATTTAATAAATTGTATAGAGTTATGTCATTTTATTCTTAAAAATATTAGGACATCATTCAATAGAAAAAATATGACTATACATAAAAACATAAATAAATATATAATATATATTATTTAGTTTTAGCATTAAATAATTTTAATTCACAGTCATTTATTAAGCAACGACAAGTAATGTTGCCTTCAAAAAATTCATATACATACATACAAACTAGAAATACAATGGATACTGGACTGGAAAAATTTAACACATTTGGTCCGAAATCCGAACTAGCACCAGTGTAATCTGAAGAAGATCCGAAATTTGATCGGATCGGACTTCCGATTCGAATTTAAACGCGCATCTCTAAAATTTCAATTTAAAATATCACTAAAATGTATGGACTGAATTCCGTTATTGACTTAATTGTGTCAATGGTACTGGTTAAACACTGTCAATAAATAGTGGATATGAGTCGGTATTCCGGTAACGACATTTTGAAGGGATATTTTATTGTAGTAGCGTACCTCATTTCAGAATTCCAAATGATTACAAATTACATCCATTCTAATTTTTAATATTTATAAACTATTTTGTTAATAGCCCCATCTAATAACTATTGAACAAACTTTTAATGATCACAATTCTAGTCAATCTACTTAATGTTTCTGCGGAAAGTGCACTAATAGAGTTCAGTCACTATATTTAAGAGAGCGCCACGTAGTTTCTAAATTGTTTGCTCATACTTTTTTGTATGTAATACTATAATATTGGGTCTGGGAAAAAGTTCGTGGCGTTTTTCCCGATAGATGGCATTGGTTGCCGATAACTAAAGAACAACAAGTCACAGCGACACCACCGAGGGCTCGTTTTTTAGATGACCTTCCGAACGTTAGTTTGAGCGTAGAACCATTGTAATCGGTGCAGTGGTTGGAAAGTTATTCGCACTTGAAAATGGAGAAGAATAATGAGAAATTTCGCTATATTCTGCAATATTATTATGATAAGGGGAAGAACGCTGCGCAGGCTTGTGATAAAATTTGTGCTGTGTACGGTGAAGGTACTTTATCGAAATCTGTTGCGCGGAAATGGTTCGCTCGCTTTCGTTCTGGAAATTTCAATGTGAAAGATGAGTCACGCTCCGGTCGTCCAATCACTGAAAAATCTGATGAAATTCTTGAAAAAGTCCAACAAGATAAGCGAAACAATATAAAAGTTAGGGATAGAGAAAATGTATGCTTCATTATTTTATTTATGTTCATAAAATTTTACACATTTTTAGTAAACTTAAAAATTGAATGAATATTTCGTCTTTTCAAGCTTGTATTCAGTGATGAATCGCGTTTAGAGATGGTAAGCGAAATTTCTACGTCTTTAGGAGAAGACCACATGAGCGTTTTCATGAAGTGATTAGAACAGTTCACCATCCTCCAGCTATTATGATATGGTCCTGCATATCAGTAAAGGAATTAGGTCTTCTATATTATATCACGTATACAATAAATCAAGTATACTACAAACCCGTAATGGAATCAATACTAATGCCATACATTGAGTCTTTAAGTTATGGAGATGTTGTTTACAAATTTATGCGATATAGTGTGCCATACCACAGAGCAAAATCAATAAAAGACTTGCTCTCTGACAGCAACTTGCAGACATCCAGACTCAATCTATGGAATAGTTTAAAATGGATTGTTACTCATGTTCAAATCCGATCATGATTGTTTTAAAACAAAATATTGAAGATAATGGCGCAATTGTCAGGTTTTAAAGGAAGTAGCTGCGTTATGTATCAGAAGCATACCGAGAATTACCGCCGTAATCAAAGCAAAGGGTGACTTATCAAAATATTAGTTTATATTATTTAAAAATATATATTAATCTTTGTGTTATAATATTAATAAACAGTTGCTCACGTCAAATCATTATTTTGTCTTATTTCTTATAAAAATGAAACCAAAAGGTTTTAAAATTGCAATTCTCTAATATTATGTAAACATGAAAACGAAAATAATTAATAGATGCAATGTATACTAACTCCTTGATACAATAAATCAAAAACGCAAGTTAATAAATAATAGTATGTCTCACCATTTTGATAAAGTGTACTTCTTTCCGATTTTTAATGTAATTAGTTTGATGTAGAATTTAGAACTAAAATTGAAAATTGGGAAAGTTTGTATAACTGCTTTTAGATGGCGGTACAGACAAATTGAAAATTATTTTATTGATAATCAAAAGGAATTGTATAAAGAACATTTGTAATACATATATTCAGTTCATTGTTGCTACAATATAGTTCTGATTTAGTATCCATTTACTACTTCTGCATTTAGATGCATGAGTACATATCTTTGGAAACATCTAAAAAATATTTTTAAAATTGAAAATAAATGTAGACCATTTAGTTTCCAAATCTTGGTTTACTTTTTTAGACGTTTCGGTGTATTTATTTCATAATTTTTCTTTAGGAAATGATAAATAAAAAACAATTTTTTACTACTTTCCTAGTATGTTTACTATATTCTCAAACGCATCAAATTATGTTTGATGTAGAAGTTCTTCATTGAAACTATTCTTTCCCAGACCAAACTTAATTTACCTTTTACTTAGATTCTTGGTTTAGTTTCTTTTCGAACATAATTGTAAGCATTTTAGAATGTAGTGTAATGAATGAATGTATGAAACATAGTGAAACAAGTGTTTATTATTTCTTAATGAAAAATTGAGAAGTAAGATTGAAACGCGTAAAAAAGTAACCCAAGAATATCAACATACTGTACTTGTTACTTTAGGCTTTACGACAACGGTATGCTTAATTCGTGTGCTCAACTTATTATCCCATTGCATTCTCATTTCAGCACTTTCTTTGATTAAAAATTATTTAATTGCGGAATTATGTTGTAAATTACAAAAAAATAACAGTATAAGTTTGCTCTTTTTTATTAAATTATTTACAATATAATATTGAAGTATTTATGTATATAGTGTTTCTATGTATATAATTACAATGAAAATGCACATTAAAAAAATAAGACAATATTTTCGGATTATTTTTACTTTTCTCTTTAATTGATAATAATTTAAAGAAAGAACGCTTTTCATAAAACCAGATTACCTAATATATTGGGTATCTAAATTGTCAGAAAATTAAAAAGAGTACGTACAATGTAAAAGAATACATTTAAAATGGTGTGAAATAAGATCAATCACAATTCAACAGGCAATATAATATAAAAAGGCATTTAAAAGATTAAAATAATTGACTAAATTATATAATATAGGATAAATAGTGTCAAAATGCAATTATAACCTTTAGTTACCCAATATTGACATTCATGTACTAATTAATTTATTAATAAGGATTAACACTATCTTCTAAATCTACTTCCTTTTATAAACGCCAACGTTTTCTGCATTAGCGGTGCTTTTTTGGGTTTCATTGCGGCACTGCTACCACCTATAACAAGATGTTTATTTGTTCATTCTAATATTATGTTTAAATATTAATTATATTAATGTTATTTTGTAACGATAATATAAAAAATAATGTTTATTAATTCACCGACTTTAATTTTTAAATTATGTAGCAGAACCAATATGGTACCAAACTGCGCAAACTGCAAAATGTCCAATTTTGGGAACAAAAATAGATGAAAACCATTGATCTTATAATACTTGGTCGGGTATTTGAATGATCTAAATATTTTAGACACAGGAGATTGCATATAGAAAATGAGTCACGTGTGCGACAGTCTCCAACGTTAGTTATTTGTTCAGCGAGACAAACGCTAATAGAAAGTTTTAAACTTTACAAAGTAGTATGGGAAGTGTCATAAAAAACAGCCTGAAATTGAAAGGTTAGCACCTGATAAATTCCCCGTTTACTGATCAAGCAACGCAAGTTTGCAAATCCCTCTTTTGTTACTGTAATGATATAAGACACAAGAGAAACAAAATTTTAATATAATCCCGATCTCTCCTTGTTATTTAACTAATTTGTATCACTTTGAACTATTAAAAGAATTTTTGATCGGAAAAAGTTTTCGTTCAAATAAAGTAATAGAATCTGTTTAGAAATAAATACGTTGTTACCACAAAGACCTCTTTGAGAGAAATATCGGAAAGGTTCCAGATCAATAGGGTAAGTGTATAACTATACAAGGAGACAATATTGAAAAGATATTACTTTTCAGTATAGTCTCCTTGTGCTCCTAAATTATTCAACAGAAAACCATATTTGGTTTTTTGTTGTAATGTTGTAATAACTTTTTTATAAACAAAATCTTGGCTAAATAGAATACCCTTTTTTAATTTCATAAGTTATGCTTTAACATATATTCTAACATCTAACCATCAAATTTTATTATTGGTTTTAAAAAATATAACATATGATATAACTGTAACAAAATTCAATAAAAAATAATCTAACTGTCTGACTTTTACTCCAAGATTTATCTGATTTGCCTCATATACTCCTAAATTGCTTCTTGCGTCGATGCAATTCTATTTTAATTTATTTATATTCACTTGATTAAATCTTTTATTTTTAAGCGCAAAATAGAATATTCATGGACTATAAAATACCACGTTTCATATAACAAATTATAATATTCACTAGTACAATTTTTGTAAGTAAAATATATATAAAAATCATACCTGAAGGTTTAACAGGACTCGGTACTGATACTTGACCGGCGGCACCGGATGTTGCTAACGCGTTTAATCTCGATGAAGGAGTAACAACAGGTTTTTTGTCGATACCACTTTTTGCTTGTTTTCTAAGAACGTCTCTGGGTGGTTTTACTACACTATCTACATAAGCGAGTTTCGTTTGTCGAACAGGTATCGATTTATCTTGCGCTAATTTTATGTTTTCGGTTAAAGCTTTCAACTTTGCTTCCCTTTCGTCCAAACATCTCATGTACATGTCACGCCAAGATTCCATCTCTTCGCGTTTTTTATTTCTGAACTCTTTTTGGCAGTGGAACTGCCAAATTTCATCACTATCATCAATTAGATAAGGATTATGATGTTCTAATGTAAAAAGCTGATCTGGAGTAGCTTTATCTAGTACAGGTTTTAAAATAGAGTATGGGACACCGCCAGTATATTCTAAGGCTAAAATAGAAATCAATTTAAATTAAATTTATTGTGGTATTATATTATATGAGACTTACCATCAATGTTATCTTGTAAAATCCTTATACACAATTCAAACAAGGTAGGTACTGTACCATAAAAACATTTATTGCCAGAGTAAACTTTTGTTCTAAAAAAAAACATTTTAAAATAAATATAACAGTAAACATACAAATTTGTGGTACCTCTGATTCTTTTGTGACATAACCATGCTTAGTGCTTCATCATCATTTATTATTTT
This sequence comes from Dermolepida albohirtum, assembly GCA_031893035.1. Taxonomy (NCBI): domain Eukaryota; kingdom Metazoa; phylum Arthropoda; class Insecta; order Coleoptera; family Scarabaeidae; genus Dermolepida; species Dermolepida albohirtum. The sequence goes on along the minus strand of JAVIWB010004117.1, from coordinate 85,606 downwards.
ATTTCTGCTAATGCAGTTATCAACAAATGGATTGGCAATTGGCCTATAGTTTGGAGTTATAGATGGAAGTAAACTGGCAATATTCAAGTCTATATCAGTTTTAGGAGGGGGAGGAGGTACCTAAAACAAATTCATTTTGTTTCAATAGAATTTGATGGAATTTCTAGTATAAAAATTGGGCAAAGAATAAACTATATACTTGATTCAATTAATAAAGATTTAGTGATATATTTTTGATGAATATGTTTTAAAGTTATATTGATATTAAGCAAATAATGTGATAGATATTCTTTTAATTTTGCTGTACCAAAACATTTTAGTTATTTAATAACATGTAAAAAATTATATTTTAACTTATATATGCATGTGCATATGTTAAAAACAAAAAAGATTTAACTTACAATTATGCCAATTTTATCAACTTTCAGTATTTTTTCAGGCACAGGTTTTTCTTTACTATTTCTTTCTAGCACGGATTTTTCTACTTTATGATTTGGTTCAGATGTTTTCATCTTTTTGGTGCTTATTTTACTTGTAGTTGGTTCTAACATACCCAATGCTTCAGCAAAACTAGTTCCAGACTCTGAACAAATATCAACAATTTTTTTGCTATTACTGCCATTAGTACTAGTACTACTGGCGCTATTACTACTTTTTGATGATTTATTCTTAAGTTTGTCTTTACTATCAGATTTTCTGTCTTTTTTGTTGTGTTCTTTATAATTTTTATCATCTGATCTAGAGCGGCCTTCTTTAGAAGATTCTTCACTTGTCCTTTCTGATTTAGAATCACTCCTTGAGGAACTTTTATGTTCCTTTTTGTGTGACTCTCCCTTATTTTCTTTTTTATGTTGCTTGCTACTACTTTCTTTAATTTTATAATTGGATTTTTGAAGATTATGTGCAGATATTTCAATATCTAGTTCAGATCTGTTTTTGTGCTCTTGTCTACTGCTCTCTTTTGAAGATTTATGTGATGATGATCTTTTAGATATTTTACTTTTACTTTCTTCATCACTTGGACTATTTTCGTGTTTCCTTTTATTATTGGATTTACTAGTGTTACTAGAGCTATGCCTACTTATTTGTTCATTAGAATCACTTGAACTACTATTAAGTCGTCTTCGTTTTCTCTCACTTTCTAAGTGAGAATCTTGTTTTTTGCCTTCTTTTGAAAGTGTTTTTTCATGTTTTCTATCTTTATCTGTATCTTGCCTATGTTTTGAACTTCTTTCTGAAGAAGATTCCTTGTGTTTTATATATTTATGTTCTTGTCTTCTATCTTCAGTATTTTCGGCTGCAGAAGAGGAATGATCAGACTCAGAACTAACTCCAGGCTCAGAATCTATATCTTCTGAATCAAAAGAACTTTTATTCTTGTGTTCTTTACTTCTTTTTTCAGACTTTTTTCTTTCTGAAGTACTTTGTTGTTTCAATTCATCATACCTATCCCTTTTGTAATTTTTGTGTTTATCGTTCTTATCCAGTTTTTCTGTTTCATTGCTATTTTTGGCTTTATCACTGTGTGTATGACTAGAATTACTTTCATTTCTATAATTTTGTGCTTCATATTGACTTTCTGATTCTGAAAATTAACTATTAGTATTAACAACAGTATATTAAGCTTATATATACCAACCATTAGCATTATCCTCGCAATCACTTTTTCTCGATACCATATCCTTCCACTTTTTTACTAAAGTATTTGCAGCATCTCCAACTTCACCACCTAATTTCCGTAGAGCATTTACTGTTCTACCAATTCCAGTTTTCTCCAAATGTGATACAGTAACGGGCATATTAAATAGTTTGAGTATACAATGCAGAATCTGTAAAAATACTTTTATATTACATCTTCCAAAAATATGTTGAGTAACTTACCTTCGTATCATTTCGACTTTGTGTATATTTATCTAATGACTTTTGATAATGAATTATATTACTTAATAATTCAGATGAATCAGGCATCTTGATTATTTTTTTAGTAACGGGTAACACAGTAGTTTTATCGGTAATTATATATAATAATGATATTATTTGCTTCTAAACAGCTGTTCAATTGTAACCTCTTCAGTTGTCATTCTAAATGTCATCAGCAATTTCTGAAAATAAGAAAATTCTGTTGAAATTTTAAAAGTTAATACAACAAACGTATATATAAAGTACCCATAAACAGTAAATAACATAAAATTTTCTGTTTGTCACAGAATTATTCCAGTATCTCTACTACTGATACCCTTGATGGTTTATAAAGTTATAGAAACGCATACTGACGGGGATTTCATTTTGATATAAAACTTTAGAAAAGATTTCATGTTTGTAAAAGTTTTACTATTATATGAAAGTTATTTTAATTAATTCTTACATACACTTAATTTATTGGGTTATACGTGGTTATATGACATTTATAAGCACAATTACGACCGCTGAATTTCAGGATTAAGTCAGGCAAGTTCTCTTTATCTGATGTGATAGTGACCAACTAACCGATAAATTACCTACATCGAAAATTATAAGTAATACAGTCTCTTTTACAGAAACGGTAGAAAAGTGTTTAATGTATTTATTTTCTTAATTGCAGTTTTTATCATTTAAGTCGTTTTAAAATGAATTTGCTTAAATCTGTTTGATACCATGAATGATACGGTTGAAAAATTTGATTTTGTGAAATGGGTTTTCTTGAAATGCTCAAAGCTCCAAATTAGTAAGGTATATTGTATATATTCATACAATTTTGTAGGCATATTTAAGCATAAATAAATATTACTTAGTTTCTTGTTAATAATGACCGTTTATAATCTCTATATTTTTGATAAAAATGGTTCATTGTTGTATTATTACGAATGGAATCGATATAAACAATCAGGAATGACTAGAGAAGAGGTTAGGCCATATAATTACTATTTATTTATTGAGATTCTTATTCATTTTAATTTATAATAGGAAGCTAAATTAATGTATGGTATGTTGTTTTCCATTAAATCCTTTGTATCAAAAATTTCACCAACAGATACCAAGGAGGGATTTTTATATTATAAAACTTCAAAATACACATTGCATTATTTAGAAATCGCTTCTGGTTTAAAATTTGTAATAAATACTGATAACAATGCTCAAGGAGTACGAGAATTATTACAACAAATATATAGTCAGGTAGGTATTAGTCAATTAGGTTAATGAAAAAAAATTTGAAATCTTAGGATCTAATAATTTATGTTTATTATTCTTGATTTTGAATTACTTTCCCAAAGTATAATTTTAAATAACATTTCTATGAAATATTTAAATCAATTCAGTTTACAGTCTGATTTGAATTACTTAATGTTTGAGAAATCCTAGATTTTTTTTTTTTTTATAAAACTTCAACTATTAATTTTTAGGTGATTTGAAAAACATGATTTTCACAGTTCCATTTATTGAGAAAATGTTTCACTTATGATTTTTTAGATATATGTAGAATATGTAGTGAAGAATCCACTTACAAAAATCAACCAACCAATTCAATCAGATCTTTTCAAAATGAAGTTGGACAATTTTGTAAAATCATCTGCAGTGTATTTATCAAAAACAATATAATTTGGTCAGTATACATACATATTTACATGTGATATTTGGATTTAGGTATTAATAAAAATACCTCTAAGTGTATATTCAGCATTAGAAAACATGTTTTAATAATTCCTGTGATCTTTTATTGGGAGTAAAACTACTTTCTTCTTTCGTCTTCAATACACTTACTTTATTGTTACTCATATATATCTCTAATGTATTGAAAAATAAATTTAATATGTACATACGTCTAATGTTCTTAAAAAGCTAAATATAATTATAATGAAATATATTTCTACAGTTAGTAAATTACTGAAAAGAATTTCCATGAGTTTGCCTCGAATTAATCCATAGGTTCTAAAGACGTTATCGTCATAATTATTGAGTTTCAATGATTAAAGAATTCTGACTATTGGAATCTATAATTTAATGGAATTCAAGATTTCTATATTATCGACTTCTTAAATTCTATTTCAAAAATGTATGACGAATGTATAGATGTTGATGTCTTCGTTAAATAAATACATAGATTCTAGAGAGTGTTTAATTAACATCCAATATTCTAATTCCTAAAACAAATATGTTTCTTATTCCCCATCAATTGCATTAATCTTGATTTACATATACTATAAGTTGGAAACAAATAACTCATTCATAAGTTTTAAAAGAAAATAGAAACGACAAAATACTGAATGCTACCAAGAGAAGATTTTGAAAAAAATTTTGGAACTATTGCATTTATAACATCCTATGAGGATATTGTTTAAATATCTAAAATAAAGACAAAATGAGTGAGTAATGGGAACATATTTTTCAGCGTCTTTCGCTGGAAATTAAGTCTAAATATTGGTTCTTATGAAATAAGTGAATCCTTAAATAATGCAGTAATAGTCATAAATTAGATTAAGAAAGTGCAATTTACTAAAAAAGTTATTATTGCGAAGAGGCTAACAAATCGCAGTAAATACCAAAAATATGAATATTCCAGCTTAGAAAGGGTTGCCTTTTTAATAAAATTCTAGGAACTTTATATTCATGCAAAGTTTTGCAGGTGGTACCAATGTATGTATAAAACATGTTTAAATATTCTCGTTTTATATATTATTTATTTTATTAAAAAAAGTGTGTTCAGAAGGTATTTAATAAAATAATTTTCGTTTTACTAGTAAATTGCACTAACTTACTTTGGACATTATTGCGTATTGGTATTTAAGCTATGCTCTGGAGGGTCTATTTGTGGTAACAGAAAGTATTTTTAAAAAATAATTGATAATCATCTATTTTAAGTTTGATTTTTAATAGTTGGTGATACTGACCGCACTAATAAAACCATTGCGCCTGAAACAGATTTCATAGTATTAGTTGCGAAAGGTGCTCTTATAATACGGAACGTATGCGCCTGAGCTTTGCTCAGAAGCACGCAAACTGTATCGGCACGTCGAAAAGACGTACGAGTTGCCTCTCAACGCTGGCCGCTCCCGTTCGCAACCGAAAATTATCGGTGCGATGTTTTGGATTTTACGGAGGACGCGCTTTCCAAACGCCGTCGCTCTTTTCAATAGCATCAATAACAACAGTAGCGGTAAGTTAATTTTTTTTTACTTGTTTGTTTTACCTTCTCTTTGACAGGCTGGCAAATTCTGTCTTTTTAATTCTGTTTTGATTAACTTCTTAAGTTTCAAAAACGACGCATTCAGGAGTATTTTTTTCCGACACATGTTTTAGAAGTATCACTGACCAAAATCTAGTTATATTTATCGGAAAACTCACGTTTGTTATAGTTAGTTTGGGATATTTTGCAACAACATACTCCGGTATAAGGATTGATATTTTAACCGATTTTTTAACAAGGTAATTTTAAAAGTCGTTGATGTTTACCAACATCTTTTTGATTTCTGTTTAAAATATCACTATCTCTGACGAAATATACGTGTTTAATGTAATGGTCAAAATACCAATAATTCGTTTATACAATTTTGGTGGTAAGGTAGATAATAATTGCGTGGGTATGTTATACGTAAAGTTAGTTCTAATAAGTAATTCTGAACTATCATCTCTGATTTCGCGTCTCTGTATGAAAAACTAATATGGTAGAAGACATGGAGAAAAGAAAGAAAAACTTGGAAATAAAGAGTAATTGATAGTAAGAAAACGATTGATGTAATGTACATACACTGAGGAAGAGGAATCCTGAAAAAATGGTATTGTTGAAACTCTGTTATTTATGTCAACAAAAGTTTTTAGCTGACTTTTTGGTAGGAATTATTAAAGTGGTAGTAAAGGGTGATTTTTGTATAATACGTTACAATCACTTGATGATGTATGCTGAAATATATATATTTAATGAGCATTAAATTTACTGTGTAATAAAGCCTAGATATTTTTGAACCATTTCGGCATTTTTATAGTGTTTAATTTCAGTAAGCCAACTAAAACTCTGGAACTATACATTTAGAGGGAAAAGTACTCATGCAGTGACCAATTTAAACATAATGGCGTTCTTTTTTATTAATCGTTTGTTTATAGGCTCACAGTATACTACAAGCTAGTTAATTTAATAAGTTGCAAGATACGTAATATATAACTTAGTGTCAATATCTTTGTAGAAGAAAGAAAAAAAAATTCCAGAGCGACACCTAAATTCTATGAGAAAAATGTAGCCATACACTATGAAAAAAAGAATTCCTCGAATAAATTGAGAAATTCATGCCCGTATTAATGTATACAATAGGTTAGTAGACGTTTAGTAGTATTTATTAACGCATCACGTGTTGTGCATATAGCTGTATGGACCCTTTTCCCACAAAATTATGTATTATTTTAGAATTTCATTTATTATATGTAAAATTTATATTTATTTTCATAAGACATTGTATATTATCCTGTGGTCTATTAAATTTACTAGTTCGTACTATCCACTATACTACTAAACCCATAAATTAATGCTTAACCAAAAAAAAACACTTGCCATTATGTTTAAATTGGTTAGTGTATGAATACTTTTTTCTTTAACTGTATATACTTACATATGTTTGTAAATATGTGTACAAAGATGTCAATATTTTCATATACAAAAAAAATGCTTTTGGTATCGATACCGTACGAGAATGAGGGTGTACAGTAAATGAAAAAAAAACATATAATTCGCGTAAAAAAGACGATGATACCGTGTCGAAATGGAATGATTGATTAGAGCATGAAATGTGAAATTATAAACAAATAAACGAGGAGTTTCCGCTAACGTTTTGATTAATGACAGTGGATTGATGACTTTTATTGGAACATTGTCACACAATAAGTCTACTTTGGCGCATTAGACGCGCTATATATTTTATATTATAATGGAAACGGGTATATTGAATAAAATTTTTATATACGGATATAACCTGGCATAGTTATTACATTCTCCTTGTAAAACAGTAGTGCGCCTATTAATCGATACTTCGGTTGGATTTTATTGAGATCGTAAACCACGAAATAGCCATATTGTATTAAAACGACATATTTTTGTTTTAATGAATTATGTCACGTTAGGATTTTTAAAAGGGCCTTTGACAAAAGAGCATAATTCATTTACAACAGCTATGAAGGGGGTGGTAGCAAGTTCACGAGATGAGAAAATTATTTTAAGAGGTTTCGTGATTATTTAAAAGCCCTCGATGTCACCAAGTTAATTCTTTTAGAAAAATTGAAATATACTGGGTAAAGAAGTCTCTCAAATTTTTTTCTCTCTTTTCAAGAAGTAATACGTCTGAAAAGTAAATACGTGTAAGTTGATTGAACAGGACGTTCTGCAATTTCTTCTTATTTATTATTTACGTTGAACGTTGTTCTTTTATTCTATACTTTCTGGATCAATAATAATTGTATTAGTAACGTTTTCAGGCAAGCTGCTCTGCCTTGTTATGCGAGAAAATATAATAGACTGGACAGTAATTATTATTAACAGAGACGAATCGGTAATTACCTAATCATTGTCTTCACTTTTGTGCTTTTATATAACCAAACGTAATTTTAATAAATAATAATGGAATATATTTTTTGTGGATTTAGAATAATGTACAGATAGAATAAATTCGGAAAAAGTTTTCCCATTAATGTAAAACATGCTTGATGCACCGACAAGTGTCTAAAACTGAAACAAGAATACACCTTAATTTTTAAAAGTTTTGTACATATACAGGTGTATACATAAAGTGTCGTTATATATACGTAGGTTGCTTTAAAAGCTTTGCGGTTTAGCTGCTTCCCGTAAGGTGGCGCTGTTGGAAATATTTTTTCGTATTCTCTGAGATTTTTTAGTTCGAATAGCATTTACAGATACTTCCGACAAAATTTGGACTTGTGTTTAGAATTGTTGTCTTGCTGAAACACAAAGATTTCTCTAATAGTTGTATTCCAGAGGAAATGACATTTTACTCAAAAACTTCTCTGTCCTGTTTTTTTCTTAGAATACCGTCTATTTTAATAAGATCGCTTACATATGTTCCAGAAAAACAACTGCAAACCATAGCGGATGCAATGCATGAGAACTTGTTTTCTCGCTGACCTTCGAACAAGCGTTCTTCTTTTTGAAAGCTAGCATATGCTGTTGTCTGCTTTTAGTAATTTTTTAGATAAAGTGAATTTTGTGAAAAATAGAATTAACGCGCGAAAATTTCGAGCCATGATTTTCTACAATTTTAAAGACGGTCTCACTCGACAAGAGAGAAAAAGTTCTCTGGACCCACAAATCAAAATTCAAGATATCGGTCCACAAAGAAGAACGTTTGTTCGAAAATCAACGAGAAATCAAGTTCTCGAATCATGCATTGCATCCGCTATGGTTTGGAGTTGTTTTGCTGGAACATATGTAAGCGATCCTATTAAAATAGACGGTATTCTAAGAAAAACCAGGACAGAGACGTTTTTGAGCAAAATGCCATTTCCTCTGGAATACAACTATTGAAGAAAACTTTGTGTTTCAGCAAGAAAACAATTCTAAACACACGTTCAAATTTTGTCGGGAGGCCTGAGGCCTGCTCAGAACCTAGATTTGAATCCTATGGGATGAACTAGACAGAAAACTACGAAAATCAGCTCCAACATCTACAAAAACACTATAGACACTATAGGATACACGATTAAAAATAGAACCGGAAACTTTGGCGGACTTACTAGAGAAGATGCCGCAATTGCGTCAGGTAGTAATAAAAGTTAAAGGTGATCACATCGACTACTCAAAAATTTAAATAAATTGAAATTTTTGTTAAAATTCTTTGAAAAATAATTTTTAAGAAACATTATAAACACATATAATAATATTTTAATTTTACAGTAAGTATTATAATTGTTTTTCTATTATTTTCTAGGTGTGCAAACACTTCAGGCCGGTACTATATATATATATATATATATATATATATATATATATATATATATATATATAACTAATATATATGCTATAGTTATACATGGGAGAAGCATTATTGATATTATGCAACGGTTTGAGATTTTTATAAATTCGAAGAAAAACTTTCTCTAGAATGTGAAATTAAACATATCTGAAATATTTCGTAGGATTCTTCCGCAATATATATTCCGTTCAAAATTAAATGCTAAAAATAATCATTTGATACGTATATCTACAGTGCGTCCCTAAACAATCTTAGTTTCGAAATTGCGATTAATAAAGTTAAAATTTACCTTGCCTTTGGAACATTTTAATCTCGAACATTGAGAATTCTAATTGGGTCTCCCTTCTGCGCTGTACCTATTTTCGTCGCTTATTAATTTTTTGCAACAAACTTTATGTTATTAGGAACTTGAAAATTGAAAAGAACTCCCGAAAATAGGGAATAATTAATTCACGAAAGATCTCCAGTCGCTTCGTACCGTATACACAAAATCATTCGGGTGAATGATATCGCTGTTGGAACAATAGAATTTTGGACGCGTGCTTCCTTTCAGGCATTATTAATTTGAAACGTTACGGCTTTCATGTGCAAATTTTATACCTAGACGTGATAGACTCCACGGAGGTTGCACTATCCATATCAAATATTTGGTTTTCGATGGAAGGAAAGTACGAACTTATTCAAATATATGTATATTAACACCCATGAGTATGTTTTTAGTCGTATGCATACTAATTAAAATGACGAACTTTTAAAGATTTAGAGTGGAATTCATAAATGTGAAATATTAGCATTCAGGAAAGAAAGATATTGTTTACAAAAGGTTTATTTGTTTTTGGAAAAAATAAACATTTACATTTATATATTTATTTTATTTATATATTCAGTTTCAATAATTCTCAAAATAGTTTGACATAATTAACAAAAAAGTAGTTGTTGAAATATTTACTGATTGCGAAAAATTCGCAGGCTATAATTAACCCGATGCGGTTGTAAATCTTGCGGAAATTAATGCGATGCGATTTTTGATTCGAAAGCGTTTGTATTTTGACACAAACGATCAAATGATACAGGGAAAAGAATTGAACTTACGTTAAAATTGCATGATGGGTTACTGACTTCACTTTTTCGGTGTCGATGAATAGTGTGGTTACTAATTATACTATATTTATTACTTTGTTAAGTAGTAAAGTAATTTATGATATTAAACTTGATCGTCACTTTGTCGACTAACACAATACCAAAATTATTACACGAAAACAAAACATGTGTTTTATTTCGATTGATTATATAAGACACATGCACTTTTCACAAGACAGACTACGTCAGAACTGACTATTATTAAGATTTCGAAAGACTCAAATGATAATGATAACTAAATGCTTCATTACTATTGGTGAATAAATGTGAGGAGAGAGTAGGGGGGGGGGAGCATCAAAAACAATGTTAGTGGGGCGAGCCCAGCAAAATTTCTAAATGGGTATGACCCATGGTAAAGCTGCACAGCATGAAACCAATATAAATCATTTGGAAATTAAATATTATTCCCTGTAATTATAAATGATGATAGGTATATTATTTTATTTGAAGATCTCTCAATCCAGGCCCAAATATTTACAATAATAAAATTTTAAGCCATATTCAAAACAAAGAGGAAATGTACTGTCCATTACATTAAATTAAATGCAAATGAAACATCCTGTCACTCGTATTAATCAATGGCAAAATATACTTATTTTCATTACGGAGGATTTGTAGTCATTATTGCCATACAGTGGTCTTCGCGAATAATAACTTAAACATATCTATAAATGCCCAAGAAGTAGAAATCTAAGAACTAAATTCGGCGCGGATCGTAAGTCCGCGGACTACATCCGATGTGGTAATTAAATAATGATATGCTTTGTAGCCACGTAAGCACGCGCAATAAATTGTTGCTTTCAATACACAATATACAATATTTAATAAATCCGAAACTAATGAAGAATTAACATTTAAAATTGACATTTAATTTTAATTTAATTTTTGTAAAATATATACTGACTAATAAATTTTGACGAGTCTTTGTTTTGTATTTTCAATGCCTGATTTTGTAATTACTGCCAGTAGTGATTTTGTAATTTCATTTATTGTAAATTCACGAGAACTGGACCGAATCACGAATTGTAAATTTGTGAGGATTAAATCGGGTCGTGGATTGAAATTGTGTTGAAATTAGACCTAACCGGAAATCTACGAAAAGTAGACTTGATTACGACCTGTAAATTGTTGGAGCTAAATTGGAACTTGGACTGTGTAGTGTATGAGAATTACGTAGGGCTGCGCAATGAAAGTACGCGGGAACTAACTAAAACTGTGGACTGTAAAATGCGAGAATTGGTAGGAATCATGGGTTGAAAATTCGCGGGAACAGTGTTAGACTGTACATCGTAAATAGGCGAAAACTAGGACGGACCGCGGATTGTAATTTTACAGGAATTAAATTGGACCGCAGGTTATACTTAACCGCGGCTTATAAATTAGCTAAAGCTAGACTGGACCACGGATGGTAAATTCTCTGGAGTTCACACAGACTATGATTTGTAATAAATACAGGAAAACTTGACCTAATCATATGGTGTAAATTTGCGGAATCAAGATATATTCTGTAAAAACTTCAGAACTAGACGAGACCGTGATTTAATTCCTGCAAGTTTATGTTGAAGTTGTAAATTTACAGAAACAAATTCGAATCCTTGCCGGTAAATGCTCGAATCGCGGATTCTAAGTGCGCGAGAACTAGACTTGATCGCAGGAACTAAATCAGAGAGTAATTTTTAAATTCATGTGAACTAGATCATAGTCGTTGAAATGGTTGATGATTGCGAACAATTCTGATTACTTTAACGAATGTACATATACGTAAATTAAATTATTTTACATAGAGTACTGCGTGAGTAAATCCATGCGGATTGTAAAACTGTGCAAATTGATTCCGACGCGTGTTGTAAATCTGTAAGAACTAAATCGGATTCATGATTTGAAAGAGTTTGCGTTTTGACACAAATAAAGATGTAACCAAATGAGAGGAAAAAAAGAATAGAACTTACGTGTAAGCTGCATGACGGGGACTTCACTTTTTTGGTGTCGATTGATAGTTCTTTTATGTTGCTTTGTTAAAACTAATGCACTTTCAATAACAAACGAAGATAAAAACAAACAAATTAAAATCACTAAAGTATTTGAAGATATTAAAGTAGATTGTCACTTTGTCGACTAACACAATATCAAAATTATTACATGAAAACAAAACTTGCGTTTTATTTGAAGTGTTTATCTAAGACACATGCACTTTTCACTAGACAGACTAAGTCAAAACTAACTATTATTAAGATGTCGAAAGATTCAAATGATAACTAAATGCTTCACTTCTATTGGTGAATAAATGTGCGGAGAGAGTAAGGGGAGGGGGGGGGCATCAAAAACAGTGTTAGTGGGGCGAGCCCAGCAAAATTTCTAAATGCGTATGACCCATGGTAAATCTGCAAATCATGAAACCAGTATAAATCATTTGGAAATTAAATATTATTCCCTGTAATTATAAATGATGATAGGTATATTATTTTATTTGAAGATCTCTCAATCCAGGCCCAAATATTTACAATAATAAAATTTTAAGCCATATTCAATACAAAGAGGAAATGTACTGTCCATTACATTAAATTAAATGCAAAAGGAACTTCCTATCACTCGTATTAATCAATGGCAAAACATACTTATTTTCATTACGGAGGATTTGTAGTCATTATTGCCGTACAGTGGTCTTCACGAATAATAACTTAAACATATCTATAAATGCCTAAGAAGTAGAAATCTCAGAACTAAATTCGGCGCGGATCGTAAGTCCGCGGACTACATCCGATGTGCTAATTAAATAATGATATGCTTTGTAGCCACGTAAGCACGCGCAATAAATTGTTACTTTCAATACACAATATACAATATTTAATAAATCCGAAACTAATGAAGAATTAATATTTAAAATTGACATTTAATTTTAATTTAATTTTTGTAAAATATATACTGACTAATAAATTTTGACGAGTCTTTGTTTTGTATTTTCAATGCCTGATTTTGTAATTACTGCCAGTAGTGATTTTGTAATTTCATTTATTGTAAATTCACGAGAATTGGACCGAATCACGAATTGTAAATTTGTGAGGATTAAATCGGGTCGTGGATTGAAAATGTGCTAAAATTAGACCTAACCGTAAATTGTAAATCTACGAAAAGTAGACTTGATTATGACCTGTACATTGTTGAAGCTAAATTGGAACTTGGACTGTGTAGTGTATAAGAATTACGTAGGATTACGCACTGAAAGTACGCGGCAATTAACTAAAACTGTGGACTCTAAAATGCGAGAATTGGACGGAACCATGGGTTGAAAATTGGCGGGAACAGAATTAGACTGTATATTGTAAATACGCGAAAGCTAGAACGGACCGCGGATTGTAATTTTACAGGAATTAAATTGGACCGCGGGTTATACTTAACCGCGGTTTATAAATTAGCTAAAGCTAGACTGGACCACGGATGGTAAATTCTCAGGAGTTCACACAGACTATGATTTGTAATAAATACAGGAAAACTTGACCTAATCATATGGTGTAAATTTGCGGAATCTAAACGGAATCAAGCCCTATACTGTAAATACTTCAGAACTAGACGAGAACGTGATTTAATCCCTGCAAGTTGATGTTGGAGTTGTAAATTTACAGAAATAAATTCGAATCCTAGACGGTAAATGCTCGAACCGCGGATTCCAAGTGCGCGAGAACTAGACTTGATCGCAGGAACTAAATCAGAGAGTAATTTTTAAATTCATAAGAACTAAATCAAAATCGTTGAAATGCTTGATGATTGCATACAATTCTGATTATTTTAATGAATATACATAATATACGTCAATTAAATTATTTTAAATAAAGTACTGCGTGAGTAAATCCAAGCGGGTTGTAAAACTGTGCAAATTGATTCCGACGCGTGTTGTAAATCTGTAAGAACTAAATCGGATTCATGATTTGAAAGAGTTTGCGTTTTGACACAAATAAAGATGTAACCAAATGAGAGGAAAAAGAGAATAGAACTTACGTGTAAGCTGCATGACGGGGACTTCACTTTTTTGGTGTCGATGGATAGTTCTTTTATGTTGCTTTGTTAAAACTAATGCACTTTCAATAACAAACGAAGATAAAAACAAACAAATTAAAATCACTAAAGTATTTGAAGATATTAAAGTAGATCGTCACTTTGTCGACTAACACAATATCAAAATTATTACATGAAAACAAAACTTGCGTTTTATTTGAAGTGTTTATCTAAGACACATGCACTTTTCACTAGACAGACTAAGTCAAAACTAACTATTATTAAGATATCGAAAGACTCAAATGATAATGATAACTAAGTGCTTCACTTCTATTGGTGAATAAATGTGCGAGAGAGTAAGGGGAGGGGGGGGGGGCATCGAAAACAATGTTAGTGGGGCGAGCCCAGCAAAATTTCTAAATGCGTATGATCCATGGTAAAGCTGCACAGCATGAAACCAATATAAATCATTTGGAAATTAAATTATATATTATGAATTAAATACCGAAAAGTGCTACAATTAATGCAGAATATTATTCTAATCTTTTAACTAGTCCATTACGATAGGTGCTTTGCAAGAAACGCCCTGGGAGCTTGCATAAGTGTCCGTTATTGGAACAGGACAATCAAGACCCTATATTGTACGTTTGCACAGTAGGAACCAGATCTAGTAAATAGATCTACTGATTATCATCTGATGACAAACTTAAAAAGAACAGTAGAGAGTGTTCGATTTCAGAGTTTAAATGAGGGAAACTTGCTATAAATAGTGTATTGTAGAGACTCCGAAAAAGTCTTTTGAAGACAGTAAAAAAGAATTAGTTTGATGTTGATATAATTGTATTCAATTAAAAGAAGATTATATTGAAAAATCATATTGCAATTTTGATGAAATACAAAAATTATAGCCAAATTCCTAGAATTTTCGAAACATTCCTCGTAAATTATACTTGAAATAATTATTGTTGACTCTATGAGTAAGTTGTAAAACTTACTTATCTTTCATTGTGATCTATTCTTTCTAGTATTTCAATTAAAATGTTGATACGAATTTTATTTAGATATATTATTCCAGGTTAGGTTTAGTTATTAAGTTAGAGCATTACATAAACATACTTTTTTTATTCGCACCCTTAGTTTGGTGGTATTAAAACGGGCCGTCATTAATTTCATTTATTTTTATAACACTTCAAAGGTTCTTAATGGCAACAATGTAACCCATCTGGTGCAATAAAAAGAGTAAGGGCTCATAAATATTTCGTTATTGTATCCAATTTTATGCATCCATGTATTTTATATACTTACAGATCATTATCTAGCAGGTATTCATTGAATTAGGAATTTTCCACATTTTATGCAAAATCTTTGAGATTAGTATAAAGTACGTTATATGTTATACTACGCCTTAATTAAAATCGATTACAAACCTTATGTTAATTCTAATAGCATAATTCAAAATCGACAATCTAGAACATTTCTGAGCTTATTTTTAGATGAACATTTAAGTGAAAAAAAAAACACAATATCTTAGTGGAAAAATTGAATTGGACGGGTTACTAGAGTAGAAACTTAAAAATTAATTTTTTGAATATTTTCTTTTTACTAAGTTTAGTCTAGAGTTGTGTTGTGTGATTTTGCATTTTGGGGGCTTTCAACATCGTTACGTAATATGTTTTTGACCCAAAAGT
Source organism: Dermolepida albohirtum (assembly GCA_031893035.1). NCBI lineage: Eukaryota > Metazoa > Arthropoda > Insecta > Coleoptera > Scarabaeidae > Dermolepida > Dermolepida albohirtum. The sequence goes on along the minus strand of JAVIWB010004117.1, from coordinate 69,843 downwards.
CAGTAATGCGGTGTATTGGTAGTACTGTATCATGCCGATATATTTTAAAAATTGTCATTTTACCTCTTTTAAGCCTATGCATTTTGGAAACGTGTTATATTGGGTCTGGGAAAAAGTTCGTGGCGTTTTTTCAGTAAAATTCAACTGGTTCCCGCATGGCGCGTGGACGAATTCATTTAAACCGAATATGCTCCATTATTATCGACAATGTTTCGCCATTTTTTTGGTAGATCCATGATCCCATCGGTGAAAAACTTCTGTGGTTTCTGGTCGAAAAACTGAATCAAGTAGTTTTCACAGGCTTCTTTTGAAACCAACTTAATTCCATTGAGAGAGTTCTGCAGAGATCGAAACAGATGATAGTCAGAGGGTGCTATATCCGGACTGTAAGGTGGGTGCATCAAAACTTCCCAACCAAACTCTCTCAATTTTTGACGGGTCATCAAAGAAGTGTGTGGTCGGGCGTTGTCATGATGGAAGACAACACCTTTCCTATTAATCAATTCGGGCCGTTTTCTTTCAATCGCCTGGCGTAATCTCTCTAGTTGTGCACAGTAGAGTTGAGAATCAATCGTCTGACCAGTTGGAAGTAGCTCGTAGTGGACGATTCCCCTCCAGTCCTACCATACACACAGCATCACTTTTTTTGGCGTCACCATCCTTTATCCACGATCTTTTACGCTTCCGATTATCGTACGTAATCCATTTTTCATCTCCGGTTATTAAACGTTTCAGAAACGGCTCGATTTCATTCCGTTTCAGCAGCGCATCGCAGATGTTAATTCGGTCAATCATGTTTTTCACGCTCAACTCATGAGGAACCCATACGTCAAGCTTTTTTTTGTAACCAGCTTTGTGTAAATGGTTCAAAACAGTTTTGTGGTCAATGCCTAGCTCCATGCCAATATCGACACTACTGATATGCTTGGACTTTTTCAAGAATTTCATCAGATTTTTCAGTGATTGGACGACCGGAGCGTGACTCATCTTTCACATTGAAATTTCCAGAACGAAAGCGAGCGAACCATTTCCGCGCAACAGATTTCGATAAAGTACCTTCACCGTACACAGCACAAATTTTATCACAAGCCTGCGCAGCGTTCTTCCCCTTATCATAACAATATTGCAGAATATAGCGAAATTTCTCATTATTCTTCTCCATTTTCAAGTGCGAATAACTTTCCAACCACTGCACCGATTACAATGTTTCTACGCTCAAACTAACGTTCGGAAGGTCATCTAAAAAACGAGCCCTCGGTGGTGTCGCTGTGACTTGTTGTTCTTTAGTTATCGGCAACCAATGCCATCTATCGGGAAAAACGCCACGAACTTTTTCCCAGACCCAATATTTTCAACTATAACAATGATTCTTTACAAAAATACTAGAAATAGAGAAGATTATATTTTGCCGAATAATAAATTATTGCATCTCTATTGCATCTTACTGGATGGGTCAAAAACTATTCCATTTGTTATCTTTGCACTTTGTACAAATTTATGAAGTATCTCAAATCATTAGTAGTTAGTAATATTATGTACTCGTTGGTCTTTTTTAATCTGACGGAATAGCGAATTCTAGTGATGTAGTGAATTGTATTTATTTGTTTTTTCAGTTCGTATATGTATTTTGTTTTTATTCATATCGACGTAGTATGTTTATTCATATTTTTCCAACCGAAGTTTTGATTTAAATAATATGTACTACTAAATATTAATTAATAGGTATATATGTACGTGTGTTGATTCTCCTAGACATATAGGAATAATGAGTTTTATTTCTTAAGTTTAGTCAGTTTTTTTAATTTGTTCCCGGCTAATCTAGACAAAAGAAATTAAATAAATTATTATTATAACATTGTTGATAAATTTTAGTAATTGTGAGATTAAACCGGATCATAAACCTTAAGGTATTAAGGGATGATAGTATAGACCAATATGTGCATAAAAGTCTTAATGAACATGGGTCTGAAAATGGATGGTTTCGCAGATATGAAACAGCCACAACATCTCTGTCGCAAGGATCTTCTATCTCTTTCAAAAACCTCCACATTGGTTCTGATTCGGAGGCATCATTCTCCCACTCGTTGCTGTCTGTATCTCCTCGAAGTAATTTACAAGAGTAGCAAATATTCCAAAAGAAAGAAATTATGAGGTATTAAATCAGGAGATCTCGCTGGCCATGCTATAGATCCGCCCCTTTCTATCTATCTACATTCAGAAGTTCCGATTAAATACTCTAATGGCAATACAAAAATACGCTAGAGCACGATCGTACTGGAATCAATTTTTGTTATTTTTCGTTTAGAGGAATGTCGTCTAAAACATCCATCCAGAAACTATCCATTTGTTTCACTAACGAGGAAATAATGTTTATATTACGAATTTAAAGAACTGTCGATGAAGACTAGAAACTTTTCCCTTAAAACCTGTTAAGATACATTTGAAAATTTAGCTAATGCTCTTCTTCGAAAGCCACACTTTGTAGTTGGCTTGCGCAATTTAATGGTGAAAACTGCAACAATTCCGGAAACGATCAATAAAATTAATAATATTGCTTTGAACGATCGAAGAATTGATATCTAGGAAGTGGCTAGCATCTTGATCATATTCCCTGAACACGTGTATCTTAAGCGTAGAATTGAAAAAGTTGTTAACAAGATGGATGCCCTTTAAATGTGATTAAAAACGTGAAAGAATGCGAACTTCAAGTGATAATAAAGAGTTGTTTCAGGAACACGAAGTCGTTTTTAATGCAGATATTTGCTACGGTTGGCTTCACTACTATGACTTCACTACTGCCTCCAATCCAAATCGCGATTTCAAAAGTTGATGCGGCATAACAGCCAAGTAACACTTATTTTACAAACTCAAACATCCCCTTATTGGACAGAAGGTCGAAAAATAGAAGAAAGCTAGCTTTTTCATTGCTTGGGTTAAATGCTTACATTGCGTTAAGCCGGAAACTTAAAGGTGTAGAAGAGAAGGATAAGTATACTTTAATAAATAAAGATTATATCATAATAAATCTGTGTCTTATTTTACATGAAACAATACTGTATCATTTAATATTTCTACATACTAATTGACATCTCAAACAAAGGGTAGGCTAGATCCTTTACTGTATCTCCTACTATATATATGTATGTATTTGTGTGTATCTATATATACAACTTATATGCGACCAAGAACCCGTGAAACCATATCTTCATATATACTGGGTGTCTCATGACATGATTGCTATAGCTTAAGGATGTGCTACTGAATCAATTTCTAGTTAAAGATATCTAATGAATATATGCCCAAAACTATCGCAACTACAAACATTTGTAGCTTTAGATAACCCGACTAATGCAGGTATTCTGTACCGCTGCAAAAAACGTCCGAATGAAAGTCATTTAAACACAATTCGCTTTATTGAATTAGTTGTTCAAAATGTTTATCTAGTTGCTGTATACATATTCTAGCTCTTTCTAGAATAGAAGGTCTCTCTGTTAAGAGTGTTACGATCAGCACGAATAGTTTCTCCAGCATCCATAATTCTAGCAAAAAGCTATTCTCTGTTTTCAAGTTGTTCTGCATAAACCACTTTTTTCAGCCTCCCTCATAAAGATTTATATAGAAGATTTAAGCCTGGTGACCTATCTAAACACAACACTTAAGAATCGCATTTTATCTTGTTATGTTTCAGTTTTGTTCATTTGATTGGAATGTTATTGTGAACATGGGACTTGGTTTCGGCTTGGCTTCGTGTTCCTTGTGAAAATTCTACAAATTTAGAAATTAAATTATTTTTAAAGAAATAGCTTGCATAATCTACATTTTAAAAATTTAAATTTATGGAACCTTTCCTTGTTCGTTATATAATTTAATAACAGTTCACTTATAATTCTAGAAGTTATAAATATCACTTAAATTACGATTATGAGTTTAAGTATCAGATTTATGGAAATAGTTTAAAATTTTCTATCTCTTACGGATATCATAAATTTGAGAAAGTCTAAAAACAACATATGTAAGAAATATCACTCCTGTATCATATTAATTATTCGAGACGAGTCTTTAGGAATCTTGAAAGCCCCAAGGTGGTACGTAGACAGGATAGCTCTGTTTAAATAGCTCCTTGAAAGGATTCTTGAATTAATACAGGTTAGGCAATTTGGATAAATTGGATGGAACACTAACAGAATTATTTACATATATTAATGTTGGAACTTACTATTTCCCTTTAGGTGTGCATAAGGGGATAACGTTTGTTTTGGTTAAAACATATTATGATATAGAAATTTCACTAATTTTATGCATAAATTAGTTAATAAAAGTTAATTATGTATACTTAAACATAAGTAAATACATAAACATTTTACTTAAAACTAATGAATATTAAAGACTGAATTATAAATAATATGATAGCAATATTTACATTTATAAAATACTTTTAGTAAGATATTTGAATTAATATTATCCAAGTTTTTCCACATTATTAATAATGTGTGTTTTTTAAGCTGTATGAGAATTATCGATATCGATAACTATGGTTTGACAGCTGTTAATGTCAAACCGTGTTGACATTTCTGTTTAGTAACGTTTGGCAAGTTGTCATGAATCGTTTAACGCCAGAACAACGCTTCCAAATTGTGGAAATTTACTTTGAACAAAATAAATCTGTTCGCGAAGTTCATAGAGAACTTCGTCCATTTTACGGTCAACATAATTGGCGTAGTGAGCAAGCAATTCGTACAGTTATTGATCGTTTTCGCACTAATATTACTCTTCTCTATTCAAAACCATCAACAAGACAAAGAAATGTGCGTACCGAAGGGACTATTGCTGCTGTTGCGCGACGTATTGAAGAAGACGCCGAAATGTCGATTCGTCGTTCTCAACTTGTTGGCCTTTGTCCTTCGACTACGTGAAAAATTTTATTTGGGGATCTTGGCTTACGTGCCTATAAAATACAGCTAGTATAAGAATTGACGCCAAATCACCATCGTTTGCGTCGCATTTTTGCTGATTTGGCTCATTTGAAACTGGCCGAAGATGAGCATTTTTATCAAAGAATTGCGTTTAGTGATGAAGCTCATTTCTAGTTAAATGGCTACGTCGTTAAGCAAAATTGCTGTATTTGGAGCGAAGACAATCCTCAAGCCGCTAGCGAATCACCATTACATCCATTAAAATTGACTGTTTGGTGCGGTTTACACATTGGCGGCATCATCGATCCTTATTTCTTTCGAAATGAAGAAGGAGCTGCCGTTACGGTGTCACCATTCACCGTAACGGCGCTATCGAGCCATGCTGACTAAATTTTTGTTCTCAAAAATTAATCAGCTAAACATTGATGACATTTGGTCCCAACAAGACGGCGCAACTTGCCATACAGCGCGCTTAACAATCTATTTGTTGCAAAATCAATTTGGTGACAACTTTATTTCCAGAAGTGGTCCTGTTCACTGGCCCCTTCGTTCGTGCGATTTAACGTCTCTGGATTACTTTTTATGGGTCTATGTTAAGTCATTGGTTTATGCTGAAAAGCCAGCAACTCTTGAAGCATTGGAAGCCAATATTCAAGTCACCATTGATGCCATACGGCCAGATTTATTGGAAAAAGTAGTCAAAAATTGGACTGATCGAATGGCCCATGTAACTCGTAGCCACGAATATGCCGGAAATCATATTTAAAAAATAAATGCCATGAAATTATCTACCAGATTATAATAAAAAAAATTTCATTCCAACAATATTTCTGTCTTGTATTATCATTTTAAGTTCTCAAGCTCTTAAAAAACACCCTATATATATATATATATCACTAAAAAACACTAGTAGTAATTAATTACATAAAAATAGAAGAATTTAACTAAAGTAAGATGTAACAATAATAAAATGGGATATAAGGAATTTTTTTAAAACAATTATAAACTTTGTGGAGAAACTGATATACATGAAAAAATTAAATTTGAAGTGTCAAATAAGACATGAATGTTTGAAAATTATTGACGGGAATGTAGTGTTAAAATTGAACTGCTTGAAGAATTTGTCTAAAAATAACTATGTAACTCGGGATTTCTAAAGTGGACGTAGAAAATGAAGGTCTGAAAACACAAGATTCGGTGAGTAAGGTGGGTATCTTATCGAAGTTACAGAAATTTTTATCGGACGTTTAGACTCGTGTGTCCAATTTTCAAGAGTACATATTTGAATTAAATGTTTCATGCCTTTATAAAACCTTGAAAAGCACACCACTTTTAAAATTCCACTATACTGAGTATAACCTCCCCCTGATGAACACCTGCTTTTGATGACGTTTGTGATGAACCTTTAAGTCCAGACCAAAACCGTTTGCAGCTTGCAGTTACTTCTTATCAGTTTTCAGTCGCTTCAGAACATATCGTAGATGTTTATAATACGCACTGTCAAGTGAACTTCTTTGAAGTCATGGGTTTGCTCACACATCCTAGTTTTTTCATAGTCATGACAGCTTGAATAATAAATGTTAAATATTTCTGCAATCTCTCGTGTTATGTGCCGCGGCATCAACCTCATTGGGCGTCTTTGGCCGAAGACTGTTAAGGTTAAAATCTTCAATGCAGAAATTCTCGAGTTGTCTCGAGCTTAACGCGTGTCCTTCATTTTACGAAAGTAAAAAAGAGAAAAATATAACGAAAATGCACACTCAGCCAACTCTTTCAATTTTTTACCAAAATGGAGTTAGACTTGTCAGCGCCATGCTGACAAGTCTACATCTATTTATCTCCATCATGCTATGCCATATAGCATGAAAATGGAGGATGCGAACGACTCTAGCACTTGTGAAAATGAACTAGCCTCATTTGCTTCAAAATGAGCCATGACATTCTCTACAACCCAATATGGGCCATGACATCTCCTACAACCTTATAATTTTTAGTTCTTGGTCTTTTAGTTCGCATCCGTTTAATCTACTGTCGACAATTTTTATAGAACTGATATAGTTAGTGTGTCCATTAACGGTTCCAAATCAATTAAAGTGATTTACGAAATTATTGTTATCATTTCTTAGGCATTCGATATGTATTTTAAAATTTTTATTTAGATATAAAAGTTTCATGGAATTTCAAAGAAGTTTGAATTTAATGATTATATTTTGATATGTATATATATATATATATATACGAGAATACTTTGAGTAGTGAGAATGACACATAGGTGGCGATATTTAGATAAATCGGTTGATTAGTTTATTTTTGAAAGCTGATTGAAAAAGAAGCAACACGTCGTTTTGTTAAAATGGAAAAAGCAAAATATCGTGCGATGATTAAATACTTCGTAATTAAGGGTATGAAAGCTACCGAAATAAAAGATGAGTTACGGGAAACATTTGGTGAATCTGCTCCATCATCTGTCACAAAAGTGGATGGGTATTGAATTTAAATGTGGTAGAACGAGCTGTGTTGATGAAGCGCGCTCTGGAGCACCCAAAATCATAACATCTAAGGAAATGATTATAAAAATCCATAATATTATTACGCAAGATCGACGACTCAAAGTGGAGAGAGATAGCAGACATGGTAAACATTTCAACAGAACGCGTACATCACATTTTAACGGAAGAATTGGGCCTTTCCAAGCTTTCGGCAAGATGGGTGCCGCTATTGCTTACGACTGATCAAAAGTTCACTCGTTTGCGCATTTCCAATGAGAGTGTGGACCTTTATAAGCGCAATCCGGTTGATTTTTGTAGGCGATTTGTTACTTGCGATGAAACTTGGATACACTACAGTACACCCGAAACTAAACAACAGTCGAAACAATGGTTAGAACGTGGTTCTGCAGCTCCAAAGAAAGCGAAAACCACTTTATCGGCAAACAAGGTGATGACATAAATTTTTTGGGATTCAAAGAGCATTTTGCTTACTCATTACCTTCAGAAAGGTGCCACAATAAAAAACAACAAACAATATTATGCAAAATTAAATGTTGAGATTTGTGCTAAACGGCCAGGAATGACAAAGGAAAAGATTCTGTTTCACCAAGACAACGCTCCCTCGCATACCAGCACAGTTGCGATGTCCAAAATCCACGAGTTGCATTTCCAATTAGTACCTCATGCGCCTTATTCGCCGGATCTAGCCCCTTCCGACTTCCACCTTTTTCCAAAATTGAAAACGGCACTAGGTGGAAAGAAATTTTCGTCTAACGACGAGCTTATCATCTTCGTAAATGAGAATTTTGCAAGCTTTCCGGAATCGCATTTTAGAGATGGCATAAGGGCATTGGAGCACCGTTGGAATTGGTCTTTTAGGAGAATGTATTGAAAAATAAAAATTATTTTGTATTTAAATAATTCGTTTTTCTTTTCCATTCTCACTACTTGTCAAACTACCCTCGTATAATATATATATATATATATACAAATTTATTTTTAAAAACGCATATGTCACATAAGTAAGTTAAGAGTAAATTAAATTGTACTTTTATCATTACTTTATTACGCAGAAATTTTTTCTCATCTTCAAATTAAAGTTGCTATATTTTGTACATTTTCGCGAAGTAATTTTCATTTTATTATTTATTCATGTCATGCTGTGTGCTCTCAGTCTATCCAACCTTTTACTTAGAATTTCATCGCGCGCTTATGATTCTTGCTTTTTAAAAATTAATTAGTAGGAAGGGAACGAAATATGAAAGTTCTTGTAGAAATAAAAAGCCCAGAGGAATGAGAAAGCTTAAATTTTTAATAATTTACTTTGAATTCGGATTTCTGTATTCTCATTTGAGACGAAACTGCATATATTAAATATGTGTACACTACTGCTCACTGAAGTTCGGACGATGACTCAAATCTTCAAAATAATTAAAAACTGCAACAGACTTATTTCGAAAAGTGTATTTAATATTGCAACAAAGATCTAAGACTATAAAATAACAAACATCTATAACTATAAATATAATGGGTAAGAAGAAATAAAAGAGTTTTAATATAATTAAATATTATTACTGACTTTTTTACTTTAAAGTATCCATCCTTGGTATTAAGGATGGTTTGGACTTCAAAGGATATTTTATTTACAGGTTTTTCTAATACTGCGTTCGGAATGTTCAATTGTTCCAAGAGAATATTAACAGATGGTTTGTTAACATATGGTTGGACAGTTTTATTATTCGTCTGTCCAGCTCTGGACTCTGTGATGGCGATGATATTATTTGCAAAATATTATTTTCCTGTTTTTTTATTTAAAAATTTTGTCTAAACTAGTACCGAATGTTTTTGGATAAAAGTTTTTGGATAAAAGTCCTTTCTCGTTTTCTCTTCAATTTTTCGTAGATCTCCAGTGCCCGCGAATGAAATACAAACTCATACAAACAGAGAGTATTTTTCTGTGCTTCACTTTTTGAACGAAAATTCTCCTGGTTTCATCGAACACTTTTAATTAAGATTCGTTGGTCCATAAAACGCGTTTTCACTTTTCGGCCGTCCAATATCTTAAGCCTTTGTACTCGCTGAAGTCGTTACTGGCCACGAAGAGTTGCTTTTTGAAGTCGCAGTTTCAGAGTACTCTCGGATATATAACTACATATAACTTTCTTTTTCAGTTACTAATTAGTTTTATTCGTTCAACATCTGCATTAGAAGTGATTGGCAATGCCCTGGTCGAAAATGGTCTTTCTTATTTTTAGTGTTGTTATACCGGCGAATGTCACTTATCGTAGATTTCTTAATTTTTACTTTTTGATCAATTTCTCACCGCTGTCTTGATAAAATGCAATAATTACTGCATATTTTTACTAGTTCTAGAATTTCTGAGTGACGTCTCGATAATTATTTCACCACTATGGAGTCCAGATCTTAACTTCATCAACCTCAATAAAATATCTGTCGAATATTCTTTAGGAAGAATTGAACAACATTCCCAACGTAGTGTAGTCTTAGAAAAACTGTAAATATACTACTCCGTGTAGTCCAAGCCATCCTTAATGTTAAAGGTGGATATTTTGTATATATAGTTATGTTATTAAAGGTCTCTTACTTTTTATATTTATAGTCATGGACATACTTCCATAATATTAAATACATTTTTGCAAAGCAAATTTGTCAGTTTTTAATGATTTTATACATTTATATGTATTATATATAATAATATGTGTATAATATATATGTTCTTATATATACATATATATTTAATACCACCAAATCAATTACTAAATTCATAATCCAAACATTTTCTGGCAACATCCAATTCTCCTATATATTGACAATTGATTTTGTTTGTTTAGGAAATTAAGCAAGATATCCATAAATAACCTTTATTACTGTTATTTAAACAGTTAGGTACAGGGAGCGGCTAAAGTAACCACATAATTTAATTTGGTACGTAGACTTCCTTGGTCGTGGGCCATGTTATCTGCTTCTGGGTTTCCGGGCTGGAACCGCGTCACTAGTATATCTGCCGACGTTTCGTACCCATTTGTATGGGACATCTTCAGGGCTGAACTGCTGCACTGAAACTCAGTTTCAGATATACTAGTGACGCGGTTCCAGCCTGGAAACCCAGAAGCAGATAACATAACTACATAATTTGTTTTTTAAAAAAATATTGAATTAAACGAAAAAAAACAAAAAATTGAATGATAAAAATAAAGTTTATTTTATGTTATTTTTTTACATTAATTATGTAAAATAATGCCAGTTAAATGAGAACCGTTTTTTCTAACGCAAAATTTGCTCTTTTTATAGCATTTTCCATAATTTTGTTGAGTGTTTTTTTGTAGTATACGATCAATTTCTTCTTGAATGATGTCCTTTAGTTGCTTTGGGGCTTATTCACATAAACTTTGTCTTTGAGATAGCCCCACAAGAAAAAATCGGGTGCAGTCAAATCAGGCGATTGTGGTAGCCATCTCAAATCGCCGTTTTTAGAAATTATCCGATTTGGAAATTGTTGTCTCAATAACTCCATCGTTGCACGGGCTGTATGGGGTGTTGCACCATCTTGTTGAAACCATATGTTTGCGCTTGGTGGCAATTGCGGAAATAAAAAATTTTGAAGCATTACTCTGTAACGTTCTCTATTTATTGTTTGACTTATACCTTGATCGTTTTTAAAAAAAAATGGACCGTAATTTTTTTCGGCGGTAATGCCACATCAAACAGTAAGACGAATTGTGTGTAAAGATTTTTGATGAAGATTTCTGGGATTTTGTGATCTTCAAAATCTGTTGTTTTGTTTATTTACTAAACCGTTTAAGTGAAAATGCGCTTCGTCGGTCATCATTAAATTTGACAAAAAGTTTTCATTTTCATCAACGAGATTTAAAACTGCTTAGCATATTCCAAACGCAATGCGAAGTCTTCAGGATTTAGTTTTTGGACTAGTTGGATTTTGTAAGGGAAGAGGTGCAAATCGTGTTTCAAAATTAGCCGAAGAGTGCGGTCAGAAAGCTGCAACTGTCTCCGGATTTTCTGCGACGCTCGGTCTCACAGCATCAATATTTTCGACCGATCTGTCAGTTTGAGGTCTGCCCGTACGTTTTGAATCTCTGACAGTCCCAAATTCAGCAAAATTATACACAAACGAAGTAATGATTGGACCCGTTGGAGCAGTTCTTACACCATAAAATCTTCTGTATGCATGTTGAGTATTAATTGTCGAACGATTATTTTCAAGGAATAGAAAAACAATCTTAGTTCTTTGCGCAATTGTATAGTGTTCCATTTTTATATATTCTCCCTAGTTTAATTCCTGAAATAGAAAAAAAATATGAAATATTCACAAGCAAAGAAGTTACATTTTTTTTTACATCATATAGTTACTTTAGCCGCACCCTGTAAATGTTATAATTAGTAGAGAATAAATAAATAAAAGCGTTTTTCGATACAATATGCATTTCATATAACGTATTTCCTTCTTGAAGCTGAAGTCGGATTGTTTTGTTAATACAAAGTGTTGAATTAACTTTATTTGCTTGTATTAGAAAGATATTAAATTTGTGAAAAATAGTATCTATATGAGATTTTACTATGAAATTTTATAGAAAACTGTTTTATTTCGCGTATAGAGCATCAGACTTCCACTATTTAAACGATACATGAATATGTATATTCTGTGAAAAAAAATCGTATGCCTAGTTCATGAATTATAATTAATAAAGTTTAATATACTCTTGCCAGGGATGTTCTGAAAATTATTGGTTATATACCATGAATTCGGTTAGTGGCAGCCCATTTTTTTACATTTCTCTTTGAAATTAGGTTAAATTAAAATTAAATAAAAATTGTTATAAGTCGTGGAAATTTCGCGAAATGGTATGGAGCTATGATTTTTTACGATTACTTAGACAGACTTCGTCATACAACTAAGTCATTAAAATTTAGTTGCCCGTTTTAGTAAAAATAGACCTTTATCAGCTACAGTTAAGTATCAGTTTCCTATATTTATACGTAAAAGATATACATTAGGAGATGCATCAAAATCTGGATGACTTGCACGAGCTACTTGTTCTGAAAACATTATTGCCATAGAGTAGTTAACTAAAAGAAATCGCTCAACAGGGAACCTCGAGAAGAATTAAGCATTAAATCATCTGCAGTAGATACCATTTTATATAAATATCTTAGGTTTATGTTAAGAAACTTCGATGGAGGATTTCAAAGAAACTATTCTATGTCGTTACCAGCGATGAATTTTCGATGTACAATCATGACTCAGAGACGAAAAAGCACTCAGTTTTTTTAACTGAATGACAATGAGAAAAAGCTTAATTTCTCTTAGCTTTTCTTCATTGTAGTAAAAGTGCAAACGAAAAAACGATTATTTTCTGCAAGTACACCGCTCAGCTAAAATTGTAAATGCTGATTGCTATAGAGAAGTTTATCTTCCTCAAGTCTGAAAAAATTGTGTAATGATCACTCAAGATTTGGTTTGCGTGGAAATTTTGGTAAACCATAAGAGTGCACTTCTACATACGGTCGCAAAAATAAGAAATCTGAAGTCTAACAGGCCTTATAAATCCAAATTTTGTCTCCCACGTCTTCCATATGTTACCGTCGGTTGAAAGTTTCAGACATCGTAACTGAATTCCTTACCATAATGTAGCGGTTACTGAATTTCAACGACATTCTGATTACTTTTTGCATATTTTAATAAATGTTTCCAAATAATGAACTAGTCTATTTTAGCTAAAGTGAATTATTTTGAAGAACGATATTAAGAAAAATATTTTCTTTAAAAATCCCGTAGTTGTTTTTTCAAAACAGTCTTACATATTCTCTCCCAAGTTTTTCGTTTGTTCAATAATCCTTTTTAAATTTTCTTTATGTAATATAATACTGTACTTTGTGTTGATATGTGATTAATATTTACTTTTATGAATTATCGTGTTATATTTTATTAAATTTACTGGCATGTTCCTCAAGAAATGTTACCTTGACATTTACGTGTAGGTTTTTGTAAAGAAAGTAAAAGAGATTTAATAAAATATTTTTATTGAATAATGTATAATCGATTTTTATCAATGGCCTTTTGCCATCTTTTGAACAGTATTAAAGGTCCATTTTCATAAAACTTCCGCTTTTTATTAACAGCGCAAACTAATTCAAGTAAGATTTGAAATAATCGTTACTCTCGAATTTTTATCATTCTAGAATTTTTGTAAAGAATGTAATATGTAGATGGTCGTGCAAGGTTAAGACTATATTATGCATATGCAATATAGTATATCTCAACCAAGCTCAAACACTTATACTTTTCAAAAGTTTACAAAGAATATATAATGAATGATTATGTGACTAAAGGCACAACTATCGCTTTTTAGATTATAACATTTACATAATATTATAAGATTAATAATGATACTATTGTTATTATTATTTCTGTTGTTGATTTCTTGTACTCTTTGAAAAGTTATTAGCGCAAACATTTTAGAAAAAGTCCCTAATTGTTTGGAAAATATAACTCTATAACATATAAAAATAATTTGTATTGCATAATATTGTCATCTACTTACAGTAATGTAAATAGAAAAATGTAAAGATATATTATAACATGACTTGTGTAACATTTATTACATGTAAATAAAATTTATCGTCACCCTTCGATAATTCCATAATAGCCTTGCAATAAACCCTTAATGTACTTCGCCAATTATTGACTTTCTAATACATACATATGTGTATTTTATAATCTCTAGTACAATTGGTAATTTAATTATTGTTACTATTATTACTTTTGTTGTTATTTACATGTACAGTTCGAAAAGTCATTAAAGCAAACATTTTAGAAAAGTCACTAATTGCTTGAAAATACAAGTATTCTTGACTTGTGTACATTTGTTACAGGTAAATAAAATTTCTTGTCACGCTTCGAGAATTCAATAATAGCCTTGCAATAAACCCTTAATGTACTTAGCCAATTATTGGCTTTCTAATACATACATATGTGTATTTTATAATCTCTAGTACAATTGGGAATTTAATTATTGTTACTATTATTACTTCTGTTGTTGTTTCCATGTACAGTTCGAAAAGTCATTAACGCAAACATTTTAGAAAAAGTCACTAATTGCTTGAAAATACAAGTATTCTTGACTTGTGTACATTTGTTACAGGTAAATAAGATTTCTTATCATGCTTCGAGAATTCAACAATAGCCTTGCAATAAACCCTTAATGTACTTAGCCAATTATTGACTTTCTAATACATACATATATGTATTTTATAATCTCTAGTACAATTGGGAATTTAATTATTCTTACTATTATTACTTCTGTTGTTGTTTTCATGTACAGTTCGGAAAGTCATTAGCGCAAACATTTTAGAAAGAATCACTAATTGCTTGAAAATACAACACTTCTTGACTTGTGAATAAAATTTCTTGTCTCGCTTCGAGAATTCAATAATAGCCTTGCAATAAACCCTAATGTACTTAGCCACACCGCTGAGTTTCTAATACATATCGTATAATATCCAGTGGTTTCATATTTATATTTATTTAAACATTTCAAATGTATCTATGATATTTATCGCATATAATGACTGACCATTTTCGCAATAATCTGGACACCCTAATGAATATCGACTATTGTCTTTCTGTTTTTGCATATCTAAAGTTAATTAACAAGAGTCGGTATTCAATTTTAAATAAAAGTTCTTCTAAGCGTTCCAAGAAGTTAAATTTAGGAGTCGAGAAGGCAGTACTAGTAAATACAATCTATTCAAAATAAATGAACGTAATAGAATTTTATTTGTAAATTAGATGAATTATAGACAGTTTAGAGAACAGTTTTTAATATACTTTTTTAAAATGAAGTGATGTTTTAGAGTTTCTGAGTTTATTACAATTTTATTTTCTTATCGGATGCGAAGCCATAACACACACATATATATATATATATATATATATATATATATATATATATATATATATATATATATATATATATATATATATATATATATATATATATATATATATATATAGCCACTTTTGTTTCAGTCTTTACTTGATATTTATAGATATTTGATTATTGGAGGTCCTTAAATCTGTAATCAATTTAATTATCTACTTGTGTAGATCTCTGTATAATTTATAAATCTAGTTAAACAAATTTTATTAAATATTAGCTTTTATTTAGTTTTTAGCGTATAGTTTTTGTTTTTCATTTTTTAAAGTGTTTCTGTTGGTTTTTGCATATCATTGCAGTTTGTTCTGAACCTTGTAAATATTTCATCTTTATTATCAAATACATTATATTGACTTTTCATGTAACGTTCTAATTTATATGAAGTAAAAAAATATCTATTTATCTATCTACTTTTCCATTAATATGGCATTTGTAGTACCTACATATATTGAAAACTTCATTTAGAAAATGCGAAAACATAATTTTGTTAAATAAATTACGTGAATACACCATAAATAGTAAAACATGCTTAACCCACATATGTTTACCTTAAATAAAAGTAAGGCAACAAACTTTAATTCTTGCTGACTAATGCATGGCGCTAATATCAAAATAATTCACAAATCACCGACAGTCACTACCAAATTAGTTTCATTTATATAAACGTATCGATTCTTTTAGAATCTAGATTTGATTAATTATTTTTTCTAAACTCTATGTGATAATTGTTACTTTTTATATTCCAATTTATTACATAAATGGTTTTAAGCTAGATGCTGGTGATGATGTTTCAACCTTCACAAGATACCTTTATTTTGATAGCTCATTTTCGCAGAGAAACACAGTTTTATTCACTGCAACCTTGTTTTGATCAATTTACTTAACAGTTTCTTAATGTGAATATTGATTTACATGTGTTTGATCAATACAAATGGCGAATTTGGCGTTGTTTTGAGAATAACATCACTTATTTACGAAGGACTATCAACACATCAACTTACTTTTTTAAAAGAAGATCTTGTCAATGATGTCCAAGTTCATATTGAGTAAAGTTAAAAAAAATCTTTATGAGAAAGAGGTAATTTTATCAAAACTAGATAATTAAAGCTAATTAAGTATAAGTGACTATTTATACTGTTATTTATGATGAATGATTCAGTGGTACTTAAAAAGAAACACCATGTTACACAATGTTAATTGTTGTTTTATAATAGGTCTTTCGATTATCAATTAAGAAAAATTATATCGATAAATTATATAAATTGTATTCGAAGTTGGTTGAAAAATGAAAAATCGAAACATAGATTTCCGTCATATTCTGCTTATCTTACTCCCCAAGTTTATTAAAATGTACGGTAACGTACTCTTAAAAGAACTTGACGAATTTGCTGTCGTAAATATTGTTGTAGTAATTCTTCAATCGAAGATTTGTCGTCCAGTTAAAGTTGACAACCGAACTAGTAATTGGTAATAACACTCGTATCACATACATGTATTGAGGAGCGTTTAAAACAACTTGGCTTTGTAAAACAACTCGATTTATTGTTTATTAATTATTATAAATATAAGTAAACATATCTAAAATGATTCTTTTTTTGAAACAATTGATAACGGGCACTAATACATAATAACATCTTATTAAAAGAATTCCCGGGCGAATAGCAGAATGTATTCGTTTACGTAAAGCGATAACTCATTATTACATTTTTTCTATAAAAGCTACTAATTTTTCAATTAAAATGTAACCATTTATTATGACCAATACAGTAAACATATGTTCAAAATTTTGATTAAAAATACATATTTTTACTAGGTGATTAGTATCATTTTATCACATATTTTGCTACAATTAAATATGAGAAACACAAATGATTGAAATTAACTTGTAAAAATTAATTCGTTTTGTAATAGTAGAAAAATAGATAATAACAATTGTAAAATGCATTGTTTTTTCTATAATAAAGAAAGAAAATGGAAGAAATTCCAAATATAATTATCTTATGTTATACATATGTATATTAGCTGCAACTTGAACGTGTGATGTCGTTTTCTGAAGTTTCAATTTAATGGAATTTATTCACATAGAGTGACGGATTATCACAGCCTCTTGTAAAGATGAAGTTCTTGACTACTCGAAGAGAAATAAATGGTGCCCATTTTATGTGAAAATATGGAGAAATGAATGTGCCAGCTTTTATACTTTGTGTACCGTGACTCGAATTGAGGTTTTCAAGAAAGTTTTTACTACCGCAGCTGATTACGAATCTACTGCACCACTCGCTTCTCTTCAGAATAAGTAAAGCTGCTGATAAAAATTACAATATGTTTCTTCTAATTTCTCTCTCTTCTGCATTTATCTTGGTTAACAATGTATATTTATATATATATTATATTTATAAATACGCATATAAAAAATAATTTGTATTGCATAATATTGTCATCTACTTACAACATGACTTGTGTAACATTTATTCCATGTAAATAAAATTTATCGTCACGCTTCGAGAATTCAATAATAGCTTTGCAGTAAACCCTTAATGTAGTTAGCTAATTATTGACTTTCTAATACATATGTGTATTTTATAATCTCTAGTACAATTGGGAATTTAATTATTGTTACTATTATTACTTCTGTTGTTGTTTTCATGTACAGTTCGAAAAGTCATTAACGCAAACATTTTAGAAAGAGTCCCTAATTGCTTGAAAATACAACTCTTCTTGACTTGGGTACATTTGTTCCAGGTAAATATAATTTATTATCACGCTTTGATAATTCAATAACAGCCAAGCAATAAACCCTTAATGTACTTAGCCACACCATGGACTTTCAAATACATATTATATAATCTTCAGTGGTTTCATATTTATATTTATTTAAGCATTTCTAATGTATCTATGGTATTTATCGCATTTAATGACTGACTATTTTCGAATTAATCTGGACACCCTAATGAATATCGGCTATTGTCTTTTTGTTTTTGCATATCTGATGTTAATTAATAAGAGTGCGTATTAAACTTTAAATAAAGTTCTTCTAAGCCTTCCAAGAAGTTAACTTTAGGAATCGAGAAGGCAGTACTAGATGAATTTAAAGAATAATTTACTATATACATATTTTTTGTTTGAAATGAAACGATATTTTAGTTTCTTCTTCTAGATGGTTCCTCGTTTTGTTTTCAACTGGCAACTTTTTTTTCTTATCGGATGCAAAGTCACACATATATCTACTCTTGTTTTCTAGTGTTTATAGACATAATGATTATTGAGGATCCTTAAATTTGTAATAAATTTGGTTATCTACATTTGCAGAGTTTTGTATAATTTATAAATCAAGCTAAACAAATTTTATTAAATGTTAGCTTCGATTTAGTTGATGAATTTTTGACGTATATCAAAGGCCATCTATGTAATAAAAATTTTGAGAACATTCCTAGTCGTAAGAAAAAATAAAAACTCTTCTGTATTCTAAACAAAAGAGCATTAATTATAGTTATAAAAATATCTACTGACATTAAAAAGTTATATTTTAAAATTAAAATATTGCAATTTTATTTTATTTGTATCATGTAACCTCTGAACAAAAATTTTATTCAGTATTTTGTTCAATTCATCCGATTTAAACGGAACTACAATTAAACCTTTCTAAGATTCTAGATTTACATAGTGACTGTATATTTCGTAATGACTTACAATAAGTAAGTTCAGAAGAATTTTATTAACATATAATTTAATATTGCCGAAGTAAAATATATTTATTCAGGTGTACAATATAATGCTTTTTTGTAGAAATACACGAAAGGATTGACTGTAATAAATAAAAATACTTAGTTTTATCTTTTTTCAAAAACGAAGTGTCCATATTGATCGAAATTTTAGAAACATCACACGGGGGTGATGGTTGGTCAAATTTAAACCAAATAGAAAATGTAGAAGATCTACTCGTGAAATAAATAAACAATATTGCTATTATACGAAGGTAGCCGTTTACATTTCGGGAATAGCAAACAAAAAAAATTTTTTTATTGAAAATAGCTTTATTGCTTTTCAAAATATTCTCCTTGAAAATCAACGCACTTTTGTATTCGTTTAAACCAATCCGAAAAGCATTGCTGCCACTGAGAAGGCGTTATCTCCAAAATATGAGTTTTCAATGCCTCAATTGCCTCTTCCGGCGTAGAAAACCGTTGACCACGAATTTATTCTTCACGTGCGGAAACAGAAAGAAATCACAGGGTGCTAGGTCAGGGCTGTACGGCGGATGGCTCATCAATTCAATGTTTTGCCCGGTTCAATTGTTTGAACCGACCTCTGAGAGCTGCATTGTCATGGTGGAGAATGATGTGTCGTTTTCGGTTTCTTTTCCTGATTTCTTCAAAAACTTTTGGCAAACAAATAGTTGTGTACCATTCGGAATTGACCATTCTACAACTCTCTAAAGGCAGGGTTGCAACGTTATCGGTTTTTCCGAAAAAACAGGCGACTATTTGTTTTGATGTGCTTCGAGCGCGAACAACTTTTGTTGGTTTCAGCTCATCTTGGAGTAGCCACACAGTCGACTGCTGTTTACTATCAGGCTCATACGTATAGATCCAAGATTCATCAGCTGTGATGACTTTATAAATGTTCTTCGAAGCACCGGCATTGTATTTTTTGTGCATTTCTTGGTACCAATCGACGTCCTTTTTTAGAGGTTGGCACATTATGTGGTACCCAACGTAAACATAGCTTCTTAATCCCTAAATTTGCAGAGTTCTGTATAATTTATAAATCAAGCTAAATAAATTTTATTAAATGTTAACTTTTATTTAGTTGATGAGTTTTTAAAGTATATCAAAGGCCACCTATGTAATAAAAATTTTGAGAACGTTCCTAGTCGTAAGAAAAAATAAAAACTCTTCTGTATTCCAAACAAAAGAGCATTAATTATAGTTATGAAACTATCTACTGACATTAAAAAGTTATATTTTAAAATTAAAATATTGCAATTTTATTTTATTTGTATCATGTAACCTCTGAACAAAAATTTTATTCAGTATTTTGTTGTCTTTATTTTCCCCAATTTATCCGATTTAACCGGAACTATATTAAAACCTTTCCAAGATTCTCAATTTACGAATTCTATTAACGTATAATTTACTATTGCCGAAGTAAAATATGTTTATTCAGGTGTACAATATAATACATTTTTGAAGAAATACATGAAAGGTTTGACTGTAATAAATAAAAATACTTAGTTTTATCTTTTTTCAAAAACGAAGTGCCCATCTTAATCGAAATCTTAGAAACATCACACGGGGGTGATGGTTGGTCAAATTTAAACCAAACAGAAAATGTAGAAGATCTACTCATGAAATAAATAAACAATATTGCCATTATACGAGGGTATAATAGCAATATTTCGGGAATAGCAGACAAAAAAATTTTTTTATTATCGAAAATAGTTTTAATGCTTTTCAAAATATTCTCCTTGAAAATCAATGCACTTTTGTATTCGTTTAAACCAATCCGAAAAGCATTGCTGCCACTGAGAAGGCGGTATCTCCAAAATATCAGTTTTCAATGCCTCAACTGCCTCTTCCGGCGTAGAAAACCGTTGACTACGAATTTATTCTTCACGCGAGGAAACAGAAAGAAATCACAGGGTGCTAGATCAGGGCTGTACGACGGATGGTAGAGTTGTGTACCATCCGGAATTGTCTATTCTGCAACTCTCTAAAAGCAGGGTTGCAACGTGACCGGTTTTTCCGAAAAAACAGGCGACCATTTGATTTGATGTGCTTCGAGCGCGAACAACTTTTGTTGGTTTCGGCTCATCTTGGAGTAGCCACACAGTCGACTGCTGTTTACTATCAGGCTCATACGTATAGATCCAAGATTCGTCAGCTGTGATGACTTTATAAATGTTCTTCGAAGCACCGGCATTGTATTTTTTGCGCATTTCTTGGTACCAATCGACGTCCTTTTTTGAGAAGTTGGTACCTAACGTAAACATAGCTTCTTAATCGCTAAATTTGCAGAGTTCTGTATAATTTATGAATCAAGCTAAACAAATATTATTAAATGTTAACATTTATTTAGTTGATGAATTTTTAACGTATGTCAAAGGCCATCTATGTAATAAAAGTTTTGAGAACATTCCTAGTCATAAGAAAAAATAAAAACTCTTCTGCATTCTAAGTAAAGGAGCATTAATTATCTTTATAAGAAATATCTACTGACATTAAAAAGTTATATTTTAATATTGAAATATTGCAATTTTATTTTATTTGTATCATGTAACCTCTGAACAAAAATTTTATTCAGTATTTTGTTGTCTTTATTTTCCCCAATTCATCCGATTTAAACGGAACTACATTTAAAGCTTTCCAAGATTCTCAATTTACAAAGTGACTGTATATCTCGTAATGACTTACAATAAGTAAGTTTAGAAGAATTCTATTAACGTATAATTTAATATTGCCGAAGTAAAATATGTTTATTCAGGTGTACAATATAATGTATTTTTGAAGAAATACATATAAATACTAACTAATAAAAATACTTAGTTTCATCTTTTTCCAAAAACGAAGTGTCCATGTTGACCAAAATCTTAGAAACAATACCTAGGGGTAATGGTTGGTTAAATTCAAACCACATAGAAGATCTACTCATGAAATAAATAAACAATATTGCTATTACATGTACATACATATATTTTATATTATTTATTTGTATTTAAATTAACAGGAATTTTCTATTAATTGCTTTTTATAAGTATGTTTACATAATTAAGAGAATTACAAGAACACGTAAATTATATGTCGACCCAAAGTAATTTGCTCTTTATTACAATAAGGCTATAATAGCATGTAAATATTGTTTAGGATTAAGGACCTGCAGGGGTTCGGTTTTGTGTCTGTTTATGTTAAACTTTCTACACGTCTACACAATTAGTAGGAAACACTTGCCATAGATTACTCTTTTCAATATTATAGTACCTTATTTATAGATTTAGAGCGCAAATGATTCTTCGATTTCACTACGGTTTAAAATATCCCTAATTTCGGTACGAAACAGTAAAAATGAAAAGTGTAGGATTAAACTATTATATAATTAAAATTCGATTGAATTCGGACAAATAGTTCTAGAAACCTCCTATACAGGTACAGGTAAAAATAAAAATTTATAATTCGATCTACATTTTTTTTGTTTTCGTACTTAATGAAGTTAAGATGGAAGAAATTACTTAAATATTTAGTAAAAGAGGTGAAAAATTGTTGGTGCAAATTATAAATTGACTCACGCTAGAATGAATAGAAGTGGCAAAATTCGTTAGTAATGCTGGAAATGGCAATGTCCAGTTAGATTATATACCACGAGAGATAAAAAAAAGTCGAAGTAATTAGTCAACATGAACATGACTTCGACTGTAATACTAATCGTCATATGAGCAATAGCTTTCAAAAGAAGGGCAAATGTACATAAATATTTGTCTAATTTGAATATCTCTATGACTTTTTTAAATTATAATCTCGAAGTTAATAATAAGTAGTAAACAAGGATGAAAATAGGTTTCAGTTGTCAGGGTATACACAAATATATGTTGCGTAGACTTTGACGACCGAAAGCTGTTAACTGAAGGGTAGGTATTATTAAGTGCTGCAGAGGCGATATATTTTCAAATTGTTTGTTGTTTTCAAATTGTTCCTGCTTCTGATGTTCTTTGAGCTTTACTACGCGGATTCTGCACGAACATCTTCGAGTAACGACGGTTTTGTTCCTTTCAAAAACTCCATGTCCTAACAGTAGTCACGATATGTTACATGGTGTCGTGAGATACTTGAGAAGTTTAAACCAACGTTTTTGCTTGACTTTTCTGATTACCTAGTTGTCTGAGTCTCTTCGTTGGACATCTGATCCATTTTCTATACTGTCTTGACTCACACAGCTTTATGTTTCTTTATCTGTTTGGATGAATCTGGTTTATCATCACCTTCTTGGTTTTCTTATGAGAGCTTCTTGCATTGCAGCTTTAGAACTCTCACATGTTCCCTTCTACTTTTTTTTAGATCCACGTCTGATCAAATGAAACCAAATACATCGGAGTTGCCTTAAGAAGAAAGTAGTGGTAGTCTTTTTTTTTGCTGTGAAATGAGTTGTTGAATGTATGGTATATCAAAGAGTGTGGATGTCTGTCTAGATAGTTGTTGAAACCAGATGCTAGGTCTTTATCACTATAAAAACGTTCCGGTCCGTCGCTGCAATATCTGTAACGAATATTTAGCAAGAAACAAGCTAAAGGTGTTAGAACATTTACAATCTCCACTTTACTGCCCAAGTATCGGTCTATACGACTTTGCGTTGTTTATTCTTGTGAAGACTGTTAAGAATAGGTTGAAAGAGAGGACGTTTTGCAACGTCGAAGATGAGGATGAAGCGTTGGATGACAGCGATTTATAACTAGTTTCGAAGAATACACAAATGCATAGAATGTAGTAGAAATTATTTTGAACGTTTGTGAAAATTAAAGCTATATTTAAACTTTTCTAATCTCCTTTATATTAATACATATCGGTCTATAAAATACATTGTCTCTTAAAAGAGTCCTTAATTTGCTTTTAAATTACCTAACTTGTGCGATGGAAAGAAGAAAACCAAAGATAAGCACAGATGCAATTAAATATACCAGGAAACAGCATTTATTTAATTTTCTACTAAATTACATTACATTTATGGAACACATTATTATGTAATTTGGTTTAGAAGCTCCAAATAATTAATGTTGAGGTGTATTCTAGTTTATTACGAGATTTGCAATCAATATTTGACCATGAAACATAACATCACTTCGTTTCGATTTATTGTCAAATTTACACAAACAGTAGGGCAGTTTAATTTGCATCAGATTATGTTTGCTCTGACATCGCGACGTCGTACATTAGCTAACGCTTGCTGTGTACTTGCGCCTCCATATAAATGGACTGCTTATTCTAATCAGGGGGAACGTATTAACAGTCGGATCCGGGAACCGACCGGCGCTTTGGGTGCGTGCGAATTGCAAATTGAAATAAGATTGTGCTGATCGTGCAGGCAAAACGAGATTGCATCAAGGCAGAGTGTTTTAAAACATCCCTTAACATTCGACTAAATATAGGTATGAGACATACAGGGCCAAATTGCGCGTGTAATTGACGGGAGAACAAAGAAAATAATGATTACGTTTAATCGATATGAAGTATGTCGTTTATAAATAAAACAGAACAACGTTTAGTACTTATCTGGTTGTGTGCAAATTCCACGTTAACGAGAAAATAAAAAAAAATCTCGTTCACGTTTGGTAGCATCTCGTATGGGGAACTTTTTATTGGGATTGATATCAGTGGCGGCTCCTGGTCAAATTTGGGAAGTTGTATGGAATTTAAGTAGAAATAATTGTTGATTAAAAGAATTTGGGTGTTTTCTTTGTAATTACTGATTAAGTATTTTAAACAGATTTGATTTTGAGATCAACATTCTGATCATGCGTTAATTAAAGTAGGGTGTTTTATTTATCAACGACTTTTCTGTACTTAGCATTGCTAATGTTTTCTTGACTTATGGTATTTCGTAAAATTTATTTATTTCTTTTAGCGTTAAAATACATCGTTGGTTCTTTACAGTTGTCATTGGCAATTTGCATAATAAATTTAATAATTGTGCACTTTCCCTGAAGGTTTCGTTAAGGTCGTTATTAAGAAATAATTCAAGTGTTCACATGGCTCCAAAGCACTCGTAAAAATCACGTTCGTAAATATTTAGCTTCTAGTCCAGATTTTACTTTCACATAATTTATACGCGGAAAGAGAGTTTTAACTAACTTTAAAATACCTTCCGGAAAATAACTTTTATATTTTTTAAACTGACCGCTACAAAAAACTTTAATGATTATTAAATAGTCAAGAAGCAAAATTTGTTATTCCTTGGAAATCGAAGGAGTTAGCATGTTCTTGAGCTATCTTTTAACTTTCAAGACTTTATACATATTATTATATTCTGATTCAATTGCTTTCGTATTATCATATTATTAACACTCTTTTGAAAAAGTGTGTGTAGAAATAATATAATCGTACATCGTACGGGCTATTAACCCAGACCAATCTCTAAACCGCATAGATTTGTCATACCCGAATATCGAATAATAACAGAATGAATTGAATTTAAAATAGCGAGGTCCTGGCGGACACCAGCTCACTTGATTAACAGCGTACAGCATGTCGATTCCGTCGTGACAGGTGAACCTTAGGTGGGCAATAACAAATTGAACTGTTGTCTCTCACTATTTTACTCTGAAAGACCGTGATCATAAGCAGTATCTCCTGTTTTTTTCTGCGTAATAATTTATGCTACTTGCCAGAAGCGAATTGCGTGGTTGAAATTATGTTTATGAGTAATTTCTATATTTTACAGTTAATTTAACGTATATATAACGTTATAAATTACTTTGGTTTTATAATTCTGGGAGGTCATTGGCCAAATTAATTAATTGAGAAGTGTTTCCGTGTAATACGTGAGATGTCTTTTAGGCTTTGCATAGTGGGACATAGAGAGCGCCACTAATCAAATGTCAGTACTAAAAATTAACCTCCATCTTTAGTTAACCTAAATCCAAAGTTTCAGTGCGATACGTGTAGCTACAACGAACTGTCAAAGTTGACGAGTTAGTTAAAAAATGGAATTAAACCGAGAACATTTTCGTGGAATAATTTTTTATAATTTTCGAAGACAATTATCTCAACTAGAATGCTTCGCCGAGTTAGTTTCTGTTTTCTGTAATGAAGTACCACATCAGTCAACAATTTCTCATTGAAAATCAAGAACGGACTGTGTTGTCAAAGGTTCCAGTCGTTAAAAGGAGCAGTCGATGCCCTCAAAAATGCAATTTTGACTGTACCAACAAACGAGTGGAACAATTGCTTCCAGAGTTGGTTCGAGCTCATGCAAAAGTGCATTAATTTTCGTGGAGAATACTTCGAAAAACAATGATGCCGTTGAAAGTTGTCTACTACTTTATTCCAGTTTTATATGCAAAATTTAAAAGATAACCCACGTATCGGTCGAAAAGATCTACAATACTACAAAGTTTCGTTAAATTTTTGGATTGAGAAAATACTTTTGTTTTATAATAAAATTGGTATACTACTATATAACACATGGATCAATAAGTCCCGAGACTAACCCATAGATGGCGCTCGTAGTAAACCAGTAACCACGTCTTTCTAGAGTACTAACCTTTGCTTGAAACGTGTCAAAATTTTAAGTCGATCGGACCAGAAACAGCTGAGTTATCGAGGTTGGAGTAAAGTCGTTTTGTAGTTTGTTTAAACAATGGAAAAAACCGAGTTTCGTGTTCTGATAAAACATTGTTTTTTAAAGGGTAAAAACACCACGCAAGCAAAACAATGGATTGAAAAATGTTACCCGGACTCTTGTCCATCAAAAGCAACGATTTGTCGGTGGTTTGCCGAGTTTAAACGTGGTCGTACCGACACAAATGACGCGGAACGCTCGGGTAGACCTGTGGAAGCCGTTACACCGGAAAATGTGAGTGAAGTGACAAAAATTATAATGAAAGATCGTAAAGTGAAGCTCCGTGAGATTACTGAGATGACACAGATATCATATGGAAGTGTATTTACTATCCTTCATGAAAAATTGAGCATGAAAAAGGTTTTTTCCAAGTGGGTGCCGCGATTGCTTTCGATGGAACAAAAACAGCAACGAGTCGATGATTCAGAAAGCTGTTTATCGCTATTTACTCGCAACAAAAAAGATTTCTTGCGTCGTTACGTGACCATGGACGAAACATGGATACATCACTACACTCCAGAGTCGAAGCGGCAGTCATCTGAGTGGCGCACAGCTGGCGAAAGCCGTCCGAAACGTCCGAAAACGCAGCAGTCAGCTGGCAAAGTCCTGGCGTCAGTTTTTTGGGATACACATGGCGTGATTTTCATTGACTACCTCGAAAAAGGTAAATCGATCAACAGTGATTATTATATTGACTTACTGGTGCGTTTGAAGGAGGAAATCGCAAAAAACGACCGCACATGCAGAGAAAAAAAATCCTTTTTCACCAAGACAATGCACCCTGCCACAAGTCAATGAAAACAATGGCAAAATTGAACGAATTGGGTTTTGATCTGCTTCCCCACCCCCCATATTCGCCAGATTTAGCCCCCAGTGACTACTGGCTCTTTGCTGATCTTAAAAAAATGCTCCAGGGAAAAAGATTTGGCTCAAATGAGGATGTCATCGCTGAAACTGAAGCTTATTTTGAAGCGAAAGATAAATTTTTTTATAAACATGGTATTGAAAAATTGGAAAAGCATTGGAACCATTGTATCACCCTAAAAGGTGATTATGTTGATGAATAAAAAAAAATTTTGCAAAAAAATGTTGTTTTCATTGTTAGTCTCGGGACTTATTGATCCATGTGTTATTTTATGATTTTTTAAATAATATGCGTATGTTTTTTAGGGATTATCTTGATGAAGAATATTCTAATGGAAAATCCCTTGTAAATAAATGTGTACTGTTTAATATTCATCGCGTGTAATGAATTCTTAAATTGCAATTAGACTACAAGTCCTTATCGTGAATGTTACGTGCTTTATAACTAGGTTGCGGTTTCTAATGTTTCGCAGATAGGATTAAAATGAATGTCTCTTGTATGTACACTCGTAGCTGCGCTTTATACAAACTTTAATTAATTCAAGTGCATGTATGTTTTAGTGTACCTTTCTTGGCAATTAATAACGAATTAAAATCTATTCAAAGCTTACCACCGCACATAATATGCACAGCTTTTAATAATTACAGTGTGTAATAATAGCAATGGTATCTTGATTGTGTAACAAAAAATAATTTTGCTTACAGAGAAATAGGAAAAAAATTAGTAAAGCGCATCAGCTTTCCGTAAAAAATAATTACAAAAATGTTTACAAATTACATGAAAAGGATATTTAATACTTTCAATTTCAATGAAACTGAGGTATTGACATTATACGCAACTGTTTTTTTCAAATAGTATCGCTTTTTATTTCTAGAGAAAGAGAGATTTCAAAGAAATGATCCAGTTAGCTATGCATTTGCCTGTATATCCGTATATGAAACACAACAAAGATGTGAAAATCAGTTAAAACTTCCTAAACTTCTTTTCTCTGTATGCATTTTTGTGGCTATACTCGTAAGCGTAGCGGGAGGTAAGACGCTTTAAAATGAAGTTAATGAGAAACTATTCAGAATATGAAACATATTTAAATACACATAAAAGAAAACATTTGCAGGAAACTGAGAAATATGAAATATTTCTTAATTATTGTTCCTTATACATACATACTAAATACAGTCAAAATTAAGTTTACTACGAAAATACAAATGCAAATCGGGGGAGAGGTATAGTGAGAGTAAATTTGTATGTTGCCGAAGAGTTGGTGGGCTGAGCTTAAATATAATGCTTTAACTTATTTTGCTAATGTATAGAGTAACAAAAATTGGGCGATTTTTTAATCTGCCTTTCGTTTGGTTCCTACAGTTCCATTAAAAACCCGGAACAAACGGTGTAAATAAAGGCACTGTGACAGAATCATAGAATGTTGTGACGCGATGACTATCGTCCATTTTAAAATATATACTTTTTCCGTTAGTGTCTTGTATATGTATTGTTATTCTGGTTGTTGGTGGGCCGAGCTTAAATATAATGCTTTAACTTATTCTGCCAATGTATAGAGTAACAAAAATTGGGCGATTTTTAAATCTGCCTTTCTATTGGTTCCTACAGTTCCATTAAAAACCCGGAATAAACGGTGTAAATAAAGGCACTGTGACAGAATCATAGAATGTTGTGACGCGATGACTATCGTCCATTTTAAAATATATACTTTTTCCGTTAGTGTTTTGTATATGTATTGTTTTTCTGGTTGTTGGTGGGCCGAGCTTAAATATAATGTTTTATCTTATTTTGCCAATGTATAGAGTAACAAAAATTGGGCGATTTTTAAACCTGGCTTTCGTTTGGTTCCTACAGTTCCATTAAAAACCCGGAACAAACGGTGTAAATAAAGGCACTGTGACAGAATCATAGAATGTTGTGACGCGATGACTATCGTCCATTTTAAAATATATACTTTTTCCGTAAGTGTCTTGTATATGTATTGTTTTTCTGGTTGTTGATGGGCCGAGCTTAAATGTAATGCTTTAACTTATTCTGCCAATGTATAGAGTAATAAAAATTGGGCGATTTTTAAATCTGCCTTTCTATTGGTTCCTACGGTTCCATTAACAACACGGAACAAGCGGTGTAAATAAAGGCACTGTGACAGAATCACAGAATGTTTTGACGCGACGACTATCGTCCATTTTAAAATATATACTTTGTTCGTTAGTGTCTTGTATATGTATTATTTTTCTGTTCGTTGTTTATTTTACTCGTTTAAGTTGTTCTTATTATTATTAACACTATTTTTAAGGCTCTATTAAGCATTAAAGATTTATTTAATTAAGGATTTTTTTAATCGTAAATGACTACTAAATGATTTATAGGTTAATTTTTTTTTAGATACCGAAAGTGTTTAACTTCATATATTATTTTCACTACTATTATATAGTATACACAGTACTATGCTATAAAATGCAATTAGCACGGCTGAAAAAGAAACTGTACTAAGTTGTAGGTATTGTGTTATTAATATTTGTGATGAACACAATGCATAAAACCTGAAACCTCAAAAGAGATATACTGGGTGAGCAAACTCAAGTGAAATGTTTAGTTCAATTTCAAATGTTGGCTAAATAATTTTATAGCAAATTATTTTCACACGATTCTTGACATTTGACAGATGAGAAATTTACAAATGTACTTATTGTACAATAGCCAGAAAATTAGTCAAAATACGAGGGAAGACAAAACTAAATAATTTAACCAAAAATACGTAAGTGAAAACAGCGTAGTGTGAAATTGTTAAATCGAGGCGGCGCTGTCTTCGTCAAATAAATCTCCAATCATCAATTGCTTAATTTTCGTGAAGTTCTGCCCACTGAAAACGTGCTTTTTTCATTGAAACTCTTAATTTTGTTTTTTTTAACGGAGACACCCACGCTTTAACTCGAGTTCAAGCAAGCATCTATAAATTGTACGTTCGGATATTTGACGTCTTTCTTCAGACAGTTTTTTTGTAATGTCTCTGCTAAACAAAGTTCAATTTTCTGTTTGCTATTTTTAAGATGTCGTTCGTCTGGCATGGTCGTCCCAATTCTCCTCTTATCACAAAACGATTACGACTGCTCTTAGTAGGAATATTTTCTCTCATTCAAATGACAATATGTCCTACCGTTTTTCGAGAAATTCCGTTTTTCTGGTAATGTCACGGGTCTAATAACTTTGAAATCCTTTGTTTTTTATCACTTAACATGTCTTTAGTTCTACCCTCAGTCATCAAATTTGTTACGAACGGAAATAAATAGATCCCTAAACTATGTAATCATAAAAAATCTTTACAAGACCATATAAAAGTAATTAATAAGAGTATTACCTATAGATGAACATGATATTGTTACGTTATTTGTCGGGATTATTCTTTGGCTACGATAAAACATACGTAGAAAACATATAACTTTCTAATTAATTTAATCATTATCTATAGGCACAACGGTTAATAAATAATTTCCAAGAACTAATTATAAATATCTCACTATACTAACACATATTAACACTGCCTAATATCGTTCTTCACGTATAAACTTTTATAACACTAATGATTGCTCACGCACGATCTTGACTAGTAATATACCTAGTCAAGTCATAAATACTGGTACACAATTGAACGCACTCATTACGAATGCAACACTGGGCGCATCCATTTCGTATTGATTGCGATTTGACAGTTGACATTTATGCTTCATTGTGACGTGAAAAGATGACATAAAGTGTTTACAATCATGGAATGGGGCAACATCAAAAATCGTATTGTTGTAGTTGGCTTACTAAAATGCAACATGGAAAAAGGCGATATCTTTAGGACGTTGCGACCGCTTGGAATCACTCACAATTTTGTGTATCGTGCTGTGAAGTTGTTTGAGGATACTGGTGGAGTACGAGACCGTCAAAGATCCGGCCGTCCGCGCACTGAGAACTCCGAAGCGATCAAAGCCGTGAAGAAACGAATCGACCGAAAACCGCTGCGAAAATAGAAAATCTTGTCGCGGGAAATGCAAATGTTGCAAAAATCCATTTGCGACTCAGCGCGTACAAGTGACATACTGGCCGCATTGAAGGAAACACGCAAGCGAAAATCGAAAGCGTTACTCAGCCGGTACGCGAAGAACGCTCACAAACAAATTCTGTTTTCTGAGGAGAAAATCTTCACCGTAGAAGAATCGTTCAATAAACAGAACGATCGTGTGAATGCTCGGTCATCCAGAGAAGCATCCCAACTCATCCCGAGGGTTCAAAGAGGCCACCATCCCGTGTCCGTAAAGGTATGGTGAGGAGTGAGCTATAATGGCATTACCAGACTCCATTTTTGCGAGAAATGAGTAAAAACATCGGCCAAAGTATATCAATCGACCTTTTTGGAACCCATTGTGAAGCTTCTCAACCAATCAATATTCACCAATAAGCCATGGACTTTCCAGCAAGACTTTGCTCCAGCTCACAAAGCAAAAACGACTCAATTGTGGTTCAAAAACAACGTTTCAGACATCATATCAACGGATGATTGGCCAGCTGGGTGTCCAGATCTCAACCCGTTGGATTACAAGTTGTGGGCCATATTAGGGGGCATTGCTCTACTGGATACCCAAATATTGAGTCGTTGAGGCGAGCCCTTGTCCGTGCAGTGGACAATTTCCCCATGCATGAAGTGCGTCTCGCGATCGATGGGTGGCCAAATGGAAGTCATTTCGAATAAGTTGTTCTAAGACTTGTAGCCATTGAATAACTCAATAAAAACAAATTAAAAATTTTTTAAATATTAAATCGTTTTCATTTGGCGTCGATTTTTCTGTGTACCAGTATTTATGACTTGATTAGGTACACTCATCGAATCCAGCGTGAATATTCCTGAACGCGCACTTCTCGATTCGTCCTGCGATCTTCTAGTAATTTCTCGTTTTTGCATACGTGCATATCACCCGCCAGAGATTTCACTATAATTTCTTTAATAACACAAAACTGTATTGAAGGTTCATTATTAATCATTATCAAGGGATGATTCATAGCAGGTACCAAGTAATAAACGAACACTTGAGCTTTTATTGGAAGAATATATGCATCGAATACATTGAGAACGTATACAATAATCATATAATCTATTACAATCATGTATTTCTAAATTATATTAGCTCAAGCATATAAATTTGTAAAATTTTTCAAGTGATACTATTATTATCAGCTTCTGGGCTGGAACCGCGTCTCTTGTATATTTGCCAACGTTTCGTACGCATTTGTATGGGACATCTTCAGGGCTGAACTACTGCACTGAAACAGTTTCAGTGCAGTAGTTCAACCTTGAAGATGCCCCATACAAATGGGTACGAAAGCATGGACCACGACCGCGGAAGTCTACGTACCAGATTGATACTATTATTATTCTAAAAGAATGAACTGATTTCATATCGCAATGTTCAGTTTTTCAAACATTGTCATAGAATGAGTTAAGGAAAAGTTCAGATCGACTGCGAATTTTGGCGAATTGAGTGAAGAGAATCTGTGCTAAGTTTGAGAAAAATCCTAGATAGCTCAGTCCAATTCATTTTTTTACGAAATGGAGCTTCGTCCCATTGGCATTTGATGGTTCCAGCATTCTCGAATGAAGAAATGGTTGAGAGATGAAGTGGTCGGAGGGAGGTTTAAGGTCTTGCTCCTTTTACTTAGCTTGCGAGATCTCCAGGTATCATCGTATGTGATTTTTTTTCTTATGGGGACTTTATTCCATTAGAAAAAAATATCTCTGTCGATCTACAAAATAAGTATCAATCTTATCAAATATATTACCCAAAAAACTAAAAAAAAAATACAGTAAATATTCGAAATTTTCTTCAACACAGTACGCAATTATAAATTCTTTAAATAATATTTATTATGAAATCAGGATTTAATTCATTGTTAGTAATATTGTTATAAATTTTAAATTTAAGACAATGTCAAAAAAAGAAATTGTTTTGGTATCACTTGGATGACCAAGATGGTCAAGCTATTGAATCATACCTCTTATGTTAGGTAATATTTACCTATCATATTTTTAAAATATAATGACAACGAAATTACATATTTAATTTACAAAAATTACAACAAATGTTCGAATAACATTTGACACGTCCATGCGGCTTCTGATACAATCTAACTTTTGTAATTTCTATATTTTCTCGTACGTTGTGAATTCCAAATCTAAGGGAACCAGAATGTCCGTCAGTGCTTAATATTGTTATGTTGATAGGCCACTTACTCTGGTTAGTACCTTTTATAACATTTAGATTTTCAGCCAACGTGGAGATAGCTCTTAAATTAAGTTTTTCGAGGTTTTACTCCTCTCACTTGGCATATTTGAACAGAATTATATGTAGTACATAATATTTTCTGTCACAGGTAGCATACTTGTTCTGGCCAATCGATTGAAAGTGTATGAAATATCGTCAGTACAAGGCTATCGATTACGATAGTCTTTTATGAAACAATCTCCGAAGGCCTGTATACGTACATTAACATTTCTCTAACTATCACGTAATTGTTAATTCCCCAATGCTATTCGAAATTGAGGCTGCGAGAAATTTGGAAAAAAATCGCAGTCTTCTTTTCGGACATCCAAATTTTCTGGCACACATTTTGCTTGGCAAGTTTGTGTTTCTGTATGAGGGCTTAGAAATTTATCACGCTGATACTTTGTTAACCTTTAAATCACAAAACAATTAATTTTATTTATTTTTTTCTGTGTTCTTATCTTCAAATCCAAATCTTGGATTATTATTAATGGATTCCGGACACCAATGAAATTATTTAGCCTAACACTTTACTTGATAATATGATGTCTTCTCGTTATACATACGGTCGTTTACGGATAATTTTTGAGCTATTTCGTCTTTTCATCAAAATCACTCATTTCATGCTATTTAACTTCTTCTTTTTCTTCTTCTTCTTCCTACGTTAGGCCTATGGCCTGTGATTTACTGGGGTTTATTATTTTGAGAAATCGATGACCAGCTGTCTCTCCATCTTCTTGGTGGTCTTCCTGGTGGTCTGATTCCTTCTGGCTTTCCATCTCGGGTCGTCTTCACTGCTTTGTCGTTATTCATTCTGGAGACATGCTGGTTACAGTTTCTTCTCGTTCCTCGCCTCCACTTCACTACGTCTTGAACATTACATTCCTGTCGGATATCTTTATTATACGATCTCGATTCGTTTTCCCTTTTATTGTTCTTAGTACTTTCAGTTCTGACGTGTTCTCTCGTGTCGATTGCATAGGTTAGTATTGGACGAACGCAGGTATTATAAATTTTTATCCGGGCTTCTGTTTTAATATATTTATTTCTCCATTTTATATCTTTCAGTGCCTCTGCTATTTAACGTCTTACCTAAAGCATAAAAATCTTTTAATTTCAACACCATTTAGTCAAAATATTTATAGAAGTAGACACATCTTGACGTTTATAAATCTCTGCTATTCGTCATTTATTAAATGTATTTAGTTAAACATGACATAAAATGAAGCAACATAACGTAGGACGTTCCAAATTACCATTCCAATAAAATATTAATCTGAAGACGAGAGAAAATACGAACATTTGAAGTACATCTGCTTAATTATGAGAAGATTAAGGACCGAAAGTAAATTAATATAATGGGTGAATTACATACGAAACGCCCTTATTTTTACACTTTGTCATGTAAATTTGTTAAAGGAAAATACTGTGAAGGTAAATGAAATTATTTTTCTGTAAAAAAACAGAGCTTCTAATCAAAGCAAGTCGTTTAATTAAACGCTCGTCAGCCCTTAATATTTTATTATTTATGTAATTCCAATTTGTATACATATTAATAATGTATCATCTGGAGGATTAAAGGATTAAGGTTCGAAGAACTACAGTTACTTTCTAATATTGCCCACGTTTTTGACATAGGTTTAATAGTTAATGTATCTCGACCGAGAAGCAGTCATTTCGAGCCACCCGCAATGTCTAATCATGTTCGAACCACTTGCATAATTAAAAAGGTATTACGAGATTAATGATTGTAATCTCGTCTGTAATTTGGTCCGGACTAAAACTTATGAGAGACGTAACTCATTAATGCTGGCCGCCACACCCCCGACAGATTATAGCACGAGACAATCTGGCCCGTTTAAATTTCAAAACTATTGATTACTTTAAAACTGTTCAGTTACCTCTGTATGAAAATTTTAAATTTTCCGAAATTCAGAAATGCATGCGCATGCATAATATCAAGTATGATCCAAATATATTTTCGCATGCCGGAATATGCGAGAATTGTGTCTACAATTAACACTAATAGTGTAGAATCTTGGAATATCTACTTCAAAAAGGAGTTTATAAATGGCTGTTGTAAATCAATCATGTTGAATAACATTTTAGATAAAGTTAGTCTGGTATTTATTTTCGTAGTATGAATTTCATCATTATATTACCTGTTTCAATTGACCGTGATAATATGCAAAGCTCATTTTCAGTTTCCAGGGTTTCTTGTATGAATATGCAGCAAGTTTTAGTTATATTGTTTCATTATTTTGTTCTCAACGGTCATTTGAATCAATTAGAAATTTTGATTTGTGGAAAAAGTGGATGAAAGAGAATTTCATATGGTTATCAAATAAAACATTCATGAAGGCCTTCGGAGAAGAAGCTGTAAATAGCAGCGACTGAGACTTGAAGCGATACACTAACGACACATTCGTGATTTGGCCACATGAAAAGGAAAAACTATACGAATTCTTTGATCACATCAATAGACAACACGCATCTATAAAGTTTAGGATGGAAGTAGAAGGAGAAGGAAGTAATAGTAGTTGAAAGAACAACAACACATATAAAGGAAGAAAACCCATATTTATAGATATCTGCATGACACATCTCATCACCATCCAAAACAGAGAGAGCTCTTATTGAAATGCTAATACACAGAGCAGAAATGATCAGCAATGCCGAATATTGGAGGAAGAAAAGACGCGACACGTCAAGAAGTACTGTAGAAGTACGGATATAGTTATATAGAAGTAGAAGAAATCTAAGGAAGCATAGAACTGAAACGCCACCAACAGAACCAGGTAGAGGATATGCCCGTTTATCTTACATATCTGACTGAGATGGTAAGAAGGATTTTGACGAAGAGAATTGTGAAAGAATGTTTTAGTATTGCAACACCATTCAACATAACTTTTTTGGATCCAAGAACAAAAGGAGAAGGAGTCTATAAGTTGATATGCGAGTGCGGAAAGAGCTACGTTAGGTAAACAGAGAGATTGATTAAACAAAGAATTAACGAACGTTAGAGCGATAAAAGAAGGAAAAGAATTCTACAATCAGCGGTTATAGAACATGTTCGCAAGAGCGGACATAAAGTGAACTTTGAAAAAGTCAAAAAATTAGTCATTATGAAAAACTACCATCGACGAATTGTAAGAGAAGCCATCGAGTTAGAGAAGCATCCAAACTTTAATCGCGATAACGGCTATAGACTCAACACATGAAAGAACTTACTACGAGAACACGTCACGGCCAATAGAGTAAGATGGACACGCACCGGATAAACTGGTGCGTGGACACACCGGACATAAGAATGACAACGGAGAGAATCAATCTATAGCAGATCTTAAAGAAACTGGTAATATGAAGAGCGGAAAGCTGATAGAAACTACAACAGAACGAAGTTCAGGTGATACCGTGAAAGCCTACGTAATATTAAATCAAACATTCTTTTCTGAAAGACGAAATAGCATAGAAAACTAAAACCAAACTGAATAAACATTGAGACTACTTCATCAATTAGAACTATTTACAAGTGGTTTAGTAACCGGATGAAGTAGCCACATGTGCACAAACAATGTTGAGTGTTCTAGATGGCATATTGAAGTTACAACTAGAGAGAATATTGAGAAAATTAATAATATGACGATGAAAGATAGTGGATTGAAGTTGGGTAAGATTACTAAGGCAGTAGAGACCTCAAATGTCCAAGAATACAATATTTATACGAAGATTTACAATATTTTAATATGAGATAATTGTTAACAAGATGGGCGCTACTCTTACTTACAATTGAACAATAGCGTCAATGAATAAATATTTGTAAAAGACTTTGAAGATATATCAGTTTAATTCATAGAAATTTTTGCGGTTTTATAGCAAAAGATGAAACTTTGTACATTATTACCTACCTAAAACTAAGGAAAAGACGAAGCAATGAGTTGTAGTCGAGAAATTTACTCAAAAAAGTCGAAAATCATTTTACAGCTGGAATGGTTTTATTTGGTTATTTTCTGGGATGCTATTGGTATAATCTGTATTGACTTTCTAGGAAAGGGTTAAACGATGACTGGGAAATATGCAACTTTACTGGATCATTTTAATGAAGAAATTTAGAGAAAAGATTACGTTTGATGAAAAAGAAAATCATTATTCATCGTGGCAATTCTTCCGCAATTGCTGCAGAAAAATTTGCAAAACATTAAATCCTTCGATAACCCCCATAGTCAACAATGTTAGTCTCTTCACGAGAACTATCTGCTTCGAATACGAAATAATTTATATTATTATTATAGTGAGATTGTTGACGAAAATAGCTTATTTTAAGTATCTGGACAAATCGTATTATATGGATGTTACTAAAAAACAAACAAATTTTACAGAATTATGATGATATTATGTAGAGAAATAAAAAAACTTTTTTCCAAAATTTGATTTTTAAGTTTTGTACGAACTTATCGAACTCTTCTCGTATATTCTCTTTGGTATTAATACTAATTTGAAAACAAGATAATCAATGTGTAAATAAAAAAAAGAAAGTGTCAAAATACGAGTATATAAATTAAGAGGCTCGGACATAAGAAGAAAAAGGAAAACCGAAACAGATAATAAGTTAGGTGAACAAGGTTAAATAGCGGAAATTGTTGTAAATAAAAAAGAAATAAAGTTAAAAAAATTCTACCTGTAGTAGAAAAGTGATGTGGATATAGCATACATCGAATTACAAAAAGAAAACTTCTTCACGGAACAAAAAGATAAAAAGATTAGTTAGCAGAAATGAAATCAGGAAAAAAGTACCGGAAGCGAAATAAATGTCGTGGAAGGTATTCGGAAAGTTAATGGAAACTAATAAAGGTACCTAAAGTAGATAAAATTTGATCTAAACTAACTCAATATGAGGAATACAAAAGAGTGGTAGAAATGCATGGTTTATTAAATTTATGTTGAAGGAATAAGCAAACAGTTGAAGAACAGAAAACCAGAATTATGTATACGAGGGTAGTTTGACAAGTAGTGAGAATGGAAAAGAAAAACGAATTTTTTAAAATAATTTTTATTTGTCAATATATTCTCCTAAAAGAGCAATACATTTATTCCAGCGGTGCTCCAATGCCCTTATGCCATCTCTAAAATACGATTCCGGAAGGCTTGCAAAATACTCATTTACGAAGATAATAAGCTCGTCGTTAGACGAAAATTTCTTTCCACCTAGTGCCGATTTCAATTTTGGAAAAAAGTGGAAGTCGGAAGGGGCTAGATCCGGCGAATAAGGCGCATGCGGTACTAATTGGAAATACAACTCGTAGATTTTGGACATCGCAACTGTGCTAGTATGCGAGGGAGCGTTGTCTTAGTGAAACAGAATCTTTTTCTTTGCTATTCCTGGCCGTTTAGCACGAATCTCAACATTTAATTTTTGTAGAAGTTCTGCATAATATTGTCCGTTTATCATGGCAGCTTTCTGGAGGTAATCAATGAGCAAAATGCCCTTCGAATCCCAAAAAATTGATGCCATCACCTTGTGTGCCGATAAAGTGGTTTTCGCTTTCTTTGGAGGTGCAGAACCACGTTCTAACCATTGTTTCGACTGTTGTTTAGTTTCGGGTGTACTGCAGTGTATCCAAGTTTCACGGCAAGTTACAAATCGCCTACAAAAATCAACCGAATTCCGCACCCATCTTGCCGAAAGCTTGGAAAGCCCCAATTCTTTCGTTAAAATGTGGTGTACGCGTTCTGTTGAAATGTTTACCATGTCTGCTATCTCTCTCACTTTGAGCCGTCGATCTTGGATAATAATATTATTTATTTTTATAATCATTTCCTTAGAAGTCACGATTTTTGGTGCTCCAGAACGCGCTTCATCAACACAGCTTGTTCTACCACGTTTAAATTCATTTACCCATCTACTTATTGTAGCGGATGGTGGATCAGATTCACCTAATGTTTCCCGTAACTCATCTTTTATTTCGGTAGCTTTCATACCCTTAATTACGAAGTATTTAATCACCGCACGATACTCTGCTTTTTCCATTTCAACAAAACGACGTGTTGCTTCTTCTTCAATCAGCTGTTAAAAATAAACTAATCAACCGATTTATCTAAATATCGGAATGTAAACATATAAATAGAAAACCTAACTTACAGTGCATTTGTTTTACCAATTAGAGCGCCACCTATGTGTCATTCTCACTACTTGTCAAACTATCCTCGTATGCACATATTTAATTTCTGGATTTTCCATACTTACAACCACTATATGTATTCTGTTTATATTGTCCTATTAGGGGATTTTTTTTTTCTGTTGGCCAGTAAATCATATTATAATTATTACTATTATTATTATTATAAGACCATTTTGTCAAAATTTTTTTAATCGGTTTCGGTTTTTATTTGAAAAGAGAGTATATATTAAACCGAATAAATAAAGTATGGAGATGAATGAGTTAATTAAATTTTGGATTTATTGTTTGCTTTAGCACATATGTATATGAAGTTTGTATGTTTTTACTTTCAAACATTTTGAAACGGAGTATGTTTGTACAGAATTATTTCGTTGTAAACTTGAACCATTTTCTAGTTTCACGAACAAATTTCCTACATTGCAGTCTATTTATTCGAAATAAGATAATTGAGATCTCTGTGTTGGGAAAGTAACATTGTACCATTCGCAGATACTAATATTTGTTTTGTTATCAAGACTAATGTTCACGTGTATTTGATTTCGACGTTAATTTAAGCCATGTTTCTAGTACGTTAGTGAATGACAGAATTCTCATTACTTTTCATTTAATCAAGTTCACGTTTATCTCAATAATTTGTAATTAAAGTTCTACAAAGATACGCATGCTATATGGATAATCGATTGCACCCATATTATATTTATTAATCTAGAAAATAAGCTACTTACGTTTACAAAGTTCATCTTGATTTTATAGTGTTTTATCTCATTTGCTGTTTATTTCATTTTCTGCAAATTTCATTTACATTTTGAAAGTAATTTGTTTACAACGATTTGTTGGCTAGCACAGTTGTTGAAGAAAGAAACACAGGCCACTGTTCCAATAAAAATATGCACACATGCAAGGATATAACTATTTTATAAATAAGTTTTGAGATTTTATTTCATTGCATTTACGTCTATATATGTGTGATTAAAGAAAGCTAATAATTATTTTCTTGTAATAATTGTGCGTGTTACCATTTATACACAATTTTGTATTATTAGGTATATCTTTATTATACAAGAGTAGAGGTCAGGGGCTTTATAATACAAAGAGTAATAAGTACATAGAACATATGGAGTAACAAGAACTACATCTAGGCTGTCGTAATGAATTCAAAGATATATACTAATATACACACACACACACACACACATATATATATATATATATATATATATATATATATATATATATATATATGCACACACAATATGAGAATAGTTTGACAAGTAGTGAGAATGACACATAGGTGGCGCTCTAATTGATAAAATAATTGCACTATAATTTAGGTTGCCTATTTATATGTTTACACTCCGATATTTAGATAAATCGGTTGATTAGTTTATTTTTGACAGCTGATTCAAAAAGAAGCAACACGTCGTTTTGTTAAAATGGAAAAAGCAGTATCGTGCGGTGATTAAATACTTCATAATTAAGCCTATGAAAGCTACCGAAATAAAAGATGAGTTACGGGAAACATTAGGTGAATCTGCTCCATCATCCGCCACAATAAGTAGAAGGGTAAATGAATCTAAACGTGGTAGAACAAGCTGTGTTGATGAAGCGCGCTCTAGAGCACCCAAAATCGTGACTTCTAAGGAAATGATTATAAAAATCTATAATATTATTACGCAAGATCGACGACTCAAAGTGAGAGAGATAGCAGACATGGTAAACATTTCAACAGGACGCGTACACCACATTTTAACGAAAGAATTGGGCCTTTCCAAGCTTTCGGCAAGCTGGGTGCCACGATTGCTTACGACTGATCGGAAGTTCACTCGTTTGCGCATTTCCAATAATTCTTTGGACCTTTATAAGCGGAATCCGGTTGATTTTTGTAGGCGATTTGTTACTTGCGATAAAACTTCGATACACTACAGTACACCCGAAACTAAACAACAGTC
The DNA here is from genome assembly GCA_031893035.1 of Dermolepida albohirtum. Lineage (NCBI taxonomy): Eukaryota > Metazoa > Arthropoda > Insecta > Coleoptera > Scarabaeidae > Dermolepida > Dermolepida albohirtum. Next base: position 27,845 of record JAVIWB010004117.1, on the reverse strand, counting down.
GAAACAATAGTTAGAACGTGGTTCTGCACCTCCAAAGAAAACGAAAACCACTTTATCGGCAAACAAGGTGATGGCATCAATTTTTTGCGATTCAAAGGGCATTTTGCTCATTGATTACCTCCAGAAAACTGCCATGATAAACGGACAATATTATGCAGAACTTCTACAAAAATTAAATGTAGAGATTCGTGCTAAACGGCCAGGAATAGCAAAGAAAAAGATTCTGTTAAAACCAGACAACGCTCCCTCGCATACCGGCACAGTTGCGATGTCCAAAATCCACGAGTTGCATTTCCAATTAGTACCGCATGCGCCTTATTCGCCGGATCTAGCCCCTTCCGACTTTCACCTTTTTCCAAAATTGAAAACGACACTAGGTGGGGGAAAGAAATTTTCGTCTAACGACGAGCTATCATCTTCGTAAATGAGTATTTTCCAAGCCTTCCGGAATCGCATTTTAGAGGTGGCATAAGGGCATTGGAGCACCGTTGGAATAAATGTATTGCTCTTTTTGGAGAATATATTGAAAAATAAAAATTATTTTGTATTTAAAAAATAGGTTTTTCTATTCCATTCTCACTACTTGTCAAACTACCCTCCTAAAAGTCAATAACATACTGATAGCAGCAATTCACCTTTTAAAGAGCAAGTACTTATTTGTCACCTTATTATTTTACAAATCATATTTAATTTATTAATCTTTGGTGTATATTCGCTTATATTTATTTTATTTATTTATTGTGCAAATTAACCGCATCTTATCTTTATTTGCATTTAAAACATCAGATATGTTCGTGTTAGGATTGCTAAAATCTCTACCCTCACGTCACCCTCTCGCTACGTATATGCCCATAGTTCATTAAATTATAATCCATTAAATACTTTTCCTATTGATACTACAGATGAAACTGGAATTTTTTGTAGTTTAAATAAAATATTGTTAGTACGAAAATTATAATTTTAAGTTTAAGTTTCATGTTCGAAAAGGCTTATTTATAGACCATTAGTCTAGAATTTAATTAAGAACATTTTTGGACCTTTACTTATATCCCGTTTTCATTTGCACTAAATATTCTTTCCCATGAATTATGGAATTATATTGTCGGCGCCTTCATAAGAGCCGCGTCGCTGGGGAAGTTATGATAGTCATGAATTTCATTAAAATTTAATTGAAGGAGATTTACGAAATTATTGTCAAAAAAGTAGACCAGACTCAATAAACCCAAACATGTAAACTTTCATGTTTTTAATTATGTAAATATGCACTTAATGAATTGTTTATTTTGGACATTAGAATTCATAATTGAGATAAAAGATTTCCTTTAAACTTCGTAAAATCCTTCTTTATTTTATAATACAATACGAAATCAGATTTATCTACCTACGATGTGAAATTACCAGTTAATTTTTTCCTAAATTTTTTGAAATACTGCTATTATTTCGTAAATTGTTTCGGATATAAATTAATTAAAATATCAGTATATTTATTTGTTTAACTTAGTCTAAATGTTAACACATACATTTTGTTTTCGAAAAAACGTTGAACTGTATCTCTGTGATGACAGACCTATAACTTGTCTCTTCTTATACGGGAATTTTCTTGGATCACAATTCAATTGAAAAAGTTTATATTGCGCTTCAGGTTGTTTATGAAAGGCATTGCTGCTTCCACGAAAAGTAGGAAGTATACAAAAGCAAAATTGATAATAGAGTTTTTAACTATAAGGTTTGCCAAAAAATATAGACATATTACAATATATTATAATTAATCGAAGATTAAAATTTGTTTCAAAGATTATTATTTAGATACTGCCACGACTATTACCTTCTTAAATTAAAAGAAAACTCTGTAGTGATATAAAAATTACGCGATTTCGAATTCTCATCGTCACTTTATGTCAATCAATATGAGATATTAATTTATTCTTTTGTACAGAAACAGTACCGAATGTTGAGCAATATTTTTTACAAGACATATTGAAAAGTTTCGCGTAATTTTTTGAAGAGATTATTTTAATATATTTTTATTTTAAATTTCATTTAAGATGCCCCTTAATTTGTATTTTCCAAATGTATTTTAATTAATATAAATACATTGTGATATTTATATAATTTTATTTATGTGCATTTTCTATAATGTATTATTAAATTCTCAGAAAGGTTTTAATTATACAAAGGATATTATATTTTCGGGATGCATTTGTATCATTTTCTTTATATTATAGATTTTTTCTATTTTTATATTGTTTGGTTAATTTCAAAAGGGTATAATGAATATTTATAATCCTTTAAATGGATTTTAGTATAGCTCTTTTATGTTTAGTTATCCCATCTATTGGGTATATTGTTTAGGACGTACATATATTTGTATTTTTCTGGATGTATTATTAAATTCTCAGAAAGGTTTTAATTATACAAAGGACATTATTTTCCCATTTTTATATTGTCTATTTAACTTCAAAATAGTTGTTTATAATCCTTTTAATTGTACTTTAGTATAGTTCTTTTATGTATGGTTGTTGTAAATACTATGTATAGTTTATGTTGTAATGACCCAGATGAACGGAAGAGTATAATCCATTTGTCTACAGAGTGGGTAATAAAAATTTGAGAGCTCAAGAAGGAAAGCGGTAGCTAGGAGATCTATCAGCCTCAAAAAACATGATAGCGACCAACACTTTTCACATACATTAAAGCCTCCCCTGTCTGACCGACAGAAAAACACTCAAGCGAACCGCGAAATATACACACAAGCATATGAACCGACTGCAAATTACGTCGGACCAATCACACGTAGCCGACCGACGCGATTTAAATAACGTTCTCTTTCAATGTAGAAGCATATAAGTAGGTGCATTATTAGACACACGCACACACATCAGACGATCTTCAACTTTAATAAGTAACAGACCAGCTCCATAAGATGGCGTTGAAACGTCGAGAGAACGGTCCTTCTAAGGGCACAACTTACGCGCGGCCTCGCACCCCAGAGAGCATACCTTCATATATATATATATATATAAACACAGAGAATTAAACCGTATAATGAATTAGATATATATTTTGACAAGGTACTATACTATTCCATTATGGCAGAAAACACCATATGGTCTAAAAAATTGCAAAATTGCGAAATTGTTAAGAATATTTTGAATGATCTCCATTCATTGTATCAAAAGCACTTTACAGAGGTGCTTTTTGAAATTTAATTATATATTCCAAAGATTTAAACAAAGCAATACGAATTCCTCGTTGGATACATTTTAATAATTATGATAAATATAGAATTTTAAAAAGCAACTATTATTTACTAAAAACTTATGCGAGAGTCTATATTGATCCTAGTAAGTAAAGTAACTAGGCAAATACATTTACTTTCAATAAGAAACATGTACTTTATGCGATATACTAAGTGGAGGAACAGTTTTAAACCAGAACAAAATAAAATGATGATACATAAATGTTTCAACTTCATTCATTCTATGGGAGGTAGTAAGGACATATAGTATAAAAATACCTCATTTATAATATTACTAAACACCTCCGATTATATATATGTGTATGTAATATGAAAATAGTATTCTAGAGTAGATATTTTTATGAACATAAATATTTAACTTGGAAGGGATATTTGTAAACTCTGTCTACCCTGGTAGGTATATTTAAAATTGTTGAAATTAAATTTTTTGCAGCAGCTGTTTCGTAACATAATATATACAAATATTAAACTTGACTGTCGGGCAAGGAGTTCTACGGCAGTTGTTGAAGGCTAGGTATATGTATATTTTCACATTCTCTCTTTCAATGTTTATTCTTAACGAACTGTATACATGACATAAAGATGTATTACAATGTATTTATTTGTTCTATTGTATATTCAAGTTAATTGTAATTTAAACACAACATAAAATTTTTAGTCCTTCGTGTGATGGCGGAGGTCGGTCGGTAGCAATTCAATACTTCAGTGAAGCGTTTTATATAAACTAACCTATTCTTGCAATCGTTTATTTGGAAAATATCGATAAAATGTGCATTACCGTAAATCACACAAAATTTAAACATAAATATTTAATATAAAATAATGAAGGGGTTAGAATAGACATAGTACTAGTTGCTAGAATGATACTACTAGTTGTATAATAATGAAATATTTTAAGGTAAAGTAAAAAGGCAACACTTTATTCTACGACTGAAATATAACTCCTGTCGGGCAGATACGACAATCTAACTTTAATGTACTGCATTCGTCAATGCAACATTAATGGAGCGTATAACCTTTATTGTAAGACCTTACATACATATACATAGATCTCAACTATTTTCTTATACACTCTATATATTATATATTAAATTTTGCTCTCATCAATGTACCCACCTTTATTTTTGATAATTGCGGCACATAACCGTAGCATCCTTTCAATTAATTTTTGCAGTCTGTCTTCTGTAATTTGTGCCCAGGCTTTTTGAAGTTGATCCCACAGTATAGTGGTGGATGATAGAGCACGTTCTCGAACCTTCCGGTCCAATTCTTCCCAAAGAAGCTCTATTGGGTTCAGATCAGGACTTTGAGCTGGCCATACCTTTATAGAGATTTGCCCTTGCTCCTCTAGTTGACGCACGTAATCGCCACACAATCTAGAAGAGTGTTTCGGATCGTTGTCCTGTTGAAATACAAAGTTTTCGCCAAGAATCCTTAGTCCTTAAGGAACAGCGTTATCTTCTAAAATTTCCTTGTAGCCTTCTATTCTTAGGATTCCCTCAATTTTGACGAGATCGCCTACAGATCTTCCACCAAAACACCCCCAAATCATTACTGAACCTCCTCCATGTTTTACGGTGCGTAATATATTCTGCCAGTAGTCTTTCTCCTGCGGATCTTCTTACGAATATTCACCTTTTACTACCGAAAAGTTTAAACTTCGATTCGTCTGTCCACAACACATTATTTCACTGATCAATCGTCCAATTCTTATGTTCTTTAGCTTAGGTTTATCTTGTTTCGCTTTCGTAGTAGTGGTTTTCGCAGAGCAATTCTTCCGTATAAACCCGCTTGCCTTAACCTTCTCTGTACCGTGGACACACTAATTGGTTTAACACGCGCTCTATTCATTTCAGCAGCAATTTCTGGTGCTGTTTTTCGTCTATCGCGTCTACTTATCCGTATTAGATGCCGGTCATCTGCAGATGTCGTCGCTTTGCGTCGTACAGATCTTCTTTTGTTGGAAAATGTACCACTTTCTTCAAATTTTTTAACGTTATAATCAACGGTTCTGCGATTTAATCGTAATTCTTTTGCAATTTCGCGATTACTTTTACCCGTACGATGATAAGCAATTATTATAGCACGCATTTCAACAGATAATTCCTTCGTCTTCGGCATTGCATTAAAATATTCACAATAAATCTCTATTTCACTGTTTTCGCAACAAAAGATGAACGATGACTAACATAAAATTTATTTTCCTTTCTGAATAACACATCCTAATATTGTAATTAGTTAGTACAATAACACAATATTGGTAATACCTTTCGGAAATGCAGGTAAAACTGTTAATACTGTAGGGATTAGCCTATATAATATTTATGGTATTTTTCCAATTTATGACACCTTTACGATATATCATGAACAATTTAAGATTTTCGTAGAAATTCATATGGAATTACTTCCACTAATAATATTGTTGAATAATTATACTACAGATTTTTCGAAAGATAATCCGTATTTCATGAAACACATAAAATTGGGGTGGGCAAATAAATATGACCGGTAGTGTATAATGATATGTAATATTGATTATATTTATTCTTTTCTTCATAACATGAAGTAATAAATATTTCTGGAAGGTTGTGTGTTAATCATTTAATTTTCTATATATTTTTTGAAACGTGTATATAAATTGTTTGAAAATGTTGTCGACCAAATTTTTAAAAATACTGGTTTTATATTTAATTTGAATTTGTTTTAAAGTTTATGTATCTTTTCGCATTAAATTAGTTTTTTGGCTTACAAGATATTTTACGATTTTTCAACACCAAGCAATTAAAATGAAACTAATGACGTCAAAATCCATTTCGCAAAATGTACATATATTAAATATTATTAAACAACTCACTCACCTCCCACTACTTTGTGGATAAAATATTTAATCGCTGTGGTCTAATTTAGGAAACATGCTCAAAATTTCTTATGATGCGTTTCATGTTTTACGTTCCTTTAACTCGTGATTTTCCAAAAAGGAAATTAATCGTTTAATTAAGTTAATGCCACAAAGAGAATTGTATTAACGGTTATGTCTTAAACTTTTCTTTTTATTTTTATTAATTTCAAATTTTAATAAAATATTTCTTATTGAAAACTCCATATTTTGTAACACAGAATAAAATAGAATCTTTAATTTTTTATTATACCTATTCTTTACGTACATTTGTCCTCTAAATGAAAATAAGCGGCGCAACAAAGGCGTACGCTTGATTGTAGATAAATAAAGTAAAATTAATTGTAAATTATAATTTATAGAACGTAATGAAATATGTACTTTTTAGCGACGTTGTCACAAAGTAGATAAGATCGGTTAAACATTTATATCATCAAGTATATTTCCACAGTTGTTTCGACAGACTGTGTTTGCCGTGAGGAAAAAGTATTCTTATATACAGAGAATGACCGTCTGACATCTAGCGATGTAATATTCGAATAATTATTTATTAATTCTACTCTGCAAATTGCCCGGATGCAATCTTATGAATGCCGCGCACTTTTGTCTTCCCTAATAATGAGATAATACAAATTACATTTCGGTAGTAAACTTTGTGTTTCTTTTACATTGATACTTCGACTTCACATTTTGTACGTTTGAATTTCATTTAGCTAGCTAGGCGTAACAACACATACCATATTTGTTTTCGCTATTGCATTAGTCTGCAGGAAAAAAATGGTTTTTTATGCCTATATAAGCAGATGTAAAGATATGCTGAGTTTCAGACTGCCAAATGGAGCCTCAGAAGCCAGAGTTCTTAGTTTCAATACAGAGAACGTTAATCATTTTTTTGATCTTTTGAAAAAGATGATACAGGAAAAGAATTTTTTGTGTGTCGTATAGCGTAGAGGTAATTACTACGAGACGATAACCAGCTGAGTGTTGCCCTTTGATGACTGCTATTATGTATATGTGTGGAAATTTTAATTTACATAGAGTTAGTTTGTTATAGGTCTGTATTTTGTGTTGTTTAAACGCAAACAATGTGTTTCATTATTTTAGAGGACTACTATATGTATGTACATGTATATCAAAATAATTATACTTTTGTACATAATTTATGCTTAATAAACTTGTTATTTCATTTATACACAGGTCAGGAAATAAAAATTAATGTACCAAGAGGTTGTTGCAAATGAATGAAAGGAGTAAGGCAATGAAACGTGCCAGTTTCAGAGGGAATCATATTACAAAATAAATAACACGAAGGCCTCCCGAGCTTTGTAATGGCAAACATCATCTTTCAGTGTCGAGTTTGCAACTAAACTGTTCGCTTGAGCCTGTCAACACAGCGTTTTAAGTATATTTGTATTTAAAGGCGACATCAATAAAATAACAACATTGTCTTTCTCTAAATGGAAAAATATATAAATATAACTACTTTGACGTAGTGCAATTACGTCAACTAGTGTTCTTATCACAAGGAAGTGACCCAATTAAAATTGAATAAAAGTCACAAACGAACAGATATTAGTTAGCTATTGTTAATGTTTTATTTTAATTAGTTCTAATAATTATATTGTTCCCTCAATGCAGTTCATCAAAACTAGCTAGACTTCCCGGACAGTAGGCCATCGTGCTAGTGACTTGCCACTGAGACAGCTTTAGATTCTTATGGCAACAAATTACAAATTTTTCAAAAATAGTTTCTATTTAACAATTAAATATAATTATTTAAACATACGAGGTGTGGTAAGTAAATCACCGTCTTGTGTCCAAGATTACATCATTGACACTCTTTCAACTATAGCATTGCATTTGGTTGGCGCGGCGTAGTGTGTATTGGAAATTGTATATGGTAGTTTTTAGATATCAATTTGATGATGAATCGTAGATCTTTCAGTGGTAAGGGAAAGAACAAACGAAGATCAGAATATTAGAGGTGTAAATTAAGATGGTGATCCATCGGGGAATTTATACAGACCGATTAGAGAGCCAATTCTTCGTCTTTCCTCGAAGTTTGGAAGGGTTTTAATGCAAAGGTGATGTACGTTTGCTCGGGATTGTCTGAGAACTGTTGTATCACGAGAACGCACTAATTCTTAGTGAGTTTTTGGTTATGAAAGGCATTTATCTGTTATTTCATCCCTCATACAGCTTTGGTCTCTTCTCTTGCCACTTTTTCGTTCCCAATATGTTGTAAGTTATATATTTTAAAGGTATTCGCTATCAACGAAGTCATGGAACGTAAATGAATTAATAATTTTAAGCATTTAACCACCCAATCATTACTTTGTTTGCATCTACATGACTGCAAAAAATGAACCGAAGTTTAGAAGTTAAACTTGCATCTTGTGGTTAGATGAAATCAAAATTAGATTTAGTTGGTGATTTATTAGTTAATCGTAGAATTGCAGAAAGACTATTAGAGCAATGTGTCAGCAAAACTACGAATCACGGAGATATAATTGAGACTCTCGGATAGGAAAATTTATTAAAATATATGATAGAATGTTAAAGAAGCCAATTAATAATAGATAAGTTTTCTGATAATGTAATGATTTCGAATACTACCAAAATTGTAAAAGAATTTTTTGAGTCCAGATTATAATTATAAATTGTGTAACCACTTAGGCAGACCCAGATGTGTTGGAAAACCTTAAAAAATACTTGGAACACAATTGATTATAATTATCTAAAAAAATTAGCGAAAAGAACGATTCGAATCTAGAAAGTACTGAATAAAAAGTTGAATTTATAATCATATTAGACTATGAATATTAAAACTTTTTGAGAACACTGAGTTGTAAATCATATTTTTGTTACTGCCAATATAGTGTAACATCAAATTATAATAATCGTCATATTTGTAGAATTATTTAATTTGGAACACATTTTTCTTACTTAAGTTATTTCAAAAACAGGTAAATAGTATAACCCGTTGTGCAATACACTGAAGACTTTCGATGAGAACTTCCCGATTTTGCTGTCAATTATAGGATCTTGGTGCAACAGATCCATCCGGAAAAGGAGAACTGTTAAACTTGATAGCAGCAGCACAAGAACATGAATCAGCGATACTGTGTAGGATGCTGAAGTAAGAACAGTGTAGTCTTCGAAGAAGTTGGTTCGTAGGCTAGCTCAGGAAACAGAATTATGATACGGAATTTGTGATATAATCTTAAATAAGAATTTATTCATTAGTATCCTTAGAAAATAATGGCTACTCAAAAATTCTATTCCAGAGATTTTGTTGAATAAAAGACTGTGAGTGATTTTTTTACTCGTATATCCTCAACTTAACATTTTTCGGTGATGAAACGTGATTCCATCTCTTTGGATACGTGAGAATTTGAAAATTCATTGCAATGTACATTCACAGAATATAGGAATATGTACATTCATAGAATGGTTAGTAGGTTTTGAAATTCAATTTTCTTCATTAATGTTTAAAAGCGTCGAAATGGTTTGCTACGATCTTTGCATGTCGATGAGATTTTGAATCGTTATTTTCAACAGAATAATATTTAATTTAATTTTTCGATGAACGAATAATTAAATTTCCTCCTCAGTCTTCAGATCTAACAATTCTCAATTACCATGTCTCTTTGTGTTTAATGAATGCCGTGTATAAAAATATACCGCAAACGTTTGAAGACTGTCGACTGATGATATTTTCTTGACCGAAACGTGGCTTACTGTGGGTATTATCAACTCTGACATTTTTCGATACATTTGCTGCTCTAAGAAAAGACAGGCATATATATCATATGGATTTGCTAGTGATGGAGTTTAAATTGCAGTATCGAAGGATTTACGTGTTATTCCATTTGACGTATCTATATTTTTAGATTAACTCATATATGTAGTTATGTCGAAGTGTTTTCTATTGTTATTTATTATATTATATACCGCATCATGTATCATTACATCAATTTAGAAATAATTGACAAAAAATAATGATTTTCGACGATTTTATTTTTTTAAAATTTGTAGTAACAACTGTGTGGGAGAGACAAATCTAATGTTACAAAATTTTATAAATACTTTGGAGCCGAAATCAAAATGGCAGAACTTTAGATTTTGTTTTTTCTAACATTGACAGCTCTTTGTTGGTTTCGCAGAATTCAGATCTTTTAGTTCCTCTAGATGCTTATCATCCAGCCCATAATGTGACATTAAAAGAAGCATTTATTTCGATAGCTCGTCAATGATTGCCAAATGATTTTGACGATATAAAAAGCGGGTTAAAAGTGGTATTGAACTTGCGGGGAAACACTTTGTAATATACAAATAAAGCTATGAATAAGGATCTAAAGTTTTAAAAATTTATTGTTGTACTAGACTATTGTATAAGTGTAAATTAATATAGTAATGCAACAATAAATTTTGAAGCCTTTATTTGGATTCTTAATTGTTTTTTCAAAGTTTCAATAAACGTCTCCTTCGTCAATCAACGAATAAAATTACACATATTTATAAAATCAGTTGTTTCGTTAACACAATCAAAATCATGCATTTTTAATAAAGCATTGTAAAGCAACATAATCCACAATTATTATTTATAAACCTTCTGACAAAATACAAAGCTTACTACAATTATAAATTCGATTGATTTGATGATATTTAGAAAATTAAAAAGTGTTTGTTTTAAGGAAAATAAAATCTTTCCGAGATATAGACGCATAGTTCTTCTTTATTAATTTATATTATTGTTTCGATAATAACATCCCTCAAGTGCGTAGAACTGCCGTGCAAAGCCCGACTACCTGATGAGCTTTGGAGATTGAGCGAGTTGTGTAATAGATTTTTTTGTTACATATTAAAGATGAAAATACCAAGAATAAATGTGTAAATAATATTATCCAGTATTTTTTAGAATACAAATACAAAGCAGAAAAATAATAACTGGAAAAGTACGGTACATATCCTTCGGCGGTAATATATAATTAGGTTAAGGGTGTATAAAGAAGTCTCGAATTGACGTATTTTTCCCAGGGATGGTGCTGTTTCCAAAATTTTTGTTTTGTTTAGTTTACCATAAAATTATTTACTTACCAGCGCATTACGTTGTACGTAATTAAAAGAAATTTGAATCGTCCGTTGTGCGGCGCGTTAATTACTTGCTCCCAGTAAAAATATATTCCCGACTTGTTATAAACTCCCGGGAAATTATGTATTTGCGCGATAGTAAAGCCAAGCCCGAAGCAAAATATCAAATTGTATATTGAGAATTCGTGCTGAGGCATATAGATTTCTCTTATCGTTAAGTTCAACTGATTGATCCACCGATTAATAAGCGGAAACATGTATTCGCTATGATTTCTGTTCCTGTAATTATTTCGTGCAATCGGGCAAATTAAGTAGACGTAGCTATAATTATTCCTTTATGTAGTAGAGATTTGATGAGATCGTCTCGTTTAACTAGGATATCAGATATTGCGCACATGCAGCCTTTGTCGCAGTACGTATTGTCTATGTCATGAATATACGTAGGTTATTGAAGATGAGACGCTTCGGAAACTGATATTTGCACGTGAACATTTTCTGTAAACTTGCAAGATTATTTTCAAATTCGTTATGTTATTTTCCAACTTATTTATTATCAAATAATAAAATTAGAACTTTAATATGAAAGTTTAATATTTTTAAATATTTCTGCGTAAATCAAAATATTCAGTTAAAAATGCTGCTGCAATATAATACTCTATAGACAAATTCAGTTTACCAGAAAAGACTGTTTTAAGCCTGTTGGTGTGTGTCATTGAATTTTGCTCATTGTTTGCGGAAATAGTTTCTGTGGTAAAAGATGATTCTCCATATAGTACGACTGTATTCAAAATATAAGGAACTTCAGACAGTAATTTTTGTGTTGGAAGATATTCCGATGTAAGGAGTCTTTACTTCATCCGCAACACGAGAAAACATTAATGTTGTCAGGAAAATATGGTACAGTAGAATAATATCTAGGCATTCATGTCCTGCAATTCATATCATTGTATACAAACATCTCTGAATAAGGGGTGTTTGTTCTATTTGGATACCATATGCCTCACGATGCGTTTCATGATGCGGCGAGTTGTTTGAGAAATTCAAAAAGTGATCATGTTGTTATGTTGTTAAAAGGAATCAATTAAATGTTATTAACACCCTGTCTACTACATATGTTTCAGAGAATCACTTATCTTCAGGCAGACTTGTGTTATTAACAAACGATTCCTTCGTAGAGTTTATCATATCATTTCGATACAGAAAAATAATGAATAATCATTGCCTCCCTCTCTCGTCCAACACAAAAATGTATTGAACGACAAAGCGAGAATGCGTCTATCTCGCATGTCGGTAACAAAGTTTACAGAGCTTATATAGACTGACGCTTGCACCACGGCGATTTACCGAATAAAAGAATGTTAAAAGTTAACATTCGAGATAGACGCGTTCTCGCTTTGTTGTTCAATACATTTTTGTGTTGGACGAGAGAGGGAGACAATTATTATTCATTATTTTTCTATATCGAAATGATATGATGAATTTTACGAAGGAATCGTTTGTTAATAAAACAAGTCTGCCTGAAGATGGGTGATTCTCTGAAACATATGTAGTAGACAGGGTGTTATTAACATTGAATGATTCCTTTTAATATTCTTTTATTCGGCAAATCGCCGTGGTGGAAGTGTCAGTCTATATACGCTCTGGGAACTTTGTTACCGACATGCGAGATAGACGCGTTCTCGCTTTGTCCTTCAATACATTTTTGTGTCGGACGAGAGAGGGGGCAATGATTATTTAAGTTGTTATGTTATTTCATTTACACATTTTTCAGGTTATTTATTATTGTAATGTTGTTTGTAACATGTTGACACTAAGAATAAATAAAATCATCTATTTGTCTATTTTAATAGTATTTTGACAGATGACGAAACTTGGCTTTATCTACTATGATCTGCTCACTAAATCACAGAACAAAGTTTCTGAATGTTCATCTGTTAAGAAGAAAATAACGGCAGTCCTCTTTACCGTGAGAGGAGTTGTGGAGCATATAGTGCTGGAAAAAAAAACAGTAACCACAAAGCGATATGCCTAGGAGTGTCTAAGTGTTATTGAAGCATTACAAAACATTCGCCTCCTTTCGACACCAGGCACTTCGTTTTTCCACTACAAAAATACTTTAGCCCATCGTTTTAATATTTGTACTAAGTATTTAGCCAGAAATGGGCCAAAAGGATTGGAACACTATGAGACTTGGCGACTTTTTATGCGAAAAATAATCTAAAAGAGAAAAAGTTTTCCGACGATGGGGCATGGAATTATGAATATGCTCAGTTTTAAGAAGAAACGTAGAAGAGGTGATTTAATGACTGGTTTCGAAAAATGGACAAATACATAAAAAATGTGAATATGTTTTTTTAATTTGCGGCTGTAACAACGCAATTAAAGCATCGAAAACGATACATTTATAGAATATAAACGCACTGTTTTAGTTTAGTGCAATTTAATTTTTCAAGATTAGTCAATTAAAACTTTATATCAACTCCAAACGTCAAAAGCAAATGCGAACGAAAGATCAAATAATCGCAAACGATTTAACAGAATAATTGCACCGTGTGATATATTTAGAATATTGCCATTGAAAACATGCAGGTAAAACATTTTAGAATATAACTTGTTTATTTTCTTTGTAGCGTTCTTCACATTTCATTGCTTTTCATAATTGATACTATATTTAATGAGAAGTAAATTATTTACATTGTTTTCAACAAGTTCTCTAATTTCAGGTGGAATACAAGAAAAATTATCATTCGTTTTACATTAAATTTAATAAGTACATTTTTTAAATCACTGAAGGTTGATATATAACCTCTTTCCACATAAATTTTCGTATTCCGCATACGTATTTCGATAACTAAGTTATCATCATCAGCAAATAATTAAAGAGCGTCACATCTGGAAAATTACGGCAAAATACCCGTACGAAAACAAATTCCGCACACCGTACCATTGAAAGCCAAACCGTACCGTTGAAAGGCAAAACGCAATACGTATACAGAATACGAAAATTAATGTGGAAAAGGGTTATATATCAACCTTCAGAGATTAAGTTAATCAACCACAGGCTCCATCAAAATTACCTTAATATGTACAAAAATTGATAAATTTCAATTTTAATTTAACTATGTGTGTTGTCAATCACCAAGAACATTGTTAAATCTTAAATTTATTGTTATTTATCTAGAACAGATTAATTAACACAAGGAACTTGTGTCTTAAGAGCCCTCGCTTTGTTCGTCGTCTTAAACGAACTGAGATAGGTTTTAATATATTATTAAAAGACTGGAAAAATTAAAGTTCTATTGTAAAATGTATGTAGTTCCCTTTATAAAATAACATAAATCCAATACAGTCAAATTCTTAAACCAGACAACAGGTTTTGCCTCGTTTGACGAAGGCTGCCTTTTATGTAAATTTCTGTTAAGTCTGTATGTATGGAATTCCGATTTTTCGTTTTGTGCAGAAGAAATAATACACAATATTTGTGATAAAAGCTGGCGATTTTAGCGTGTAGATAAGTTGGTCGGTTTTTATATGACGTAAAATTAACAGTTATTTCGTTAAACTGTTTAATTGTTCATTCTTTAATGGCATGGTATGAATGCAATTGGTATTGTAAATTTCTCAGTTCAAAAACAACCAAAAGAGGAACTGAACCGCTGACTATGGTATAGGCTTAAATAGGTCTTAATCTGCACTGAACTTGTCACAACGTGTAACAATCTTATTATTTGTTAGGAAAATGAATACAATTTTATTAACCAAAAATTAACATATTTGGTGTTTTTCTTTAAAATTTAAGTAGAGTATAGTTCTTGTCATCTTATAACAATTAGTTTTGTAACTTCTGATTATTTTGTGCATAATGGAATCGTAATTAACTTCGTAAATAAGTATGTTAGTTTCAGTATTATGTAGAAATGTCAATTACCGGTATACAAGTAACGCTGCAGTACTATCGATTTCGATTACTTCTATTCGAGCCAGTTCTCGACATACATATTTAAATATTTTCAAATTTATTGTCGGAATATAGCGCGCAGTAGTAAAATGGATAACTTTATCAAATCCGTTATTATTTCATAATTACGATCAGCTGGATGAGGATTAATATTATAGAGATCAGTGGTCTGATGAGCGACACGGTGTCGCGGTTAATTTGTGTTACACATGTGATGACTATACGGGATAACTTGACATGGTGACATTTAATAAATTTTAAATATTAGAGGCAAAAAATACTTTCTGTTGCCATCTAATACAATATTTTCTAATCTTTGATAGATAATCGGGGACCATTCCAATTTCTTCATTAGCTATACAGATTTATGAATTAATATTTATATAAAATTTGCAAAGAACTAAACACATCTGAAATTTCAACTGATATTGGCATCGAAGATGATGTGCGACCAAGATGATCAAAGATTTCAATCATTCAGGAAATTGTCAATAAAATTAGTGATATTGTTTTGAAAGATCGACAAATTGACATCAAGGAGCTAGTTAGCATCATAAGCATCGCGACTGAATACATACATCACATTTTACACGTAGAATTATACATGTCCAAGCTGCTAGCAACTTGAAAGCCGCGAATCTTTAATTATGATGAAGAAGGTAAATAATGGAAATATTGAGCGATACTTTGTAACTATTTAACAAGAACTAATTTGATTTTTTCGTGAAGATTTATTTCGGACTATGAAACATCACATTCCTGAATTTTAATGGCAACCTCGAGAATGGCTACATTATGGTAGATTTCCCCTAAAGAAAAAAAGGCATTTTTATTAGCGGTTACCTTACCCGCTAATAGAAAGGTAATGGTTACAATTTCCTAGGATTCAAAGTGGATAATTTTCTTATGCTATAGTATAAAAACGCTAAAGGCTAAAATAACTGTACTATGTCGCTCTGCACTATATAAATTGAAGAATGTGTTTTCTGAAAAACGATCTAGAAAGGCTCCTAAAAAGTTCTTGATCATATCTTTTATTACGATAATGCATCGTCTCATACTAGTCAAGCTGAACTTCTTGAATTCTAGCTCTTGATCAGTTTTATTCGCTTGTTTTAAACAAAATAAAATCCAGTCGAAGAAGATGATTGAGACCTCGTTGAAATGTCAAATTAGGAAACCTAACTTAAAAAAGACAATCCGGGATACTACTTGTTCGTCACCTCGAAACAATCGACATAAGCAATTTATATGCTTATCGTTTCACCCAGAGAAAAAAATGGTTTTTAAAGAAAGTGGATTTCAAGTTACATATCGACCGGGGAATTTCTCTTAGGAAATGCGAAAGATAAAATGGAGGTAAATCAGAAATCGGAGATTTACGCAATAAAATGTTGAGATTGTAATAAACAATACATAGGTCAAACTATCTGCTCGAGAGGAGCCTGGTATGAAGAACATATGTTGCACATTAAGTTTAATCGGCTTAAGAAATCCAGTTTAGTGAAACACGTGCTAAAAAATAATTAAAATGTAACCGCGGATTGTATGCATTTAATCAAAAATGTAAATAATGACCGTGAAACTAAGAAACATTAAATCATGTGAAACAAATTTCAGTGTGTTTGGTGTTCAACGGTTAAAGTTGGTTTGGAATTATTCTGCGCGAGTTTTATCGCGGGTTCAGGTGCAACACTGTGATTAATTATTTGCTAATGATGTCGTAATACATAAGAGGAATACGAACATTGATGTGGTAAGAGATTTTTATTTACCCTTTCCTGATTAATTCAATTAACTACAGTTTCCATTAAAATTTTCCATTAGAAGTATTGTTAGTATTAGTTATTACAGAGAATATTTTCAAATCGCCAGCTCGCTTGAAACTAACTCAGCTGTCCATTATCAGCTGGATAATGGACAGCTGATCTTTAATAAATAGAAGAAAGGAAATCCGTCCTAAATTAGAGCTCTGAGGCACACCGGATGTTGCATCGAATTCTTTAGATCGGAAGCCGTAGGACACGGAACAAATTCTGTTTTGTAAATATGAATGCATAAGATACAGTGCAGATGGTGCAAATCCAAAAGAGTTAAGTTTGGATAAAAAGGTAATATTGCTTATAGTGTCAAATGTATGCGAAACTTCAGTATAGAAAACGTCTATCTGACCACATCTATCCAGAACCTCAGTCCAAACTTGATAAATGGTGCAAAAATTAGTCGAAATGAAACGCCCATGAATAAAGCCGTGTTGGTCTTGAAATAAGAATATTTTTGTACTACTAAATTCTGTAATAGAGAGCTTGTTCAAAGATTTTAGTAAACTTGGGAGGATTGGAAATCAGTCTAAAGTTGGATAGCAGTAACTTTTCTCCCTTCTTCTGAACAGGACAAACAATAGCGTGTTTTCACAAACACGAGAAAGTATGCGTTTTAATAGAGAGGTTTAATGAACGTAAGGGGAGACAAATATAAATCTGAAATCAAGCATCAAAGAGCTTGGCAAAAGGTTATTGTCAGCAGTTCATTTACTGGTAAAACTGGATATACAAAAAGCCAATTCGAAAGAAAAAACGTTAGGGCATTAAATAATAATAATTTAATATAACTTTTTCATAAATATTGCAAATAAATTTTAATTTTCCCTGAGTTTTGAAAGTGTACTCGTAAAATAACTAATTTTAAAATTAAAAATATCTTCAACGCCCATATCGTAAAAGTTGGGTACATATTTGTACACATTTCATTAACATTTTAATAGATTTCGAAGACCATATTTTTTCGGTTTATTTGTGCAAATAAAAATTTATCGATCCTCCTGGTCGCGCATGTAAAAATGAAACGGACCATTTATGTAAATCATTGCTATTTTTGGGATCCAAAAATATGAAATTACCCAATGAACCGATTTCACTACCTGTCTATAAACTAAACATTATGTAATCTGAATATTCTCCGAATTTTGGCCTTCCATCGCTACCGAAACCGGAATTTTATAATGGAACGGGAGTCAAATTCTGTTTTTTAGAGATATTTTTATCATTCATGCAAAAACGAAAGCGTTTTTCGAATCAGTCGTACGAAACAATAACCGGCTGTCAATGAAAACGTACAAAAATGAAACGTTCCCACGTTTTATTTTTGTACGTCGATATTTTTATCGAATTTAATAAAAAAGTAAAGAATCAAGCAACCATTTTTCTATTTGTTTTGTCGGAATACTCTCTGTTAAGCTTGTTTGAAGTAATAGCTCTACCTGATTGATTTCGAAACTTACTAAAACCTTTGATCTTTTTATTCCTTTTGCTTTGTAGAAAATATTTTCTAGAGGAAATTTCTCTGTATTTGATGCGACTAACAATAAGACCGCATTTCATTTAAAATGTAATGTATACTTGAACATAATTAGTAAATATGTTAGTAGCATGTAATAGAGTAAGAGTTAAAGTGATACTACTGATACATAACAGTTTGATATTTATAGAATGGCGTATTTAATAAATATATAAAATATTAAATTAGTGTTTACATAGAAATAGAAATAAATAAATATAAAATAAAAGTCATTTTCTCGCAGAACAACTCCTCGAATTTAGTATTTCGGGGTTATATTTTTAATATTGCAAAGGGTACTAGGAAAGTTTTTCAATACAGCTTTGTTTATTTAATTTTTTCAAAGTAATTTCCTCTACACTCAATACACCTCTCCATCCTCCGAAACCAATCTTTAAACCAGTTCTGCCAAGTTTCGCTAGGGAGTAAAGTTGTCCCAAACCCGCAGAAGGTCTTCATCACTGGAAAATCGACTACCTTTTAGCTTCATTTTCACATACCGGAACAGTGCAAAGTCGCAGGGAGCAAGATCTGGGCTGTAGGGAGGGTGCTCAAGAAGTTTCAATCCTGTCGTGGTCAAATGTTCGGTGCAGGCTTTGGCGCGGTGAGCTGGAGCATTATCGTGATAGAGGAATAAGGTGTTCATTCTCAACTTTGGCCGCAGGTTCTTCATTGATCCAATGACTTTAGTCAGGCACTGTTCAGTGTACCACTTAGCTGTGACTGTCTTCTGTGTGTCCAAAACGACGCGTTCCACAATTCCACTCGATTTGAAAAATCATTTTCTTCTTTACAGATCGGAATTTTCTGACAACTACGGGTGTGTCCTCATCATCAAAGACCCAAACTTTGTTTTGATTTTTGGTTGGCACATCGTAATAGTACAGCCAAGTCTCGCCACCTATCACGATGTTATTCGCATACCGAGATTGTTCCTTATTAAATTTGTTTAGCATCTCTCGGCATCAAGTCACACGTCATGTCATCTGCTCTTCAGTCGATGCGGCATCCAGAGAGAACAAAGTTCCTTCACGTGCAAATGATCATGCAGAATCGAACGAATTGCTGGTGCATTTAGACCTGAAGTACACTCTATCTGTTGGTAGTTCACTCGCCTGTCTTCGCTAAGCATTTTCCTCACAGTAGTAACGTTTTCCTCCGTAACTGACGTTCGTGGCCTTCTCGGCTTCTCAGCATCCTCCACAGTTAAATTTCACCTTTGGAATTTTCTACATCATCTGAATATCGTTGTGCGATGTGGGCAAATATCATCTAGTGCAAGACCCATTTCTTCGAACCACTGGTCTATGTTTAAACCACGTACGAAATTATAACGCAGAACTGCTCTTTTCTCATTTCGTGACCATGATGCTATCGCAAGCACTTTACACTCTCACTGCTAATGAATAACTGAGCCCATCGGCATGGCGCGGCTACTATGCACGTATGAATATATCTCAACTTGCAGCAACAAGCAGCTTCCTACTATTCATTGTTGCGTCATATTGCAAAATTTTCCTAGTACCCTTTGTATTGTCTGATATACTTTCATTATTGCGTAAGCAGGATTAATCAATTGTACTGTGTAGACTTTCCGTAATGTTCATTTCTCATTACAAGTAATACAAGATACTAATAGGTCTTCTCCGAAAAAGTTTATTTATCCAATGATTGACTTGCTTGATAATATTAAGTAAACTATAAAGCTTGTGCTGTTTTTCTTTGTGTTCGATATAATTGCACGGCTGAACTTGCAATTTTTAGTCCTTACCATCACATTTTATTTCGGTATATAAACAAAGGCAGTGCCGTGCAAATATAATTTTATGAGCTGTGCGTTTTGTAAGTCGTGGCTCTTTTTAATTGAAAAATGGGTTACTATAAAGTTAATTTTCGGTAAAAAAAAATCTACCTAGCCATCACATTCCGTTGCCCAGTAGCATTCAATAGCTTGACATGCTATCAAGCATTCTCCTCACAATAGTAACGTTTTCCTCCGTAACTGACGTTCGTGGCCTTCCCGGTCTCGTAGCATCCTCCACAGTTAAATTTCCCCTTTGTAATTCTCTATATCACCTGAATATCGTTGTGCGATGTGGACAAACATCACCTAGTGCAAGAGTCATTTCTTCGAAGCACTGGTCTATGTTTAAACCACGCACAAAATTGTAACGCAAAACTGCCCTTATTCATTTCGTGACCACGATGCCATCACAAGCACTTTACAGTTTCACTACTAATGAATAACTGAGCCCATCGACATGGCGCGGCGGCTACTGTGGGTGTATGAACATGTCTCAACATGCAGCAACAAGCAGCTTCCTACGATTCATTTTTGTGTCATATTGCAAAACTTTCCTAGTACCCTTTGTATAAAATAAAAGTTATTTTCTCGCAGAACAACTCCACAAACTAATATTTGACGGTTATATATTTAATATTACATATGTTGAAAAGATTTGTCGTATTTTGTTTTCCAGAAAGCAGGCTTTTAGTACCTATTGTTGTAGAGTTTTTAAGAAATTGTCATAGTGTAGTTTAAATCATTTGCCTTAATACTTACAGAAAGTGCAACATTCGTAATTCAGATGTCAAACAGAGCTATGTTCGTAAACTATTGGGTTGGCAACTAAGTACTTTCGGTTTTTACTGATAGAGAGCGTTGCTTTATTTTTTGCATAACGTATGTTAGTGCTGTACTTTACCGTTTGTCGCGTGATACTAGTCACATTGACGTAACTTCAGAAGCAAGTAGAGCGTGGTTTTTATTAAAGCTATTAGTTGTGGGTTAATTTTAAATGGAGTGCAGAAACGAACATTTTCGACATATTTTACTATTTTATTTCCGTAAAGAAAAGAAAGCTGCTGCGGCTCACAAAAAGATATGTGAAGTTTATAGTGCTAATTGCTTAACAGAGCGCACGTGTCAGAATTGGTATAAAAAATTCCGTTCTGAAGATTCTTCACTCAAAGATGAGCAACGTTCTGGTCGGCCTACTGAAGTTGATGATGACCAAATCAAAGTAATAATTGTAGAGGATCGTCATATAACTGTACGAGAGGTTGCGGAGAGGCTACATGTATCGCACACAACAATTGAAAAACATTTAAAATGTCTTAGGCTAGTTAAGAAGCTTGATATTTGGGTACCTCACGAATTGAAAGAAATTCATTTAACACAAAGAATCAACTTTTGCGATATGCACCTTAGACGAAATGAAACGGACCCTTTCTTAAAAAGAATCATGGTGATGAAAAATGGGTCCTGTACAGTAACATAGTTCGAAAACGATCATGGAGCAAACACGATAAACCAGCTCAAACCACATCGAAAGCTGAATTGCATCCAAAAAAGATCATGCTGTTAGTTTGGTGGGATTACAAAGGTGTTGTGTTTTTTGAGCTGCTTCCAAGGAACCAAACGATCAATTCTGATGTTTACTGTCAACGATTAATAAAACTGGATGAAGCAATCAAAGAAAAACGGCCAAAATTGTCAAATCGGAAAGGTGTAGTTTTCCACCAAGATAATGCAAGGGCTCGCACTTCTTCGGCAACTCGTGGGAAACTATTGGAGCTTCGCTGGGAAGTGATGCCACATTCCCCATACAGCCCTGATCTAGCACCATCTGATTACCATTTATTTCGAAGTTTGCAGAATTCTTTGAATGGTAAAATTTTCACAAATGACGATGACCTTCACTCGCACCTGGTTCAGTTTTTTGCTGATAAGGACCAGAAATTTTATGAGCGCGGAATCATGCAGCTGAAAGAAAGATGGCAAAAGGTCATTGAGCAAAATGGAAGATATATAATTGATTAAAAACTATTCTTTGCTTAAAAAAAAGTATTTTATTTTATACTACAAAACCGAAAGTACTTAGTTGCCAACCCAATATGATGCCCGCCTATAAAATTTATTCCAGGCATTGCTTATGAATTTGAAAAAAAGCGTATTATTTTTGTAGTGAGCATTATAGACACGTATAGTGTTCAAAGGTGGTGCCTGAAGTTTAAGAAAAGTAAATTCAATGTTGATAATGGCCTTGGTTTCGTTCGAGAGAATAATACATACTACAATTTTTAGAACAAAAGTCGCATTTAATATCAGCGGTGCTTGAAAAAATAATCTTTATATCGTATTCACAAATTATGGCACATACCCGCAGTTTAGAAGTTGTTTAGAAACACGGCCAGACGAGTGTCATGAGTGAATTAATAGAGCGCAATTTGATAGGCCGGGTTGAAATTTATTCATCACTGCTTAAACAGAATGAAAACGGTCGATATTTACATAGATTGCTTAATTACGGGAAATGAAAAATGGATTCATTACGGTAATTCCGTACAAAATTTAGCACATGTGTAACCATTGCAAAATTAAATATACGTGAAAGGCATAGAATTGCATTTGATGTTTATTATAAAATTCGCAAAATGAAGTGACCATCAGTATGACAATGCTAAAACCCACACTAATAAAGTTTCTAGAATTTCGTTGGAAAGTATTACCACATATACACAAATATAGCACAGATATCTTCCGATTTTTATCTTTTCCAGGTCATTGGAAAAGGTCGTTAAAGATAATATAGAATGGACAATTATAGTAAAGCGGAAAAAAGCACATTAGAACCTGTAGCAGTAGAAAGAAAAAAACATGTTGACTAATCTCCACTTTAATTGGAATTTTTTGAGCTTAGAAACGCCTTCGATTTTTTTTGCAATGTATGGCTCAGTGTAATAAAACTTCGTGTAAGCTTGCATTTGTTTAATTTCAACAATACGACAGACCAGTTCGATAGCTCTAATGTACTCAATCCAATATTAGTTTACCGTTTTCCTAATTATAATGACTTATCATTTTCCTTCTAAACATACGTTAAGTATTTCTTATTAGCATTTATCTCATTTATTTATCTATCATATCTTCTTTAGGCTTAGAAAAGCTTCACATAGCAACAATTTATTTGCCCTCAGAGGCTCGCAGCTAATGTGTGACTACGGAAACTGACTCTCTTTAGGAATCTGAGCTAAACATAAACCGACCAACGTACGGTGCAGAAGTACCGTCGTTAACGTTCCCTTCGATGCACAGAAAAGGACCTTCTTGCACCTAGCCTTACTCGGCCAAACGGAGCTGTCATCGGTCGGACTGTTATTTTCCTTGCTGCTTGTGGGAACAGTATGTAAAGGTACAGAGAAAGACACAAAAACAAAAAGTAGAAACGGATATGTGAAAGATTCTAAAGCTGCAAAGAACTTTCTATGGAGAAAAAGTCAAAAGGCAAGGATAAATTGAATACGCGTTAGACAGAGATACATAAACTTGTTACGGTCAATATTTTCAAGACTAAAATGCAGAAGCTGGTGAAAGAGGGCCAAAATTACATAAAGGCTAAAAGAGCTGTAATCAAGATAATAATCAAGATGTAATCAAGACAATATGAAAATAAGCCAAGAGACTCCAAAGAGACATGAGGACCACAATGTATCCGAAAAAGTCGCAGTGGAATAGGGTTTATGACATCATTTCAAGCAATCTTAAATCTTTGAAACTTTTAGGACTTATTTTTTATAGATAATTTTGACTTTGAAATGCTTAGTCAATACATTTTTGTTTTCAAATTTAATTGCTTTCAATTTGCTTGCACATAGGCATTCTTTAATAGCTTTTGACCTAAGATAAATCCAAGTTATGTAACTTTACATTTTAATTGGTATGAGTTTATTTATTGGTAATTTGTGCGCAGAATATTCGTTTTGTGGAAAACATTATTTGAGTATATATGTATATCACTATCATTCATCATCGATCTAATGAAGTTTACAGCAAGTTTCAGCCGCCTTTTCTAGATTTGCACCTAACGACGTTATTAGTGTACTGAACAAAATTCGCGATGAATGTAGAATTGGTGATTGGGACATTTGCGGTAAATAGAAAATGTAGAAAAAGTTTTAGAACGCTTTTTTGTCGGATGTGGGTATTAATAGAATATAATTTGGTAGTAAGTTTTTGAATTTGACTTGGTAGTGTTTTTCGAAGTGTATTTGATGTGGTGGTTTTCTTTTTATTTTATGTAATAATTTCTTGGCGCCACACCTTGTTAAAAGCTTGCTAGATATCTGAAAACACTAAAACGTATACTCTTTTTCCTGCAGTATTTTCTTTGATTTTTTCGATTTCGAGGGTGGTTGGTACCTCTTCTAAAATCCTTCCGTGTTGAAGAATAATTAACACTGTTTCCCCTCTTATAGTGAGAAGGAGTTAGTAACAATGCCATGGAACACTTCACAAACACCAAATACACTGTCAGACTCCGTGACAAGTTGGAAAGACATTTGGATGCTCTCCACATATATATATATATATAGTATATATATTATTTACTGTCGTATAGTATTGCTGAAATGTGAATATCTTTCTCTCGAACCAAAGTGATGTACAGAAATTAGTTTATGGCCAAACTATGTTCAGATAATTTAAATAGTAGTGGTAGCAGTTAATGGTTGGACTAATTTCTTGAGTGGACTTTCCGGAGTTTCACTGCCACAATTTTTTATATTTCCACTATTGCATATCATTGCGTTGAGTAGAATGAGCTTTCGTGGAAGAACTTTCTCAATTATAAGCTTACCACCAGGATATTTATGTGAGTTCGACAACTGATTAAGTGCAGCAAAATATTCTTCACTTTCTTCATCGTTGTTTATATTACTAGATGCGGGTGAGATAAAGATTTCCATCCCGTTTTCTTAGAGGCGAAACTATTATAAATGGTCTTCTTTAGATACTGGTGTTTTGGTAATAACTTGGGGCGTAATGATTCATTCAGGACAGGGTGTAGAATTGAGTAATCTGCCTAAGACAATCTTATCAATAAAAGCCCTAATTCTTCGCCAACTACCCATAATTGCATTTCATTGTTACAATAGCATTCTTGTTATTTCTTTAGAAGTCCCAGTAGCTCCTCGCCATGCTGCTTTTTACCGAAAATTGGGATTGCTTCCAATTAATCTCTCTAGAGCAAAATTTTGGTGGAAAACTTATCCAAACTTAATTATTTTTTAATTATCATTAAGCAGCAAGACAACATTCCTCGTACAAAAAAATATTTAATAATTCAGTGATTTCGAAATACATATATTCTGCATGGGTAATTTTTAATTAAATATTGTTATTATAACAGTGAAACGTGATCATACAATTTAAAAATTAATATTGTACTTAATGCAATATTTTGTATATTACAGATAATAGTGTCACAGTGCTCTTTCATTATATTACTTTATGTGTAAGTTAAACTAACATAAACTATGCTAAAAAGAAGTTTATTTTCGTTACAAAATTCGAGAGAATTACTTTCCTAACATGTACAATTTCCCACACCAAACATAAGAGTAATTTTCTGAAACCGTTAGTTTGCAATTAAAAGCGTGCCAAGAGCAAACTTATTCAAGGAGTTGCGTTAATATTCCGCGCCGTCGAACAGTCGACGAAAATTTTCAAAGGCGCTCAAATTAAACAACCGAACGGCGATGGTTTCATCGAAAACTGTGACTGAAATTTAACGAGATCGTTTAAGATATCCAAGAGAAACAACGTTTAATCTCATTAACACTGAAAGAAAAAGGAAATAAAACGTAACGAGTAACAAACCACAGTGGAGCTAATTTGGACAGCTTCCTACAGACGAAAATGAAAAGAACTAGCTCGCTCGGATTTTCCTCAAGTTAATGTGCTTCTCTTAGATCTACGCGTAACGGTCTTTTTATATACCTAGGTTGCTGTGCTGGGAAGTTTATGATGTCACAAACAGAGAACGGACACGATTTTGTGCTTTATACCTCTTATAATTTTTAAATGTGAAGACAATGTATTATGATTATGACTTTTAAGGCATCTTATACACGGAAAATTTATTTCAAACAAGAATAAATAAGTTTTAAACTTAAATACTGCAGTACGATATATTGGACAATGTTTGTTAGACTTAAAATGAAACAGTAAAACACTTGAACAAGCGGTGCTGAGGTGCCATTATATCAGTTTTGTAATCATTAGTGTTAAGGTCGTCAAAATACAGCTCTATTTCTGCAGTAACTTGGTCGAGAAAGTGGTTGAGTTTTGGAAATAAATCTAAAGGGAATAAATTTGGTAAATACAATAGTTGGGGAATAACCTAGAATCGTAATTCTTCAAGTTTTTCTAGTGTGTGACAATGCATTATCAGGATGGAATAGCACCTTCTACTATGCTATCGAGGGACTTGTTTTAGTAATGACAACTTTAACTTTGTCTAGAAGGAAGGCTCAATATGTCCCGCCGTCCCGCTGATAGTTTAAATCTTTGCGACATAAAAAACATCTTGGCCTTTTTTGGCGAAGGACTGCCTCGATGCTTCCACTGCTCAGAGTTCCGTTTCAATTGCGGCACATAGTAATGGGACCAAGTTTCATCAACCATAATTAAGTAGCGCAAAAAATTTATTGGTTAGACGTTAAAGAGCAACAAATTGTCGTCGAATTTTGCGCTTTCACGTTTTTGATCCGCAATCAGTAAAACTGGAACCCACCTGGCAGGGAGTTTGGATATGCTTAGTTCGATATGCAGTATGTGGTGTACACGTGTAGTAAACATGGCCACAATCCAATCTCGTTCACTTTCACTCTTCGGTCATGTAACAATATCATCAAGCTCTTAAACAATTTTTGAAGTGGTAATACGTGTTATTGGTCTAGGATGTTCTTCATCTTCGAGACTCATGTCACCACGTTTAAAGCGAGTAACCCAGCGGAAAATCGTGCTATTTAAAGGTATCGTTGTCCCGCCAAAAAACAAATTGAAAATTGCACCATGAATAGCGATTTAATCTATAAACACATTTTCTTTAGGCAGCTGTATCTGTCAAACTAAACGTGAGACGATATTTAAAATTTACATAGCCTGTTGTAAATGCATAGTGTACTCGAAAATAATATAAATTTTTCTACAAACGAACATCGATAGGTGAATTTTACCTTCCGTCAAATTATCCTCATAAGTGAAATATAAATATGTACATTGCAAAAGCGGTAGGAATTTAAGCTCGAAAATAATAGAGTGACTACAACCCGTAGCACAAATAGAGTTTAGGGTGAAGCTATACCATATGCAAAAGTATTATACAACGTTGGTGGAGAGGTTTTGCGATGCGAGTAAATCACATATACTAACGGCAAGCCTGTAACCTTAGCTGATAATGAAGTTCTAAGAACTTTAACGATAGGAAATCCAATATAAAATTTCATTTTGTCCATAG